>OY101441.1:92582440-93131123 GCA_956483585.1 Gymnocheta viridis | reverse complement strand
TTTCTAAAAAAAATAAAAAGTTTATAAGTAATTAGTCGAACTTTTATTAATATTTTTATATATTGAAACGATTAATTTTGGCTCAAGTATTCATCATAGATGGGATTTCGTACTAATCGAAATTGATTTGACATGTGAAAATGAATAAGTTTGTACTTTTCGTATCCTAATTTGTTAAATAATACGGTTAAATAGTTGATATTCCTGATCACTAGTATCCACCGTCAAAAGTGGTAAAATTGAACAAAGAACGCTGATGAGATGGTGTAGCGACCTCGAAATCAGTACTGATCCGTTCTGCTTAGTATGATGAATAATAAAAATTGTTCTATATATAGTACTCTCTTAATAAAAAAATAATAATGAATTTATCCAAAAAATTTTCTAATAAAAATTAAAAATAAAAAAATTAGAATAAATAAATGGGTAAATTCGGGTTTGAACTTGAGCCAAAATTAATCGTTTCAATATATAAAAAAAATAAAAAGTCTGAAATTCAAAACAAGATTTCTGCATTTTTCTTAATCATTAAAGCATTAATTTTGGTGCTTTGTTTAATATATTGAATTTTTTATTTCAGAAAAATAAAAATCAATAAAATTAAGTTAATTAGTGGTGTATTTTTATATTTTCGGAACCCGATTTCTTTTCGGATGCGCAAATCGAGCTTGTACTGTATATAAATAGACTTTTTTAAATAATTGAATAAATTTAAATAATGATATTTGCAATAATTTTTGTATCATGCCTAGATACAATTATTCTGTATTATTTTCTATCCGATATTGAATTGAACTGAAACGAAATACCTAAATTTTTGTTATATACATATACTTACAGTGAAAACTCTACTAACGGACCCGTTTCGTAAGCGGTCACTTCTACTAAACGGACAATTTTCTAAGTCTCTTTGTTTACAACGTGTTTTTAGTGCAAATTTCTCGCTGCTAGACGGGCACACCTGTGGCCGGGCACGGCGCCTTTTTTCTGTAAAATACTTCCAGTAAACGGACAAAAATTTTAACAAATAAAAAAAATGATTATGATACATTCATGCATATAAAATTAGCACACTATTTTCACTTAAGACACAGCAACACAAATCATACATTCACATTAAGTTATATAATTCTCCTTTTCTGCTATCATTGAAAGTTTCTTGTGTACTTTTTTTCATGCATCAAAGGCCTGTTTACTACTGTGAAGTAGATGGGCAGAAATAGTTTTTAAAAATTGCATGCGTTATCTTCCATACTTTATTTCGTGATTGTTTTTTGGTGATTTTTCAACCTGTTCATTTAAGAGTACGTGTTGATTGAGTAAGGAAGGTGTTACAACAATTATTGAAGAATTTTATTGTAATAAAAGAAAGAATAAAAATAGCAAATGCCCAAGAACAAGAAAAACTTTCAGTGCTTCTTAGTTGTTTATATTTTTAAGATTTAATATTGGGAAACCTAGTCTGCAAGCATTCTAAAAGATATGGAAGATCTTAAGGTCAGATGGCAATATAATAATCTATACCGTTGTGTTTAAATGCATGTCAGGAGAGGCAGCGGACTTTAATCCTGAAGTTGTTAGCAGTTTCAGACAAAACTTCCTTTAATAATTAGTCAGTACAATTCAGAAGACATTTTCAAATGAACTCCCCCGTAGACGGACACCTCCCGTTAACTATCAAATGTGCACTGTATATAAATTAAAAAATATTAAACTTTTTATTCGTTTTTAATTTTGTTATTATTTGTGTACATACTTGAAGTCCATTTTTGTTTAATAACTTTTAACATATTTTATTTAAAATTTTTAAAAAATTTTAAATAAAATATTAAAGTATGAATAAAATTTTTTTGCCTTATTTAGCTTTTTTTGGCGATTAAGCTTTTTCTAGTATTTTTAAAAAGCTGATTTAGCTCCTGGCAGCACTGATTACTGTCTATGATTGTTACCATTACATGCCAGGTATGTTAAGTTTAGATTAGAAAAATAAAAAAAGTTTCTCTTCCGGTTTGGCAGTGCGACAAGCACAGACAATAATTAACATGTATTTTTAAGTAATGCATATTCCATTTTTAATCTTTTGTGGTATTACAAGTATTATTTGAGGCTGATTTCGAGTTTAACACTTCCGGCTTTGCATTTCGACAGGTATACATATTTAATAATATATATTTTCTACTAATGCATACTCTACTTTAACACTATATTATGAGTATAACCAAGACTAATTTTGAATTCAAAAATATTATTATTGAATTTGCATTAAGTCAGAAATATTGGAATTTTCAATTCTCAGTTTCGTGTTTGTAGTGTGGCATACATGTGTATTTATAAATTTACATAACTTATAAAGTACGAGTAAGAACTTATCTAGATTTAATTGCTGAGAACACCATAGGATGATTTCTCTTTAAAATTAAAATAAAAAATTAGAGGGAGCGCAATTCGAATATTTTCTCAATTTTTTTTCAAACGAATAGACAATTTCTTATAAAAATCAACCAATTTAGTATTTTTTTTAATTTATTTTTTAGTTTCAAAAATTACTTCAAAATATCAGATTTGAAAAACTATTTTATTTACATATTCATATCTACTTGAAGTACAATTATGCAAAATATCAAGGAATTTACAGAGAAAAAATTGTATGAGTGGTACGCTTCATAAATCGTCGTCCCGAAGTTATCTTCACGTATTTCGAAAATTTTTTTCTTTGAGAAATTTAGCCTAAAGTGTTTATAAACAACAACAAAAATTATATGATCGGAATTCGCCTACTTTCATAGCAGAGGTTCGACTCGTCAAGTCTTCAGTTTTTAGGAGATTGATTTTGTGACATACGTGAAGATATCATCGGTACAACGAAATAACGAACCATATATCAGCTATTAAGTATCTAAAATGAACATAAATCTTTTGTTTATTAGAAATCATCATTAAGTTTCCAAAAGAAAATAAAAAAATAAAAATTTTGACTGTTTTTATAGTAGATAAATTTAAAATTGTACGAACTTGTTTGGCCATCCATTTCTTTCTTTTTTGTGAAAAGTTTTAGTTTTAAAGCAACTCTCAAAATAAAAATCAATCCATCCGTACTTAAATCAATCCCAAGCGGTGTTAAAAATACAGTAATTCCAGATATACTAAAATCAAGTATGAAAAGATTGATTTCAGTACGGTCGGATACAAATACTCAATTTAATTTAAGAATTTTTTAGTTGATTCAAGATTTTTCACGTGATTAAAGAATTTTGTACTGATTTTAAGAAACTCCAGGACTGGTTATCTAAAGTAATCCCATTTTCGGCTTGACTAAAGTATCTACAAGTTATTGTTATTTGTAATAAAACTGTTGGGTACGACTCGTTATCAAAGTAGTAAAAAAGACATGAATTCAGTACGGTGTTTTTTTTCTGTGAATATAAAAAAAATTGTAATAAAATAATTTACCAAAAAAAGAATTTTCTTAATGTATTAAAGATACAAACTTCTTTCCAGTTCTTAAAAAAAGATGCGACAATTATTTTACTCAAACACCCAAAACAGTTTTTCTTAAAATTAGTTCCTGTTGCCGGACTTTACCACCCTTTCCTATCGCTAATAAATAAATGCTAAATGAAGAAATTCTTGCAGCGTTGAGTGTTCTTTCTAACTATGTACTGCCTTTTTTAGGTTTATTTATTTGTCAGCATCGGCAAAATTTGCCGTTGTTTCCGTTTGTTGTGTTCCTACACTCAGACAGTTTATCATACTGTGTATTATGTACTAATAATAAATAAATCCGTTTTCATTTTACTCAAAGTGTAAATCTGTCTATAATTTATTTCACTTCTTTTCAAAGTAAAAACTTTTCCAGATATTTAAATTTTTATAGTTTTTTTATATGTATATATATAATTATATATATATTTGTAAAGACTCTTTTGTTTAATTCTCCTTTTTTTGCTTTATGTATTTTATTATACTAGATGTTTGCTAAATTAGCTTTTATTGTTTCAAACTTAGTGCCCTTTAGTTATAGTCAGTGATTAATTCCAGGTCATTAATAGACCGTTAACAAAGAAATTGCCAAAAACAAATCATTTTGCGTTCTATTTAACTTTTCTTTTCAATTTAGTTTTTAGTTTATGTTGTAATTTCGTATTTTAGACTTTCGTTTAGATTTGAAATTCATTTATGCAATTCTAGATTCCAAATTGACATATAAAATTTTTTTCTTTTTTTCAGACTTTTTGTGGTTATAGGAATGAGAGAGGACAAATAAATTGAAAATAGAAAGAGAAGTGACAGCCAATATTAGACAAGAAGACTTCAACACAAAAATTAAAATTATTTTCATAGGAAAATAAGAGAAACATATTGTTGCTTTGAATTAAAAGAACTGCAGGCAGGATTTTATTGATTCTTCCTAGAGATGGGATCGTCACAATCATATCCTTTTACTGCTCTTGTGAGTCGCCACATACCCCAACTTAACGACTGTTACATGAGTGCAAGAAAATATTACCCACGATCACGAAATGCTTTTAAAATAATAGCTAATTAACAAAATTCTTTGTTAAATTTTTACTTTTGTTAAAAAACATTATTTTTATGTTCATTAAAAGAGGAATTCCATTGCAGTCAGTTTCTGTATTAAATTATTAATAATTTGTAATATTAATTACTTTTAATATCTAAAAAAATAAATAAAATTTTGTCTTTTAGCGGCATGACAAAGTATAACATTTTTCCATTTCAGAAAATTTAAAATGTAGTTTTCAGTAGGTATATACGATTTTACAATTATTTAGACATTCTGATTAATCAAAATCTGAATAAGCAATTAGCTGAATAATCAAAAAAGTTCAATAATAAAATTAATGATTAATCAATTAATTCCGCTTTTGGTTAATTGGTTAATTTGAAATTTTAATAATTTATCTTTAGAATATTTGAATAATTTGAGTCTTTACTTTTTTACTGTTTTATTTCATTGATTTGTATTTTTATGCATTAATTTCATTAGTTTCATTTTCTTCAAAATTTTTATAAAATCGTTAAATTTTTTAATAATCAAAATTCAAATGATTATTTCTCAGCTATAGCCATATTCGTAACGAAAACACTTATCCAGTGTTTAACTAAAATGCATATTAGGTTTGTATAGTAGATATGTTGAACTTTATTCTTAATACTTTTGCATCCACTTCCTAAGAAAAAGTGTAACATTTCTCTGGTAATAAAGTCATTTGTGTTTTTGTCATAAGTAAATAATTTTTTAATATGTTTATAAAATATTTACAAAGAAATAAGGAACAGGAATATTTCTACAAAAAAGAAAACTTTACAACCGAATTAAGACAAGAAGTAAGATATTATTGTTTTATTGTTGTATGAGTTTTTGGTTTTTCATTTCAATTTTAATTGGTCTTCAGCCGGGCCAGGGAATTTTGCGTTTATTCGTATGGATTCTGAAGGAGGAATAAACAAATAATCTGTAAGCTTTGAGACTTTTTTTGCCATGGACCCCATCAATGTTGTAGGCCATGATAACATTATTATGAACTTTATAACTTCTACCTAAAAAATAATATTATTAAGATTAAATTGACTTCTGCTGCTTAATTTACCTTTCTAAAAAAGCACTTTTTTACTAAAAAATCGAAATAACTACTTGAAGTAATTTTTTCTGTTAATTATTTTCTTCGACCTTAAAATTTGTAAATATTTGTTCTTTGTTTCAGGCTCTATTTTTTTTCTTGTTGTTTTTTTTTTTGGAATAACGGCTGAGGTTGAAGGCTGAGTGAGAGAGTCAAAAGACGAACTCTTGCATTACTTGTGGCAACTGTAGTAGGTAGTTGATTTTTCGTTCGGGAAATACCTAACGATTTTGGGTCAATTTCTACTTTTAAAACTGCAGGGTTATTTATTACTGGAGCACTGGCCATCACCACATTCTCATATTTAAGGCCCAGTATTATTAAGGTTGCTGTATTTGGTAAATGTGTATCAAATTTATTTATCTCTATCTCTCTGGCTTTGTGCAGGTTTTTTTCTTTTTATGTATTATCTTTTCTTTTAATTACATCGTACAATATTTTTATATGAATTTACTGTATTGCTTCACACAAATGCAAGTTGAATTTCTAACACAAACTAACAAAGAACAATCTTTAGTGCCATCTGAAATGTCCTTTATATTAATTATTTGTTTTGCAACAACTATTCACTGCCCTTTTGTGTTTATTTACACACTCGTAATAATTTTTTTTATATATTATCTGCGGGCCATTTTGTTTGCTGTTGCCTGTTGGCTAATTCTCACTAGACAAGATTATTAAGCCACAAACACGCCGCAATTTAAACGTCTGGCAAATGTTATTAACATAATCGCTTTAATTATTATGCGTATTTTTGAAATACTAAAAATTATCTCTAGTTTTTTTTCTTTTGACTCAAGTGGTTGTTACATTGTGTTGGGTGAGAATACGATGTGGGAAACTTTATTTAGTTAATTTAAAGTATAATTTAGTAAGGGAAATCTTTTAACATTTTATTGAAAAAGAAACTACCGCACTTCACAGCATATCAATTATTTGAAGCAATGCAGTAATATCGTTAAAAATAGAATAATTGTATCTTTCAATTATTTATCTGCAAAATATTTCTCAAAATTATATTTCCAGCTAATTTGAAGTAAGACCAAGAAATATCGGGTCCACTCAGACCATATAAGCACATATGTAAAATTTAAAAGATTTCAATAGTATTTTTATCAGTTTAATTGTAATTTTTTGAAGCGAATATGTTGCATTACAGGAGCTGTATGCACGTACTGAAACTGCAATCGCTTAGTGGATAAATTCAAAAGATGAACAAAATTTTTATGAAAATATGTATATCCGTCTACTTGACAGCAGAGGAGCACAACACTGATCGAAAAACTAACATAACGCGCAACATCAGAGTTGTAAAACCATTTGTCCTCTCTCAGTATCCCTTTCTTAAAGCAGGCAACCAGCGTTACCACTAGAGAAAGTTAAAATTGTACAGAAGTTTCACAAAAATAGTTAAAAACCAAATAAAATAGTACAAAAAAAATTTCGAAAAAGCTTGTTTTTATTTTAAAACATATTGTTTTCATTTAGAAATCATAAGTAGTTCATTATATTTTTACTTTAAAATGTAAACATATATGAAGACATATATTCGCATTTATTATTTTACATACATACTATCTACGTACAAATATCCATTTTATATATATAAACATATATATGTATTTCACAGTTTTTGTACCATTAAAATGTAAATAGATTTTTGCTCTAAAATAAAAAATAAGAATTATTTTTTCAGTAGTTTCAAAATTTGCAGCCCCATTTTTTTAATACTTTCTTTCGTAAAAATAATAATGCACTTGTGTCAGTTAAGAATCCGTTTTAATATTGTTTAGCTTACTAAAAACCCTTTCTGCTGAAGAATTAGAAATGGTAATATTATACTGTTTTCTTTTCTAAAAAAAATTTACATTTGTTTTACTTTTTATAAAAAAATTAATATTCAAATATTTCAGTATTTTCTAATAAACTCACTATTTCAGCATTTATTTTATTTATTTATTTTTATTATTAGAACATTAAAAATATAATTCTTTTATAGTTCAGTAACATTTCCAAAAAAAATCATAAAAATTAAAAAATAGCTAGTACAATAATTTTTAAAAATAACATCAAAAATACAAATATGAATATAAATAATCTTTGATAGTAAATAAAGTAGAAAGAAAGGTAACGTTAATTATTTCTTGAAAAATAGTCAAAGAGAGCTTTAGTAAAACTATTATGCAAATTTTCCATAAAAGGGCAAACAATTTTGCACTTCTTTTTAGAAAAGAGAACGCTATTAGCAGAAATTTTAAAAAAGTTTCTTAATTTGAAAAGAGAGTTTCACCAGTACAATTCTTTGTTTTAAAAACGTTTGTTTAACAAATTGCGACATCTTAGAAAGATTTAGCTCTTTGAAATTCCAAAGTGCATGTTCGCGGCACTCATTCCAATTTTCTATTGTTTAATTTTGAAATTTTTTGGTTGACTTCATCTGGCGATATGTGATTTATTGGTAATTCCATTTGACACGGTATGTCTAAGAAGGCAGAAGTGATATCGGCATCTTCAGGTTCGCACAAGGCAAACGGTGTAAAAATATTTTTTAAATATTGAGAAAAAGAAAAACCTCTGTTATAGTTCAACCTACACCAGTTGCTATTTTGGTCTTTTATAGGGACATTTCATTTAGTTGGACTTTTTAAATACTTTTATGCAAATTGTTTATGCACATAATAACCGCAAAAATACTGCGGGACTTATTTGTATTGTGCTAGATGTTATTGATTGTTTAAAGGAAACACGACTTCACGGTTAATATTTAAATTTTACCATCACTAAATTAACGTTATATTAATGCATTGTTAAATGTTTATTCTTGGTCATGTACAATTTTCTTTCTACACTTTGTATGGTGTAACCTACTGGGATGAAACCTCTTTACATGTCAACTACCTGGTCACAGCTTGTTTCTTTTTAATACCGTTGAAAACAACTTTGCTTCATTTTCATTAAAATGTTGTGAAAATTTTAAAAAACTATGATCCAATTAAAAAACAATATTTTTCATTACGTGATTAATTAGGATTATTAAAACCCCTAAAGAGAATTGTTTTGGAATTTATTTAGAATAAGAAAATATTTGCTGAAGAATTTTTGTCACGTTATTATGAAAGAAAAAGTCGGGGCTAAAAGCAGCAATTTCATAAATTAAAACCAAATAGGTTTTTAACTTCAAGAGGTTAAAGCCGAGGCACATAGAATCCGTCGTACGTTATACGTTGCTTTTTCAACTAACAAAATGTATCGGCGGAGGAGGTTGACACAATGAGTACTTTGTTGTCTAACATTAAATCAGCTTGATTTGATTAAATTAAACATTTTCAATGGAATTCGAAGATGTTCTGTGGTGCGATTTAGGAAATGTTGAGACTTTAGCAGGTGTTACCTTTAACCACACATTTTGATGTTTGCACTAGCAACAATGTTATTCACTAACATATTTTTAACCCTGATAATTAGTTTTATATTTTACTGTATTCAAATTGATATTATTAGGCAACTCTGCGCAGAGGAACGTCAAAGTAGAAGAAAAGAACAAAGTGCTTTTTGTCTTTTAATTTTTAAATACTTTTGCCCAAATATATAATCATTATTGATTTTTGTTATTTTATTAATTTATTAAGTGCTTGCACTTCGTTTAATAGAATGTATTGTACTGCTACGAAAAGAAGCTGCGCGTCTGTAGAGTAGCTGAGTGAAATGGTTGACTTCATGACCAACAACACGAAAAATTGAAGTGCGTCAAAAAGTGGACGGAATTGTCGGAAAGCCTTATTTTGTCTTGGCGGGACCGCTAAAGCGGTCAACCAGTGCCAGACAGTAAGTAAACATTGTTAAATTAGTATGTACATATATGTAAGAAAATTTAATGAAATTTAATTGTTCGTATTCACAAAGGTTTGGAAAGAACTGAAAAGTCGTACCAGTACCAAAGTACGAGACCGGAAGAGACAACAAGCCCTAACAGGAAATTAGCCATTGACACAAGAGGCCTTAAGTGACATATAAAAGCGGGTAGTTGCTATTATTGGCATCGATTTTATCAAGGGCCACCAATTCGTTGCCGAAAATGTTCCAATTTCTTAAATTCTGTTGCTTCTAACTTCTAAAGGGATTATCTAAAACACGAATATCTCGCCGGTTGACTGAAGGAGCACTATCAACTGCCTCATTTTCCAATAAATTATAGGCTAAATACTCCAAAGCCATTATATTTCACAATTATCTGTGAATGTAGGTATAACAATGAATGAACACTTTTCTAAACGAGTTAAACCACACAAAATATGCTGGTGTTAATAAACAGCAATTTGTCTAGTTAAAAATAACAGCTGACTAAACCAGATGCCAACATATAGCGTTTAAAATACTAATGAATAGCAAAACGGTTATATTTGTGGTTAACATTTTTAAACGAAACTATTGTGATTTAAAAAGCATAGTGAATCGCACTACTGGAGTTTCTTTTAATTGTAATTTTTATTTAATTCTTTTTAATTTAGTTTTGTCACCACACAACACAAAAAGCTAAATAAAAGCGAATCAAAAAATATCTGATAGTTGTCAAAGTACTCAACGTACGTTAAAAGTTAGAAGTTTGCCCCTCTTTAGTATTTTGCGTTGTCGGAGACGTACGGAATGTTACAAGGCTCATAAGAAAACCTATATTTAAACATCGTTGTCATTTGAAAAAGGCGACGTAATCCGTACGACGGATTCAATGTGCCTCGGCCTTTACTTTAGAAAGTAATGGCGTTTTCTTTTAAAGAAAAAAGTGCAGTATTTTTTGTCCTTTTTATTGAAAATTTACAATATAATGATTTTTTGATATATTTAGTTTTTTTTAGAAATTATCACTTAAAAGGCAAAATTATTGTCTTAAAAAATCTTTTAATTGCAATTTTTTTATAAAAAGAAATGTTACATTTTTTCAAAAGAATACGGTATAAGCTCTTACCTTTTATAAATTGAAGAAAATTGCGTCCTTGAAAATTGTAAAACTAGATGTGGTAGACTTTGACAAACTCGAACTCATCGCGCATCTTAACAGGATCATTGGGAAATTATATTTTGTCTAGGGATTTGCTTAGTTGATTTTCACTGGGATCACCTAAATTAGAAAGTTCAGATTTGTCCTCATAATCGCTGAGATCGGTTGATGGTTTTTATATGCTGCTATTTGAACATTTTAAATTCTATGTGACTTAATTTAACTTTTTGAGCCGCATTTAACGTCAGGCTATTTTTTCCATGGTTCTCTTATTAATAAATTAAAAGTGGAATCTCTATTTGTTATGTTAAAAACATTTGTGTATGATATATTACACACATTTAAGATATTTAAGTAAATGTGCAAAAAAAAGTCTTTTATTTATTCGTATTTTTAAAAGCTGCCGAAAACGTGTTTCTAAATAGTACCGAACATTTTTTCCATCTATTTTCTGTTATTGTTACGCAGACCACGCATTATTACCATAAATAAATCAGGTAATAATTAAAAGCAATCTTTTCCGAAAAAAATATTATTCTTTTGTGCTTAAGTTAAACGAACATGTAACCGACGTATTTCCTGTACTTCAATACAAACAGACTGTAATACACTGACATGAATGCATATGTACGTGCGTACAAATATATTCATTAAAGGTAATAAGAGCCCTGATGTTAATAGCATCATTTTTCCTTGCTGGAATTGTTATAAACAGTAATGCCAGTTTAGCATTTCAAGGCCAGATTTAGCCTTTTTTAGGGGGCTTTTTTAACCTTTTTTTTATTTAATTTAATTTAGCCTCAAATAGGCTAATTTTTATTTTTTTTCTGAACCCATAAATTCATCTTGAAACATTAAAAAATTAATCCAATGTACATTCGTACTCTAAATATTTAATTACATAGATTAAAACCCACTGGCGAAAGCTTTTAAGTTAGCAATAACCAAATATTGAGTTAACAGTTGAGTTCTGGGTGGAGGTGTGACAATTTAAGATTGCGCTGAAAAAAATTCATTTATTGATTTGGTTAATCTAATATTTAGCTATTAATAGGAGTTTTCAATAAGAGGTTTCATTTTGATATCTAGAAAACAGTTTTTTAAGCGAAATCATCAAACGATTATTTAATTGTTCAGAGGAGGGTATACCATTCATAACGGAAAACAATATCAGCCAAATTACCGCCTTGCCTACGCCTTTGGGGCCATGTTCTTCTCATGAAACTTTCCATCACCAGTTTGCACATTTGTTGCTGAGTATCCTCGATAGCTTCACGAATCCATCTTAAAGTCTTAAATCACAAGATCTCGATGGACAATTTTGAGACCGAACTAATTTTTCGGGACTACAAAAAAAGGGTAAAAAGCACTATAAAAAATATTTAAAAAACTTTAGTTATGACAAAAAATATTAAGCAAATAATAAAAAAGTTAAAATACAATTTGAAGTTTTTGTTTAAAAAAAACAAAAGGAGTTGAGATCAAATAGTAGAATTTATTAGCATATTAATTAAAATAAAATCACAATTAATTTAATAAAAGTAAAAAAAAAACCAAACAAAAACAGGAGTAAAAGGATAAAGGTACATATATACACTAGGTACATATATAAAAATAATTTAAATAAAATAGTTTGTTTAGACAAAACTTAAAAGTACATGTGTATTGTACATTTAGCTCCTTTATTCATTTATCAAAAGTGAAATATTAAAAATGTTAGCATTTATGTATGTATATGGCCTGCATCGGCCATACATTTAGCTCCTTTATTCATTTATCAAAAGTGAAATATTAAAAATGTTAGCATTTATGTATGTATATGGCCTGCATCGGCCATACATTTGGTTTAGATTAAGATATGATCATGTTGCATTAAAGGAGCGTTGTGTAGCATACGAATTTCTCTAAATTGTAAATAATAAGGAATCGATTAAAAAAAGCGAATTCAAAGTCGAATGAAATTCATGATAGCACTTCAATTGATTGTTATTAACCCCGCGTTTATCTTACTATCAAAAATATCCATTTTGTCTTCGCAATCAGGTCACAAAAGAGCGCAATAATATATTAAGATTTTTGGTACGGTAAATTTTTAACCGTATTTAATATACAGTAACGCATTTACTGAATTTAAAGATAACCAGTTTTTAACTTTTGTTTTAAGCAAATTCATTAAAGTGAATGTTCTTTCAACCTCAGCCGGTTGCTTAAAAGAAGTAGCCAGTTTTTGTAACTAAAAATATTTCTCAGTAGTACAAAAAGCAAAAAAAGAACTGTGAGAAATTGTTAAAAGCACTTTAAATACCCGAGTTTTAAAAATGGGTATTTAACAAAATTTTGCGCGTATGAAGAGGCAAAAAGCACAAAAAAATACCCCAAGAGCACCCAAGTCATCATTAATTATTACACTTAATAGAAATTCTAACAACAACAAATGATGTAAATATAATTTTGGTATGGTTAGGCGATAAAATGTTTTACTTACCAATGTTCGACTCTTCCAGAGCCCAAACAATCCGTCCCTAGCATATTTTCATGTTTTCCCAAAACCCGTGGCAAAAATACAAAATTTAATGACAAAATTTTGTAAAATGAATGAACACATTGTATTAAGAACTTCTTACTGATCCCAATTCAAAAAGTTTTTTTAATTGCATTAAAATTATAGCTGGTGGAGCTCCTTAAAGTCAAAATTTTTTTAGAATTTTTTTTAGAGAATTAAAGTGTCACAAAAAATGCCGTTTGATCATCACTTATTTGCTATTGTTTTAAAGGTATGTTAATTTTTTATTAAAAAAAGTAACAAAATATTCATCAGATGCCGTTGTTCGCCAGTTGCCGTTTTTCAGACACCCTATATTTAGGGAATTTTTACGAATAAAATAGACCATATCTAAAAATTGCTAAAAATGGTCTCGCCCATATTTTCTAAGCATGTTTGCTACATAATACTTTAAATAATTTAACTAATTTTATTCCCCAAAAATGACAGGTTTTCTTGAAATATGAAGAAACCTGTTACAATCTCATGCATTTTTCTTGAATTCTCCTTTATATGCAGGTAGTTTTAAAAGCTTTTTTATACTGAATAAAAAAACTGGAGTTATACAATCCAGTTAATTGAGGCCTGGATTTCTGTTTCACAAATCAGGTAGTTTGAACCTTTTTTATTTCTGGGTATAAATTAAACCGCAATTGTGTAATGCAGCCAGTTAACTTTTTACTTTGTAAAAGTAGTGATCAATAACAGAACTTATACAGTTTTACTTTAAAGTGCGATAATGTCATTTCAAAATTCAGAATTGTTCGAGTTATTCAGAAACTTACATAATAAAAATATATTTAAATTGACTATTGTGGAAAAATTACACGATTTACCAGGATGCCACTTCGTTTACTTGGAAATTAATAAAAAAATAGTTTGCCGCAAACCGTGCGACAAAAATCTTTATGGAAAAGAACTCAGACTGGCTAAATGGAGTAACAACTTTTGAAAACATCGAAGAACCGCATACATCTTCTGCCAGCAGAAGAGGAAGACCTGCAAAAGCCATAAACAAGAGTTCGGAGTACACAAAAAATTGTAAACTTCAAAATGCCACAAAAGATATATCTAAATCGCATCTTTCAGAAGCATTATGTCTTAAGTATGTAAAAGATAAAGATAAATCAAGGTATGACATTACAAAAGCTGTGTTGCTTGAAAGCCCAGATCCACAGCAGAGGATCAAAGAAAGTAGTCCAACTCCTCCAAATGCTTTACCTACAAAGTGTAGCATAGAAGAAGCCTTAGCGTTATTTATGGACTTGGGATTGTCAAGGGAAAAATATTCTACTTTACGAAGCTCTTTAAAGGATCATAATGTGAATATTCTTCCTGGATACAAAAAGGTTACATCTGCCAAAAAAGAAACAGTACCATGTAATGTAAAGGTTACTGAAGTATCGGTAGAGGTTAACCTGAAAGACTTAATGGATCATACAGCCAACCGCCTTATTCAAAGTTTGTCTGAAAAGGAAACAGTATTACTTCAAGATAGGCTTACATTGATAAATAAGTGGGGATGTGATGGATCATCCAGTCAAAGTGCTTACAAACAAACAATATCGACAAATTACACAACTATTACAGATGCAAATATGTTTATGGCTTCTGTAGTTCCTTTACGACTGAAAAGAGAAATCTCTGAACATTGGAAAAATCCTTGCACATCATCAGTTAATTTTTCCCGCCCGGTATTTTTTAAATATGCAAAGGAGTCTTTCCAAATAAACAAATCTACAGTAAACGATATAAAAAAGCAAATTTCTAAACTAAAGCCTTCTGTTCTTGAAATGAAGAATGGAAGAACTGTTTTCGTTGATTGTGAATTTTGTCTTACAATGATTGATGGCAAAGTCGTAAATGTAATAACAGATACTTCGCCAACTTTGAAGTGAGCGACTTGCAAAAAGTCGCGGAAAGACTTTTAAAATTTTGATGATTCAAGTGATAAGCAAAGCTATGAATACGGAATTTCTCCGTTACATGAAAGAATTAGTTTCATGGAGTTTATTTTAAAACTAGCGTATACAATTCCGCAAAAAGGAGAATGTTTTGATAAGAACGCAAAACCAAAAGAAAAACCATCTGCTCGAAAAATAAAATATACAAAATTAATTTCTTAAGAAGCATGGACTGACAATAGACTGCACAAAGCAGGGGTACGGATGGTAATATGTCCAGAGCATTTTTTGAAAATGATGAGGTAACAGCCCAAATTACTGGAATCGACAATGATATTAAAAAGAAGTTGTAAGTTGTCCTAAATGTTATAAACTCTAGAGAAATGGTAAATGGCTCAAAGAGTTTCATAATTATGCATCAAAAACTGCCCAACTTTTGGCTCAAATGTACCCTGAGAAGAAACTTACTCCCACTGTTCATAAGATTTTGGCTTATGGTAAAAATTTAATTGAATATCAATGCTTACCGATTGGAGAGTTATCAGAAGAAGCCCAGGAATGCAAAAACAAAGACTACAAACACTTTAGATACACGAATACTTTCACGGATTAGACAGATCGAGGACCTTTTCAATATGTTGGCGGCCTCTTCAGATCCACTAATTTCATCACGGAGACATGTAAGATCTCGAAAGGATTAAGAACATAATTATAGCTCCGATATGTTAAGTCTATTAGATATCGCTCCCAATATTAATGAATATTTTATAGAAAACTAACGAACAAAACAAATTATACTAGTTTGAAGAAAATATATTAAATAATTTAATATCATTACTAAATAATTTAATATCATTATATATTATATAGCATTAATATTAAAAATATTTCACAAATGTGCATCTGTAGTGTAAATAAAAAATATAATATTAGTCTAAATTCTTATATTAGAGTGGTATTTTTTCTAGACTTCCTTATGAGAATATCATTTGAAGCACAAAAATTGTTTTTTAAATGCTTTTTAAATTTTAAAAATATCATTATTTTAAAAAATATGATTTTTGCGACAAAAAAGGTCAAAAGGTATCACCGTGCCCAGTGCCTATCATCCTATCATAATGCGGGAGCACTTATTTTGAAGCTGAAGGATTTATAACTGAAGCGAATTTTAACCATTAGAAATATCTTGGTAACTTCATAAATTATGATTTTTGCAACGAAAACCACTGTGCATGGTGCCTTTATTAGCTTATGGTCATGCAGGTTACTTATTTTAAAGCGGAAGCGGTTACCTTTGAAATGCTTTATAGATTTTTAAAATATCTTTATTACTTTAAAAGTTATGATGTTTGTAATAAAAACAGTCAAATGCCGAGACTGTGCAGAGAGCCGCGGCTAACCTATGACTATACAAATCATGTATATTGAAGCCGGAGGAGTCTTCTTTGAAATGCTTTATAAAATTTTTAAATATCTTTATTACTTTAAAACTTATGATTTTTGCAACGAAAAAACTCAAAAGGCCCCACTGTGCGACGCCAGTTTGAGAGATTGGGCTTTTTCAAAACTTCCTCCCAGACCAGACTGTGTTTTTAATTTATTAACCTTCAAAACTAAATGTAAACTTTAATATGTTCTAAATATTTACAATAATTTTATAAAAAAATACTTCCTTTATTGTTTTGAAAACTTGCCAAAAAATATCTTGTTTTTCTTCAATAACATGAAACACTGCAAGTTTTTTTTCATTTTTATTTTGCGGATTATTTTAATAAGTTTTATTTAGCAAAGCAAAGTGAAAAGTTATAAGACAGAAATGCAAAGATGATTAAAGAATTTGTGGAACACTTTGTGTACACACTTTGCGAGAGAATGCAAAGAATTTACAAAGAGTGCAAACTTTGCAAAATTTGCTTAGTGCAAAGTGAAATTCGCATAGAATATTGGCGGTATTCAGTGTTTAGTGCAAATGCTCTTGCGAAAGTGCAAATGCAAAATATCGTAGCTTTTTTATGAAATTTAACGGCAACTCTGTGTATTTTGTTGTTGGATTTTACAAAAAAGCTACGATATTTTGCATTTGCTTTTTCGCAAGAGCATTTGCACCAAACACTGAATACCGCCATTGTGGAACAGAAACACTTATCACTTTGCCAAAAATTCAATTTGATAAGTGCAAAGTGAAAAGTTGAAAAGTTGTTTTGTGGAATTGGTCCCTGATATTTACGTTTTTTATTAATCTTAAATTTCGCTCGTTGTAGTACTTTATGACAACGAACTTTCCAGATGAATTTCAAACATTTTTATTATTTAATTTAATTGAACATTTTATTTAAAAATAATAATAATAATTTTATTCAGCTTAAGTCATAAACTCAATAAAATTTTTTTGCTAAATTCAAAATATGTTCTACAATGTAAGCTGTTAACTTTAAAATGTGTCAATTTTATTTATTTTGCTTGGCGAATCACTTTTTATTTGGAATTACCCATAATCTCTTACTTGCAAGAATTTTATTAAAATTCAAATATCAATATCTTTTTGCGATATGTTTTCTAATATGTAGAATTTTTACTCTACTTATTTAAGAACCGGCCCTATCGTTAATTAATGAAAGTATATTCTTTTTCGAGGTACGTGCTCAATAATAAAAAAGATAAAAAACTTTAAACTGGTTTTACAAAATCTTTGCTATGCGAATTTTTTCTATTTTTCTCTCTTTTCAAAAACTCTGACTTTAATTATTTTAATTGCTTATTAAATAATTTTTCTTTTTAATTTTTTTCTTTTCTTTTTAGCTGCGTTCATATAAATTAAAAGCAGTCTAATCAACTTATCTTTTATTACATCTCGCTTAACAAAAAAAAACTCTTAAAAAAGAAAAAAGTAGACATAAAAGCAATAAAGCGAATAAAATTTTATGTAAACAATATTTAATATTTTTCTTGTACAAGCCTGTTAACTTATATATTGACTTATATGAATTTAAAAATATGTAGACTTTTATTAGTTTTTTAATGTACTTCAAGTGCATTTTTTTAATAACTTTTAACATGTTTTTTGCATTTTTATTAAATAAATAAAACGTTAAATTATGAATTGTAATTTTTAGTCTTTTTCTAGCTTTTATTTTTGGGTGATTTGGCTTTTTCTGGACTTTTTAAAAAACCAGCTGCTCCTGGCAATACTGGTTATAAACACATACGTATTCTAATTGACCACAATATGCTGTACGGGCTGTGTTGTAGGATAAAAATGAATCTCATTTGTTGTTTTTCACCCAACTTCATTTTATTTCCGTTATTATTAAAACTTATTTCTGAGTACCGACTTGAGTGGCCACAAGCAATCATTATAAGTCCAGGCTAGTGTAAGAAAAATGTGTGAAGTGTGTTAGAAAAACACTTTTGTATTACTGTTTACAGTAGACTTTTGAGTGTCTGTATGATTTGTGTAAACAGTACGTGTTTTTATGCCAGAAATTTCAATATACTTTTTAAATTTATTTGGAGATTTTTTCTCTAGTGACCCTTAGAGTGCAAACGCGTGAACAATTTTTGTAGAAATCCCATGTTGTTTTTGTATCTGTGTACAAGAAGTATAAAATTCTTAATTTACTTAATTATCGTACAGCAGGAAGAAGACACATAGAAATAATTTTATATGGTTGTGCATTTGTTTGCATTAAAACAACATTTTGGGCTCAAGTGTAAGATAAATCTGGTACAGAGCGTTTTACGCTTTGATTTATTTATAAATGTTTTAATTAAAATATATAACTTTTAATAGTATAATTATGTAGTTAATGTTATTTATTTTTTTTAAGAAAAGAATGAAGAAAAAGCCAACTAATTCTAATAACACTCTCTCACAAGATTTTATGTTGTGGTTTTTATTCCAATTTGTAGCTTTCGTTTGCTAGTATTATTACTAATAGGCTTTAATATAAGACACTACCTTTGTGGGCTTGAGGTTCGAGTACAGTCAACAAAAAATAAACTTTCTTATGTTTTATTGTGATTAAAAAATCTTCATGCCTTTTTTAAGCATAATAAAACATAAGAAAGTTTATTCTTTGTTGATTGTACTCGAAAAATTTGACCACTTGTGGCGGAGCTCGCACGTTTTCAATGCTTGTCAGTACCGTAGTCAACCAATCACTTGGCTTAATTTAATTTTAACATTTTATTACTATTTCAACTAACATTCACTGAACCCAGTAGCAAACAATTTTTTTATTTTTATATGCAGTTCGACTTAAAGTCTATATAATTAAAATAATTCCGACTGTCTACTTAAATTACTTAAATTAATTACTTGAAGCCTGATTTAAATACTTTCAATTATATTGTTTTGTTATTACTACTATTTCTTAATGTTGATTTGAAAATATATTTGTATTAAAACATTTTATTTTGTAGTATATTGATAGAGTAGTAATTTTTGCCAAAAAGCCGACCACAGAACTTTGCAATGGCGTGATAATGCCAATTTTTTCTATTTGTAATGCTTTATTATGTCGGGGAAATTAATCCGTTGGCAAAGTATCATAAAAATCGGTTAAGTAAAAGTGATTAAAAAAACATATACTTATTTTTTTTTGGGCATAGTACTGCCCTCTTTTTTACTTACAATGACTTACGGACTATATGATGATAAAAATAGCACATTTAAAAATTAATTAAATCGGAGGCACCAATTATCTCCCAGCTGAGATATTTAAAATCCTCGGCGAAGAATTCGTAAGATGCAAAATATGGTTAGAAAAAAGCATTGAATAATTTTTCATTGTTGAAATATTTATGTTCCTTACTTCTTCTTAAATACTTTATAAAGCAATTGAAAAATTAAATATTTATGTCAAAAACACAATTGATTTTTATTAAAACAGTGCTGTTGCATTTAAACATCAGACTTGAGAAAATATAATTAAAGTTCAACATAACGAGTGCACAAGCGTATTTTAGTTATATTCTGGCTAAGTTCAGTAAATCGACAGTGCATAACTTTTCTTTGTGAATAAGGCTTGAAAATTCTTGAAAACAATTTGATTATTAAAATCTATTACTTTATATAAATAGATACATACATATAAAAAATATTTAAGGATTTTATAGAGACTTGCACAATTACACGGATGGAATTCCAGCACTGGCGAATATTCCCATTGTGGTGGAAAGTTGCTAATGTAACGCCCAATTGCAATTTGTTCTGCTTTTTCCAAAGTTATGGAAAATATGGCAAATTTCCATATTAAGAGATATATACGGCGCTCTACTGGGGATTTACTTGAACTCCTGTTGGAAAAATTATGTCATTCCATACATTATTTCGACGAAACGTTGCTCAAGATATCTCAAAAAACATTTCAGTGCCTCGCCTTTTTAAGACGGTGTAAGAGTTACTTCACACCATCTGATCTCTTTAATATTTATACCACCTATATCCGACCGAAAACTGAATACAACTTTCATTTATAGGCCGGTGCTTCAAAGTCTATTTTGAAGTTACTAGACCGCGTATAGGAGAAGGCGAAGAAGCTCATCGGTGACAGTAGGGTATCCAACACAAACATCGCGCAAAGTGGGGTGTGTTTCGCTGTTTTATATGCAATGGAATGTGCTCTAACGAAATTTGGGAACTTGTTCCCAATAACCGACCTTTTTTGCGTACCACACGTTTTTACATTACGAGCCCATACATTTGTGGTCGATTAGCCAGTGGATCGTACCATGTATTACGGTAGCAAAGTTCAAATGTGGAATAAACTTCCCGCAGAGGTCTTTCACGTTACTTTCTGCGTGGGAAGATTCAAATCGAATGTTTACAAACACTCCTCCCTCTATCCCCCTTCCCATAACCTATTTTCTATTTCCCATACAGTGCGTTGCATATGTAGGGGTCATCCCCTGAGTACTAGTCCTAACAAAAAATAAATAAAAAAATTATTATACATGCGATTAAGCTTGTATCCTGCTGGCATTGAAAGGAAATTTGGTGATGTCGGCTAAAATAGTTAGCGCGTTGACTATAACCCAAATGATGACTGAGAATGAAGGTTTGAGCCCAGCCTTAGGCAAGTCAAAACATCCAGTCTTTTCAGATGAGCAACTACAATATTATTTGCAAAAAATATATGGCGGGTAGGCATGTCCTTACACCGACTGAAATGAATTTTATCACGAATCTTTGAATCATTTTTTTTTTGTTTCATTATAAAATAAATTTTAAGGCTGAAGTCTAAAATTTATGGATAAAAGGAAGATTGTAATGTCCTTGTACCGATTAAAATTTACTACTAACCCCAATAATAAAATTTTAGAACCACTGGATTGTTCTTTGATTGATTCTGCTAATTGTTGCACCTGAAATTAATTTTTAAAAGAAAAAGAATTCATATTTTCTGAGACGTTGCATACTTATTCCATGTTCTTGGTATGTTTTCTATTTCAGGTTCATTTAAACCTGAACCTAAAGATTTGGGACCTCGGTGTCATTTTTGCAAAATACTGATCATTTTCTCAGGCTCATACCTTCCAAATCGGTCGGAATTTTGATTTAGTCTCTGAGGCAAAGTTGTAGATCTTGTTATAAAAAACAAAAATTGTGAACATATAAAATCAAAAAATCTTCATCTTCAATATGAAAATCGCAAGAAATTTAAAAAAATAGATTTTTTTAACCTTTCAGATCGGTATTTTGCAAAAATGACAACGAGGCCCCAAATCTTAGGGGGCATATAAAAAAAGTGCATTACTTTGGGCAAAACTGAGAGACACGGATCATCTTTTTTTGGTCTTTTATCACGTAGTGGTGTCCTTATATGGTTATTTTTTTCGTGCTGCACTGTGTTATGTTACAAAACGTTTTAAATGTTTAAAAACATAAATTTTATTCTCTTAATTAATAGGAGCTAATATTTTTGGTTCAGGTTTAAATGAAGCTAAATTAGAAAACATACCAAGAACATGGAATAAGTATGCAACGTCTCAGAAAATATGAATTCTATGCTGCTGATCTTAACATTTTACATCAAACTGTGCTTGTATGGCGCCAAACAAATAGCAATTGTAATTGCCATTTTCATTTGCATATGGAGATCAAATATTTAATATTATAAAGGAAGTAATAATAATAATGCGTTTCTGTATTTAATTTAACTAATAATCTCTAAAATAAAATATAAATATATTTTTTAATAATTTGTATAAGAAGTTAGTTGATTTTTTTTAATATATTCTATTATATTTTGATAACATATTTTTCAAATTATTGCATTTCATACCTTTTGCTTATGTGCCCATGTAGATTTTTAATCTACGATAACAACAAAATCCCTACTAACAGAAAAATTTAATTTAAAAAAATATGTTATAGATTTTGTTACAATAGCATTTTATAAAAGGATTCGATATTTCAATATACTCATTTTTCTTTATTGTAACAGAATAATGGTTTGTGATTTTTTCTCATGTTCATATACACTTTTTTAAGCACGTTAGGGTGCTCTATTTGTTTGAAGAATCATATATTTATCTTAATACGAATTAGCTTAATAAGAATGGTTATTTTTTGGTGATTTTAAAGTTTTATTATGAAAAAGTTATTTTATTTATTTTGTTTTAAATATTTTTAGAAAGATTTGTGGAATGGGGAAAATTATATATTTTAATTCGAATAGATGTTAATAATTTATTTATTAAGATTTTTATTTCAAACTAATTGGTTTTTACTGCAAAGTAGTTTTTATTACGTTAAAGTTAATGCAATTACCTTCAGAAGCAGTTGACCATGAGAAAATCTCCAAAGGAAAATCTCAAGAGGAATGTCTGTTCTGGTGCTTGTCTATAGAGTTAGGCCTTATTTCTACAAATCATGCATGAGAAAAGAAATAGAGAATAACATATTAATATTCCAATAAACACGTATATTTTGAGTTGTTCACATTTGACTTCACTTATTAATGTTATATATAATTTTTTGGTCGCGCAGGCAAGAAAAATAGGTAGATTCGAATTTAGTTCAATACCTTGAATTTCAAAATTAATTAATGCCTTTTTTTTTGATGAAAATAATATGTAATTTTTTTGGCTTTTCAATGAAAATGTTCATTATAGTGTTTATTTGAAAATGTGGTTTTATTGGAAATCATTATTTCATCCTTCACAAAGGTAAATTTTTGTTTTAAAATAACGCTAAAGCCCAAATGTTTAAATAAAAAGTAAAAAAAATTTATATTTTTTAAAAAAGAAAACGCCATTAGTCACGTTTTTCGAAGCCCAGTAACAATAATGAAAATAGTTTTGTTTTAAAATGAAACCCTATTTAAAGGGAGTCCCTTAATATAAACAATTCAAAATGGCATATTGTTGCAAAATAAAGGGTTAACACATACGGCAGGTATGGGAAATATGAGTTTTAAAATTACATAAATATCACTGTTTTTCCAGATTTTACTTTATTTTGTTTGAATAATTAATAATATTTTATTAGAAAAGTACTTAGCTTAGCTTAATCTACAGTTGGGCCGAGACATAAAATAATTGTATCTTCCAAGATACGATTACAAAATGAGCATGTAAGTTTTAGTGTATAAATTCATGATGATCCCCGGGCACATTTGTTAATATTCGTATAAAAAATATTTTATTATGTTCACTTAACAATAACTATGTGACAAAATATAGACCATTGGAGACAATTTTATTTAATTATTTATTTCTTTAACTTTTTAAATAGCATTCCAGTGCAACGATAACTAGCCTTTTTCCCAGCAATTGGCAACCAAAAAAGAGCGGTGTTATAAGTTTGTAGAGTGTGCATGTTTGTCTGGCTTTTTCACCGTCGAGCCAAAACGGCTGCACCGATGTTTATTTTTTAGTTTTTTTTGTTTGAAATGTGAAGTGATTGAAAGTGTTCTTGGCGGTCAATCCGCTTAGAAGCTATCATTTGTTACATAGCTAAATGCAATTGAATCTGTATGTCCATGGCATCGTAGCTCCCAAACGGCTAGATCGATTTTAATTACATGGCCAACTTTGTAGGCGATTTTTAAAATGTTTAATATAATTTTATAATTACAGACATATGTTGTTTGGTAAAATAGATACCAACAAAAAAGAAAATAATTATAAAAGTATATTTTACATGATCATTTTTTACATAAAATTATATCTTTTGTGAAAACTGTGAAATGAAAAAAAAAACTTTATTTCTTCATTTCACAATTACACAAATTGCGATTCCCGTTCTTTTAATGAAAAAGTGTCTCATTCCATTGTAACCGTGAAACTTTTGTATCTATGTTAATAAAATGTAAAAGTCAAATGGAGATATCAAAGCTTGAGCCTCATGTATTTATTTTTGCTGAAAGTTTTTTAACCATTTTTTAGCCATTTTTATCCGCTTTTTAATTAAAAATATTTTGTATTACTAACAATTATACTATACTTAGGAATAGTATGGGCCACAACACCGAATTTCTCCAGTTTTCATTAAAATCATATATGCAACTAAAAATTAAAATAAAATAAGTATAAAAAACTTTGATGTTAACAGTTTTATTGAAAAAAGGATAATGTACTAAACGATAACAAATTGTTTTAATTATCTAGGACATTGAACAGACAAAAGAAAAGTAAAATCGTGGGGCGATCGTAACCTCAGTTGACTCTTGATACAAATTTCACGAGCCCCACGTTTTATTTATTTTTTGTCTTATCAATGCCCTAAATTGTTTTAATTATTTGTTAGTGTTTAGTACATTATACTTTTTTCAATAAAATTGTATAACTTCAAAATTTTTTATGCTTATTTTATTTTAAAGTTTTTAGAATTTATGTGATGAATAAAAAATTTGTCTTACAGTATTCTTTGAATCAAGCCCTTTTATTTGATACCCAGATATAATGAAGTTGTACAAGAATGTGTAATTCGCCTTTTTGTTGCCGGCCATATTGGATTTAAAATTTTTTTCAACGTGTACTTTATTCTACCAGTCAAGCCCGTTCATTTAATGCTTATAGTGAGGGAGTTGTGAAGAATCATGTAACCCGCCATTTTGTGTAAATATGCATGTTTTTAAAAGATTATTGTTCTTAATTTTCTAAATTATTGCTTAACGTTGGCAATGTCCAGATTTTCCTCTAAATATTTGACTAAAAATAATTTTCTGTTCGTGCTTGCAGGCTTGCCTCTCGATGCTTTCTCCATTTTTCAACGTTAAGATTAAAGTGTAAAAATATGTGAGAAATCAAAAGCTTTTGACACTTCTTTTTACTGTTACACAGAACAAGAATAATTTTGCTGTGAAATTGTGAAAACAATTTAATTCATTCCACTTATTCTTTTCATATGAACACATTTGAATTTACTTGTAATTTTTTTTACTAATCGAGAACCAGAAACTCTATGAAAATATGAAAAACTTTTCATTTCACAGTTTCACAGAACCAGAATTGACTTCTGGTCTTATTTTACTCTTTAATTAATTAGCTGTTTCTTTTTTTGTAGACTAATAGTATGTTTCCTATCAGATTGACTTAATTTACCCCCTCAAATAAAACGACGAAGTTACCCTGTTTCTACTACATATTTTTCATTCTTTTGAACATTCCTTCTTGTCCTTGATTGATTTGTTATTAGTTTGTGATTGACCATTTTATTTTGTATGAATTTCTTTAATATGAGGTCGTTCGTTCTTGTACGCAATTGCAATGAAGATTATTTATATAGAATTCTCGAACAATCTTGTAGATTATCGTTGCTGTTTCTAGAACCTTCCTAAATGTTCTATTGCCGTTAGTTTGAATTTGAGTGCTCCCAAATTTGCACACACGCGGTTGATTAAACTGTGCTTAAATCATCGCTGTATTTTTATGTTCATTAAGTTTGAATCTACATTTGAATTTTATAACAATATATTATTCATATAGTATTAATAATATTATTTTTTAGGTAGAAGTTATGAAATTATAAACCATGTGCAGTAAAAAAAATTAAAATATATTCAAAGGATTTGTTTGGCTCAAGTTCAAATCCGAGATTTTCTTAATTTTAATTTTTTACAAACATTAACCATTAACTGCTTTTTTTAATAAAATGAAAACAAAATTGTAAGTGAGAATTTATATTGAAAACGAAAACAAATTTTCGTATTTTATTGTTGTTTTCAATATTATTTCTCACTCTCAAGTTTTTTTCCTTTTATAAAAACCGGCAGTAAAACTTAAAATATATAAGTACATTATGATATTGTCATGGCCTACAACATTGGAGGGGTTCATGGCAAACAAAGTCTCAAAGGACTGGATAATTTATACTCCGCACTCATAGGTAATAACATATATATTTAATTTATTATAATATATTTAATTTCCAGATAATTTATTTATCCCTCCTTCAGAATCCATACCAATAAGCGCAAAATTCCCTAGCCCGGCTGAAGACCAATTAAAATGAATAATTCATCTGCAAAAAAGGGATATAAAGGGAAACTTAACATTTAAAGCAAACAACTAGTACTTATCCTTATTTATTAATTTTTTTACATTTTTAATTAATGTGAAATTCCGGGAATTCTAAGTTTTAATTATAGTATAAAAAAATTCTTAAATAAACAAAACTAAAAAAATTTCAAGTATCTGGAGTATTTTAATTATGGATTTTTCTGACCATTGATATCATCTGTCTGATCTTACTATATAAATAGTTTTTTCACGGAAGAAGCAGTGGTTATGAAGATGGTGACAATTGAAAAATTTTAAATTTTAGCAATTCCCATAAAAAGCACCAATAACAGCTGAGTTAATTTCCTCTTATGGAGAATGGAGTAATTTTTTATCAAATTGGAGTGTGAACTACGAATAAATTCCTTGTGGAAACACACTATAATATCCTCTCGAAATTTTGTGTGTGGAGGTACGTAATTCTGTTTGTAAATGCAGTGTAAATTACTAATTAGAGAGTGAATCATAAAAACGTCTAAGCCCCAAAAATCGCATGTGATCGATGGTTTTCGACTTGGAAGAAGTAATCGAATTTCTAAAAACGAAGAAGGCCTATTACCGACAGCACGTTACAAGTATTTTTATTATTCTCAATGTCAATATTTAAAAGTAGGCAATCCGTTGTGCACAATTGCCTGGAAGTACACATAATTTCCCTTTCGTTTAATTATTGTTGTGAATTAATTTTTCTCTACTTTTATTATATACTGCAAAAGGTGCTTTCGTTTAAGCTTTGAGCTCATGATAAATCACAAATTTGTTTGAATCAAATCATTTCTAAAGTAGTAAAGTTATGTCGTTTGTGACGTTTACTGCATTTAGTAGTTTTATTTGGTGGATTCTTCCTCGAAATTTTTCAGAGTTCACTCACAACAACATCTCTTACTTAAAGCCGCCTCATAATATACTTTTGAAAGAAATCAACACAATATAGCTGCAGGTTTTTTGAACTAAAGAGCTAGATCAAAAGATCCCACATATGGCATTCAAACAGTTCATAAATCAATATTGTGTGTTTGATGTCAAGCAAGCCACAATTAAAAATTTTTCGATTTTCCATCCATCATCATCGCTGTCACGCATGCAACTAAAATAGTCTCTTACACCACCAACTTTCTTAATATTTATTTTGTCCTTTAGTTGTGGAACAGTCTGCAATTAGCGGGCATTAAGTGATTTTCAAAAATTGCGCTTAATGTATGTATTCTCAAGGCGTCGCTTCAAAGATACGTGATTTAGAAGAACCACAAACTAGCGTTGCCAGTTTTGCCTTTTCGAAGATATCTTTTAACTGTGGTCTTTTTTTCTTTTGTCATTTTGGATTTAGCTTCAAATATGCAAAATAAATTTAGCTTTTTATATACATTTTTTCGCTCTATTTTTTCGGACTTTGTGAACACGTGGAAATAGCAGAATTTCCAGCTGAATCGAAAAAGCATTGAAGAGCAATGCAGTTTTAAATGAAATTTTTTTATCTCTTTTGACTTCTTTATTAGGGTGATTAGCTTTTTCTGGCCTTTTTAAAACCGATTTAGTTTAACCTAGTAACACTTCAAACTTCCATTTGCTGTTAGTGCCGCTACAGGAGTTTTTTCCGCTGTGTCTTTCTTAACAAAAATTATTTCAATAAAGAGTAATATTTTTTTGATAATGAAGATATTTTCAATAGTTGGGCTTTCATGATAATTTAATAACAAAAACATTTTTTATATTATTTTGACGTTGCGTTGGTATTTTCCAATTTCTTCAGGGAATTTTTTTATTTTTATGGATCTGGCAACTTAAAATAATACATATAAAGCAAAATAAAATAATATTTTTCATATAAAAGACATATTTTGTCCAGAAATACAAATTATTGTATTTTTTTTTATAAAAAAATGTTTTTCCTAAAATAACGAAGCCTGCAACAACATTATTATTTAAAAGTTAGATGAATCAATAAAATATTTTATTACAGGGAAGAAAAATTTTAATTTGCGCTAAAACGCCTAATAATATTAAATTTTCCATCCCTGATTATATACTCGTACACTGAAATTGTAAGCATTTGAACATCTAACCACCATTTATACAGAGAAATGTGAGTGCATATGAGTGTTTTCTGTTAAAACCACATTAATCATTTGCTTGTATTCAATATTGTGACTGTATATTTGCATTAAAAGAACATCTAGTACGTTGCACTTGTGCTTAAATTGAAAGCCATTTAAAAACCTCAGAGAATAAAAAGAAATGAAAACAACAGCAATAATAAAGTGCTTTATTTAAAACAACAGACATAAATGACAATGACATAAGGCTTCAAACAATGTCCAAGGGTGTTTAATACTAAGATCTCGGTGGCCAATTTTGATCGCCTCTTGGAGAAATCACGCGGTGTGGCAATTTGTCATTCAGAAAGGGCGATGGCATCGTTACTCGTGTGGCACGAAGAAAACATCGTCCACATCAATATATTCTAATTCCGGTGATACTAAGTGCCCAACTCCAAAGATCTGCGGAAAATGGACAAACCTGAGATTTTCTTAGCACTATGGGCTACAAGAGTAATATTCTAAATTATTCTTGAGCGACGTGCCACGAGCTCGGTTCTTTACATCACTAACTTGTCCCAGGAGCTGAAATTTCAGTTTCAGAAATGCTCCTTTTGTTTTGCGAATTGTGACTGGGAAATTTTCCCAATTTTTGGAGTGAACTTTAATAATTTCACTGCGTTCCATTTCTTAATGGCGTAGTTTTTACTTTTCATCTGTTAAGAAGTTACGATTGAATATGAAACGTTTTATTGGAATTCCTTGGAGCCGGAGCTATGGGGCTCACCTTTCTTATATATTACTGCCTAAAGTTATTACATTATATTATTACAATTTGTTCAGAAACGGCCAAATCCTTTCCTAATGTTAACAACTCATTTTGAGTTAAATTTATAAAATTAACAAATGGTTACGAACTTTATGCATTGATACCCTAATTCCTAATGAAAAGTTACACACCGTCTATGTACTGAACTCAAGGCACGGGGTTCATACAGAAATTCAGACTGCCTTAAGAACTGTGTGATAAAACACATATGGAAATTCAGGTTGGTAGATTTCTTAAAGAAGCTTTCGTTTGGTAGTACAGATATCCAAAGAAAAGTACTCGGAAATTTATATTTTTATTGACTATTACAAAAAGAAGTGAAGAATTTTTCCGTAAGCTGAAGCAAAAGTGAATGTATATACAATTTTTTAATTTCGTTTTCGTAGCTTGTACAAATGCCCCTGTCATTTCGAAAAAGTTAACACAATCACAATTTTTTACCAATTTAACCATATTTTTCGTGATGGCAGCTCCGCTGTCAACTAATTTTTCATACAAATGAAAATTTTTACTAAAAATCAAAATGATAAACAATTTTACTCTGTTCAACATTTAATGAAAATTTCCTGGATTATTAAAGAAACTGTAGTTAATGTTTTATCTTGTTAACTTAATAATTTTGAGGTTTTCATGAATGACAGCGCATGTCTGAAAATAAAATATTTCAGGAAAGCCAAAATAGGTTATTTTTGAAGATACAGTCTTAGTATTGAACATTTTATACAATTTTATAAAATTTTGTATACAATAATGTAAATATAGGCTCTGAAAATTTTCAAATTAGATTTTGTAACATTTTCCCTTATGGATCAGATTCAACAGTATTTGAGCCAAAAATTCAAAAATGAATTTAAGGAAATCTTAAAAACTATGTACGCAGCTCAATACACAAAACATTTAAAATCATATTGTAAATTTGTAAGACTTTATGTTGCGATTTATAGCTCTGTGACACTGCTAAAGTGGGGAAAGTGAAGAAAATTACATGTACTTTTAATGTTATTTTTTCTGTTTTAAGATTTTTATATGATATTTATTTGTTGCTAGTAAATAAAGATATTACATCGATGTTTTTTCCAAAAAAACTTGTTCAAAAGCTATTTTTGGTATTTAAAAAAGAAATTATCTTGAGTACTGATGTTGAGACAATTCGTTTAAAATTAATAAATTTATACACTTTTTTTGCACAAAAAAAATTTTTTAAGTGTACTAATTATGTTTTATATTACAATAAAATTTAAAATATATAATTTTAGACCCAATCAAAAAAGTTTTGTGCCATTATTTTTAACGATTTTTGAAAATTTTTAAATTTATGTATTCTTGTTTTGTTCATCAGACACTTTTTCATATAATTTTTTGACGTCATAATCTTTTCTGTCTTTTGAATTGATTTTAAATCTTATTCACATCAATTTTAGCACTACAAATATGAATTTGCGAAATGCTTAATATCGGTAGATGTTATACGGGTATGTCCCTCACCCCAATAATGCATTTTTTTTTATTTACCTGCGCTCTATATAACATTATTTTTTAGTAAAATATATGTTCGCACCTAACTAAAGTAATTTTTGAAAGCATTAATCACAAAAATTATATTAGAAAAGGTAAACACAGGCACATAATAAATACATGGGCCACCCAGGTACCAGACTACTACTCACTAACGTAAAAAAAGATACGTATAAAAATACATATTCCCATTTATGGGTTATTACATACAATTTTTTGTCAGAAACGTTTTGTACTTTCAAGAGATAATATAAAAAGTTTACACAATATTATAGTTATTCCATGTAGTAAAAGGGAATCTGATGCTAGTGGCATTGACGAGAAATTGCACTTTTTAGTTAAAAAATTGTGCGAAATTTTAAAAAGTCGAGGAGATGGAGACATTTGATATTAATTTCGAAATTTTTAATTACTACATATAACTTCTTCATGTGTTAAGTATTAAATAATATAAAATAAGTATTATAGATCTACATATATATAAATGAATCTGGGTTTGCACACTGAGGAAAAAAGACGTTGCAAAATCGACAACGAATGTGATCAATATGGTACTACTATGTTGTCACTTTTTTTTAAACCGCTCGTTTACTACTATTAAACGTATGTACATTAACAAATTGACAACATTATGTTGTCAAACATCAACACTATTAATTTTTGGCAACTCGACAAATGTTTTTGTTCTTCGGTTATTCCAAAAATTTTTTATTATCCAATTTTATTTATTTAAAGAAATTATTAGCGAAATAAGACTGACTTTGCAATGTTTCTTTATTTTAAATTATAACTTGCTTTCTTGTTTTCTTTTTAAAATTATTCTTTCACAATTTACAAAAAGTGCAACTAATATGAAAATGATTAAAATATATTTATTTGGAAATAATAAGTGACCTAATTAAAATAATTCATTTACATCTTGCAAAAAGTGCAATTAATTTAAATGTGATTAAATAGCATTATGAATATGATTGTTTCGAAATAATAAGAAATAAGATTTATATATGTATGTAACTCGCGGGTTCCTAAATTCTTAACAACGTTGTTGAATTGACAACGTAAAACTAACTTTAGAAGACGCAAAACTTTTTCAGCATACGTATGTTTAACATTTGCCAACACTTTGTTAACAATACCAACAAACGCATGTTGTTGATTTCAGCGTATCGTGTAAAGAGCATATTATTAGTGCTTAACAAACTTCCTGCGTATGCTGACATATATGCTATTTGTTGAAAGTCTTACGCAAGCTTTTTAACATATGCCAAATTCGTATGCATATGCGCTTCCTGCCTAAGCCCAATCATTGAGAAAATTAAAATGTTTAATATCATTTAAAAGTCCATGAAACAATAAAAAATTTAAAAAGTAGCCTACATTGCAAAAAAAACGCGAAATCCAAATTGCAAATTTTTGAAAACGCCAGCAACATTTGTAGCCATGTGCCCGCGTAGCCTGCTGTCGGGAATGTGTTTATATCTTAATTCATCTCGATTTTAAATTTTGTAATAGCTAGTGATATTTACTCCGACATCATTCATGTTTATTTTTATTTTTTATTTATATTAACAAATTTTATTGCAAAAATTATACGTATAAGTACGTACATAAGTTGAATAATAATTAAAAGTTGCTGTGAAACTCTCTAATTTCACAAACTTATGTTGACATTTCATTTGCTGACATCAAAAAATTTTGTATCATGTAGACGCCAAACCTCTTGAATATGCTGATAGAGGCATTTGGTTTCATTTTCAAGCATATGAGTATTGGCATACATATGCTGTTTCAACATATCATCTAAACTTAGCTTTAGGTTGCCAAAACACTACGGCTTTCAAATTTAAACAACGTAAGTTGCAAAACTGCAAAGCAGGTTGCATCGGCAATGTTATGTTATAAAATTTTAAGTGTTATTAAGTTTTAGTTTGTGAATAAAAAAATGGAGCAAGTTGAGTACCGATTGGTGGCAGACGAAGGTGATTTCGGTGCAATATACGAAGATATTGTGGTGGTAAGAGACACCTGCTTTGCAAGCAGCAATGTTGCTGAAGATAGCGACCACAATTAATTAAACGACTCCCTCGCTACCATAAATATGGAATTAATTTTTGAAAATTTGAAATGTAAGTACTCGTACATCATGGCAGTTTGAAAGCACAATTTTTAATATGATTTTGTACTTTTCTAGCCGCACAAGTTAAATGTTGTAGCTTACCTTATTTGAAAAAGGAAGATTCAAAGGAGGCAGTTTCACCATTAGGGCTACGAGTGGAATTCAGAGAAAAGCTCCTTGCATGGCAAAAACAAGAAGTAATGTAGTTTTATTATTTTCATGATATAATAAGTTTCCTCTGTATAAATTATAGCTCGGCATTAATGATGACATAGTTTCTCTAACATTCAAGGATAAGGATTGGCGTAATGATACTTCTAATTTTTGCCCAGCTAATGAAGTAATTTTATCAAAGGTAAGATAAATTAAAATAAATAAAATATATATTGAAAAAAATTAACGGATCAGTACTGATTTCGAGGTCGCTACACCATCTCATCAGCGTTCTTTGTTCGATTTTACCACTTTTGACGGTGGATACTAGTAACTAGGAATATCAACTATTTAACCGTTCTGCTAGTCTAATGAATAAATTGTTTCAAATAAAATAGTACTCTCTTAATAAAAATATAATGAATTTATCTAAATATAATTTCTTAAATTAAGAAGATATGGGTAAACTCAGATTTGAACTTAAGCCAAAAATTTTCATTTCAATATAAACCTTAAACAGTTCAACAATTACGAATAAATATTAATTATAAATAAAATATGTTATATTTATATTAATATTTTAGGAGGTCTTAGGACTCATTAAAAGTGCGGCCTATAGAGATTACTTCTCCCACTGATTTCATGGAAGTTGATAATTCACAATTCATTGCTGTCTCTAGAACTTTCTTGAATGTTATGTTTCCGTTAGTTTAAATTTAAGTGGTCAAATTTGCATACACATGGTTGATTAAACTGTGCCTAATCATCGCTGCATTTTTATGTTTGTTAAATTTTAATCTACATCTAAATTGTGTAACAATATATTGCAATAGTTTTAATATTGCTTGGAATAGTACAGGTTCCTAAAACTCGACAACAGTCAATTCAGCACCAGTACGGTTTCAACTCGACACGGGTGTTGTGTCAATTTAAAACCGGTATGTTGTCACTTCGACACCATTACGGTGTCAAAATGTACACGCACGTTGTCAATTTAGCTACGGTGTCATTGATAACATTTCGTTTTGACAACGCCGTGTACAATATGACAACATAAGTTGTTGATCCACTTTCGACGCCGTATGTGGTTATTTTGTACACGGATTGTTTCATTTTTTCTCTGTGTGTACTTTGGAAGTAAGTTTTTAATATTTCCCAATTTTGTTCGTCCCATTTTGCAAAAACATTGAAAATAAAAATTCATATTATTCTACCTTTCAAAGTCAAAGTAACCGGTAGTTCAAATTTGGCTCATCTTGTATAACAAGCATGTCAAAAAAATTATTTTATTATCAGATTTTAAATCTCACAGAGACAATTATGTAGGTTTTTATGCGGATGATAGCGCATTTGTAAGCCATGGTAAGGTCTCTAATGCAATTGTTAAACGTATGCAGAGATCACTTACATCAGCACATAAATTCTTCACCAAATGACTATAAGAGCAAATTGAACGCCAAAACTAAGCTTCTTTTGTATAAAATGTGCATTAGACCTATTTTAACATATGCATGTCCAGTATGGACTAATTGCGCAAAAACCCATGAAAAAGACTACAAATTATCCAGAACAAAAACTTAAAGATAATGTACAATCTTCCTTAAAGGTTTTTTACCGTAGATTTACATCAAATGTCAAATCAAAAAACCATAGAGACCCTAATTAGTGAAATGACTTTGACATTTTCCGACAAATGCAGAGATTCAAATTACGCACACATAAGGAGATTGACCGACAGCGAATAGCTTATATATCTAATAGATTTGCTAGTTGCTGTCATAGGTCTCTTACTTCCGCATTTTTTCATTGTGTTATCAGTTATAGGTTTTTTACTATCTTTTTCCTATCATTTGTAAAAATTTTATTTTCCTGGAGAACATATTTTAAATGTTAGTTAATATTTGATGTAATATCTTAGATAAAATATAATAGACAAAATTCGTTAATGTACATATATATTAGGGGGTTCCTTTATATTTTTTTATTTTTTTATTTACGGGGCCACCCCATTATTTGATAATATACCTAAAAAAAATAAGGCAGGATATTTTTCATGTTTTTTTAATAACATTTAAGGGTCGCTACCAAGGACTTAATGTCAAATAATAACTTCAAATTTGAAAAATTAAAATATTTTTATTCATAACTCAGGACATCAACTATGAAAAATTATTTATGTTATTTCAAACTAAAAAATATTATTACAACAAAAATGATTCATTATAGAGATACAAGGGTTGATTTATTAGTGTTAAGGTATATTTTCTTATACTCCTTTACCAGTAAAAGCAAATATTGCTTTTGGTCTTCATCGGTGGTAATCAATTTATTATATTCCGCCATGAGTGCAATACCACGTTCAGCTATATCGTTCACAACTCGCATAGAATGAACGATTTTTTTGCCGCCACAAAATCAGCATCATCATTCCAAGTTTTTACGTTTTTATTCAAAAACTGTGAAGAGATACCCAGAATTATAAAGAATCGTAAAGAGTTGCTAGTTACAAAGTCTTCAATGTTTTTTTGTTGTCGTTAAGTTTGATATTAATACCTTTTCTTTTTGGACAATCTTTTAGCCTTTGATTTTAAATGCGTCTGCCATTTTTTGTTTATCTTGTGATGAAAGTTCGTTTTCGAAAAATGCGAAATACACCAGTTCTTCCGACAAATACCACAAGCGGCCCATTATTTTTTGTTAAAGCAACAGTAGCCATTTCTTTGTTTATTCTTTCGAAGACTGTATGATCTTTTAATAACTGCAAGTAATTTCTTGATGCTGCCAAAGCGGTGGAGGCTTGAAAGCAATATTTTATATAAGTATATCATCACTGCGAAAATACATATTTCTTTTAAAGCTTTCTCTTACTTTTTTGACAGTTTAAACTGGTGTTTAAATAAGAAAATTTTTAAAAAGTACAAAGCCTTTGCCATCCATCGAGCTCGGTGAAGACCAACAGGTTTTCGAAACGAAACACCCTTTTCGGGACTTCCTCCTAAGAAAATAATTGAAAGATTCAATAATTCGCTGTAGTCATCTCGAGGTTGATGTGCTTGTAATTGTTTTTTGAAAATAAATTGTGTCTGCGGCGTATTCTATAAGGATACTTAATTCGGGGTCATCATTTATTGTTTTCTAGTCGCTTTAGTCAATATGGATCCAATTTTTCTGAAACCTTTTGAATACTTGAATATCAGGACCACTAGACGGACCGAGCGATTTATCTACTATAGCTGATAGCATAATTTCCATTACGTGATGGCGGCGAGAAAGCCAGAGTATGTCTTTTTCCAATTTTCCCTCTAAAAGAACACAAACTCCATTTCTTAAATCAGTATTTACAGCTGTTGTACCAAAACACAAGCAATTTACTTTTCGATTAAATTCCAAAAATTTATTGTTTCGCAGATTGCTGACGAACATGCTTCACTTGTTTTTCGTACCAATTTCAAAACTGCTAAAAGTTTGTCAATTCTGTTTCCTGATACCAAAATTGGCAGTCGATCTACAGTTTCATGGTTTCATAGTTTTGAACTTGCTTTTGAGAGACTCTGCAACTGTTTTTCTGTTTTTCAAACGGTGCCTGCGAATGGAAGATCTGTTGACATTAAATTCTGATGGATCACATCCTGCACTCTTCAAAGTAGAATTTAAGATCATCGTTGCTTTTCTGTCACTGAGTTTAGAGACTTCATGACTAGAAGCTAATTGGCTGCTAATTACGTCTTTACGAGCTCGTTTTTTGCGTAGTTGTGCTTTAGGAGATTTCGATTAATCTTCTGAATCAGTTGTAATTTCTTCTTCGCTAGTGATGTTGGTAGATGAAGTTGAAAGAAACAACAGAGAAGAGAGACAACGTCTTCTTGAGAAAGCCAAGATATTTATGTTTTCACGTTCATGTAGTTTCTGAAGTTGTTCTTCTTTCTCTTTTATTTTCTTAAATTTTTTAAAAGCTTTTTTTATCCACTGAACCAATAATACCTTTTTTTATTTTTTGTCTTTATATTTCATAATATTTAAAGCATTATAATGAGCAATATCGGATAAATCGTCTAATTTTTTCTGTTCTCTTCTGTTCTTTTTTCTTTATTGCTTCCGTGCGTTTTCTCTTATTCTCTTTATTGTTTTCAGATTCTGGCACTCTTTTAAGTATTTTCGATTTTACAAATTATATGCTTTTTAAATCTGGTTGGTATAGTCGCTTTTCCCTACAGGTTTCATGAATGCTTTTCTTTTCTTCACTTTTATAGTAAAAAAACGCAGTGGTTTAGTTTAGGCAGTAATTGGCCAATCAGCCAAATGTTGGTTTTATTTTTAGTAAATACGCTTATTCCTCTACTATTACATTCCATTGCAAGCTTAAATTAGTATGTATGCTTCTTAAAAGAAAAAGTACGAGCTATCTCGTCTTTGAATTAATACGAAGGGAAGTCTCTGCGTGTTTCACTTTAATAACGCGAAATAAACACTACTCGGAATCAATTAGTGGGACTTGAAGTTGAAGTGGCCATATACTAGTTATCGTAAAGTTTGAAAGCTGGTAGCGACCTCTAAATCTTATCTGAAAGTAATAAAAAAATACGTTATTTCATTTTTCATAGTAGAGAATCGAATGAAAAGGTGTCGCGATAATATTTCAAAACTCGAAAAATAATTAATTTGTAAATATTGATAGTAAATAAATAACATAAAATAACATGTCTAAATAATATAATTTTGGAAGTTCTAGCTATTGTGGTTAGGGAATTATCAAATGTTGCTTATAGGCAACATTGGGTAATTGTATGTAGACTTTGACTATATGTAAAAAATAATTTTTCTATAATTTTTGGGAATACAGCATAAATATATTTTGCATTTGCTGCATTATGAACGTGGAAAGCTTGTATGACACATCCTACATCGTCCGTTTGAACCCCATTTCACTCACTGAATAGTTTGATCAAATCTATGCCGTTTTACGGGCTCTACTGTATAAGACTTTCTTCGGGAGCCTGTGCAATCGGATGGTAATAGATGTGATTAAACTAGTGGTGGTGGTAGTATAGAGATTGATAATGCATTTGGACGACCTCTTTTGCGTGGATCGTGCATTAAATTTGTTGCGTTCAATACCTCATTTGCAATACTCAGCTGAGAGTTAAGGAGAGACAGGAGATGATTAATTTTATATAGCTCTAGTAACATATCAGCAAGGTCAACTATTCCCATGTGTTTGTTATAGCACTCAACTATAGCCGGAGAGGGAACTGCGAGATACATATGTACGTTTTCTTTTTTCGACACCATCGATTACATGTGCTAATTGGACTTTCTACTATAAAGTTTAACATCAGTTGAACGATCTTGTTATCAAATCGCCGACAAATGGTTAAATTGTGGTTCCTTTCATATTTGTAGTCACTTGACTCTCGCCCACTTTCCTGAAGCACTTTTTCAGATTCCAGTTGACAATTTTTTATTCTATTCGCCCTTAGCTATAATACCCCTACGTTCCAACGTGGAAATCATAAATTGTTCCTGAAACACCAGATTTTGTAAACATTTTAAAATCCCACTATTGGGGTTTTTTTGAGAGGTACTGCTTCGTGCTGTTATGACCTTTCAAATATGTACATTTATATTCGTAATTAATATATCAGATTCATATTTTAATTCGAAGCCATTCTGTTGCATTGCATATATGTATATATAAAGGTTAGTTTCATCACAAATTTTGTTCATAATTTCATGATAAAAAATTCGAGTGGTTCCTTCAACTCACTGCAATTGATTTCAATTTTCAAGACGTTATCAAACTCATTTAATGGAATACTTCTCCATCTCAGCCGAGCCAAATCAATTTGTTCCACGGTTGCCTCTGCTCTTTCTGCATTTGCCACACCGCTATCAATTTCATGGCCGTCATGAACAATCCCTGCATTCAAATCGCCATCCAACCCATTTCCGTCCAGGCTTTGTATCTTCTGCTCTATTATATTCTTTATCTTCACCTTCGTCAGCAGAGTCATCCCAAACAACATTAATAATTTTTTCAATTTCTAGTCAAACCCCTTGCACTCATTTCTAACGAACAAAATATTCTTATGTAAAATGTGAATAACATGGAAAATAATATGAAATTCTCATTTATGTACATATGTATCTGGTATTAATTAGTGCTTATTTTAAGAATTACCTGATTCATTTACTTAAATGTCATTGAAATATTATTTTTTAAATTTTTATAATTTCTTCTTTAGGTTGCACAGGCTACACTTGCCCACTTGGATCCAAATTGGTCCATTTGTGATGCCTGATGTGGGTATGTGGATAAATGTCCTTATGTACTCTAAGCTTAATTCGGTCTTAAATCAACCTGGTCTTCGAATAAAAGAATCTATTCCTTTTAGTTTGCATTCCGGCAGGTCTGTCAATCGATATCTCGCTCTTACAAGCGAATACTCTCTTTATTTAGTTTACCCACGATTGTGTAGCCGAGCTCGCCTGTGTGCCCGGCCAACCAGAAAAGATCCTGGTGGGAATGTGTCGCCATTTCATTTAAAGTTTGCGGTATTCCTTAACCAGCTCAGATGTTCTATAAACAGCAGATAGATCATTCATTTAATGCAGCCTTACTGTCGGTGCATACTCGTATTTGAATATCAGTTGAAAATATGCGATTTGGCTGCTATTTCTATTGCGGACATTTCAGTTTGATTTTATAGAGTATTTACTTGACAACAACAGCAGCAAAGAATTTACCGAATACCTATATTTTGCTGTCTACTTATTAAATTTTATCTTCTAAGGTCATTCACAACTTGTGCAGCAAGCGCATTGCAAGACATAAATAAAAGGAAATTGTATTTGAATTTACTAAATTAAATTATATAAATTATAAAAAACCCCAATTGTTTTATTTAACAAAGGCTGAGTTTATTACAGATATATACTATAATGATCAGGTAGTCTAAGAAGCATCTTCTATTGGAAGTGAGGAATGCAAATGCAACCTCCTACATCCAAGCATGGCTTGGATGCGTCAGTGTACAACTCCATTACATCAGAATGTTGTTAAAGATCATTTGTCAAGATGGTTTCGCCAGAGATTAACACTACATTTTAAACATTAGATTAAGAGAGTGGTAGTATATATGCTCCAGAAGATTCTCAATGTGTCTCATTGCATAGCCTCCATCTTCAATTTTCCATACTCCAACGGCACTGAGTCGCACTGCCGAGCTCTTGACAGTGTAACATGGCAAACAAGGCTTTTGATGGTGCTCCCGTAATCACAAATACCGATGTTCTAGTATTCCTTCTGTAATTGTAAACCAGGTGGATTTTCCTAAAGCAGCTCATCAGGTAACCGGTCCATACACCAGCATGGTCTTAACCAACTTGTCAGAGCGCTAGTCGGCAGTTTTAGGTTTGCAGTCTATCTATTGCCAATGGCTCTTATCTAGGTATAAATTAGTATAAATTTCAAAGAAATGTGAATATTAATTTGTTATATTGTTTAATTTTCTTATGAATAAATCATAATTTGAAATATTTATTATCATCAATTGAAATATATATTGCTTCAATAAATAAATTTAAAAACATTATAATTCTTGTGTAAAGTATGCTTTTGATAAGTTTGATGACCTTATTTGACGAGGGTGTGATATAAATGTTTTTAAAATTTATTACCATTGAATTTTATTAAAGAAAAAATTTGAACATGTTTTTTGTTTTGATCTGTTTTCATGCAGAAAATAAACAAATCAATGTCTGTCAAGTAGAAAAGAATGTAGCGGAAGGAAATGAAATAGAAATACTTTGAATATGGGAATGACAATTTAAAACGTCAATTAAAGTAGTAAATAATGTGCGCCTATAAGTTATTTCTGAATATATAAATTTAAAGATTTTGCTTTTCATCCATCCATTTCTTCAGCTTATTAGTTCACTTTAATAGAGGATGGTTTTTATATACGTCTGTATTATGTATTTTTACACGCTTTTATTGTCTTCACTTGTAACTTCCCAGCAAAAAAAATATAACATTTAGAAGCACTAACAGTAGTTGGAAGTAATATATCTATGGTCACAAGCAATAAAAGCCTAAGTCGAAAATCACATTTTTGCGATAACTCAATTTTAATATTCAAAATGTTTTTTTGAAATTGTACTCTTTGTATGGCTTAAAAAAATATATTTATAGCCAAGCACACGTTACAGTGTAATATTTTGACCAAAACTGGTAATTGAACTTAAAGTAGTTAATGAGATATTTAATGAAATAAAATTTAATTCTTTATTGCTAAATAAAAATCTCAATTCTGAAAGTTTAAAAGAACTTGTGTTTTTATTTAATATAGAATAATTTATTGTTCTTGAGTTTACATGGATTTTGGATTATTGGAAATTAAAAGTGGCTGAGGAATGGGTAATATGTTTGTGTTCTCTCTTATTTGTGATAATTTATATTTTGTGACCAACCTTATTCTACGAGTATATAGTGTTTTTAAATAAAATAATATATTGTGAAAATAAAGAATTAAGTACATTTTGGTGCTTATTGATAATGTTAAGAGAGTCTAAAGCGACTTAAGTCAAAATGTTTTTTCTTTTATATCTACAACAAAAACTAGGTTAGAGAAATGGGAAATTGAGGAAAAACCTTTTTTGATGATCACGATAGCACATAAAATTCGTTTCTTTCTTAAGTTGGATTAAGCGGCTTATGTTTGTGACAGCTGTTTCTTCCGCAATTGTAGAAGCTTAAAAATTTTAATTAAACGTAATAAAGTCAAGCACAAAATATATGTTATCGAAAATTGCGCTTGCATTAAAGCATTAATTGATTTTTGGAAGCAAAACCTATTGCTTCATTTCGAAAAAATTCCTCCTTTTTTGCGCATCAATAAGTGATTTGGAAATTTATTACACATTAGAAAATCATTTCCAGGGATGCAGTAATTTTTGCTGAATAAAACCTAATGTAGGGCGGGTCAAAAAGAAGAATGTTAATAAATATTTTTATCATAAAAAATTTGTATTTCAAAAAACGTTATTTTATTCAAATACTTTTTTCCGTTAATTGAAAAAAACACAATCAATTAAAATTTATTTTTTCTGGTTTTAAATAGTTTGGTTTAAATGAAGTATAATGTACTTCATTTAAACCAAATTCTTAAAATGGATGCTCAAGTAGTTCTTGAATTGCGAAACAAAATGTATTAAAAAATTCATAGTGTCTCAAGTAACGTTTTTTTAGTGTAGTTTTATTCTTCTTATTATTTTGTAATTTGAAAACTACGTTGGTCTCCATTTGGAAACGAACTTGAAGGATACAAAGGGAATAAATTAAAGTAATCTCCTGACAAAAATAACCATAAAGAAGGTGCACTTTCTTAAAATTAAAAAAAAATTGTTTCAATAAAAAGTTATTATTGTAAGAGAATCTTGTACGAGAAAAGCTTTGTTTTAATCCTTGATAATTCCTAATTTTATAAGAAAAGAATTATTCAATTACATGAGATTATGGAAAGTTATGAAAATTATAAAAAAACATATAAAGGGTGTCCCAAAATCAACGCAAGATTTGAATTAAATAGAAAACAAGGTTATTATTTTTTTTAATTATTTTTGAGGTATGAAATGAAATGAAAGCAAGCTGTTCTGCCATGAAACGCTTCATATTTACTAGCCCTAAACTGTCAGCTGTCAAATTGTTTTTTAGGCTATTAAAACTTTACTGCATCAATGGCGGGAGTTTATAGCAAGTCATAAAACACAAATAATTTTATTAAAATTATTAAAGATTTTTTTTAATTTATTTAATACATTCTACTGAGTAAACGGTTCAAGTTTTGTAAGAGTCAAAGATTTGTTACCATGGAAATCTTTTATGGACTTTCTGAGACGTACATATGTCGCTTCTAATAAATTTTTTAGCAACCATATCTTTAAATAATTTGCTTAAAAATATCTTAACATTAAGTAACTTTTAGCAATTAACCTCAAAAATAATTGATTTATATCTGTCGGCAGCATTAATTTTGTTTCTACGGATATTAATTAAAATCGTTTTGATATTATAAGATTCGAAGAAGCTATTTTGCATTTGCATGAAATATATGAAAGCGTAGCTAAGAAATACTTTTGTTATACAAAGATTCAGCAATATAAATTTAATTAGATTTTAAATTAACATTTTAGTTTGAGCCCAAGCAACTCCTTGCAAACGCTTGGTGTGTTGAACTTAAAGTATTAAAAATAAGTGTGGGTTTGGTAAAGAATCCCGGCAGTTCTGGCAGTAATGCCTTAAATGAATATTAACTAGAATAAATAAGATTAAAAACGCCAAACAATTATACACTACAGATGTTAAAGTTACAAAATATTACCGATTTTATTTGTCAGACTTTCTTGGGCACACCTCAAAAAAATTTGGATGTGCTGTTTATAAGGTTTTGTGTGTTTTATCTTTGTTGGTTTGTGAAATGCAAAATTATTTACTTTTTAAAAGATGATTAATTACCAAGAATAATTTATGTTAAAATACCCTTATTTGTTCACATTAGAACCCATTTTATATTTTTTCCCACTGCAGATATTATAAAAGTAATTGTTATCTATCTATTTATTTCATATTTTCCTGTTGTTTTTTAGCATTTACTTTTTATGTTTCCAAGTACTTTTTTAATATAAATAAATATAATCAGTTTGAAATTTAAAACAAAAGCAAAATTTTAGAATTAGTTTTTGTTTTAAATGTAAGTTGTATATACAAAAGAATGAATATGTGTGACATCGTGGGCCTGCCAGTAAAAGAACTATTATAGATTTTTTTAAAAGTTTTGTCTATAAAAATTAAATGCGTCCATGTTTTCAAGCTCGTATACATAAATAGGCGTTTGATAAATATTACAAATAGCGCACTATGCTGCGATTTCTTTCTCTAAAATTTTGAGTTTAAGTAAGAAAAAAGAAAAAAAAAACGTTAACGAAATTATAAAATTATATGAATCAGATTTAATGATTGTTATAACAAAAACAGATAAGACGTCAAATCTTGATTATTTTATTAATGTCTGCCTGTTTATCCATCTGTCAACTGCACGGAATACAATCGACCATTAAATTATGCGTCCGTCAGGATTTTTCTTGAAGAATTGCAATTGTATTTTTTTTTTTAATTTTCAAATTTTTATACAAAAAATATGTTTAATCGTCTCAAAAAATAGAAACTTACTCATTATTACTCGGTAGTTTTAAAAAATTTCTTAAATTAATTTATGAAAAAAGTTGTAAAAAGTTTAAACCTATTTAATAAAACTTTCGTAGAGTAAGTAGACTTCGTTCTAACCAAACCAAATGATGGAAGATAGTTAGATGAAGCACTCTGTGAATTTTATTAAATTATATATATTTTGTAGAGGAAACATGTTCTTTTACAGGGCATTGGTATAGACACAACATTTTTGATAATCAGGGCAAATTGAAAATATCAGGATTTTTATTTGCTCAGTACAACCATGTACTTTTTTATAATTTAAAACAGAAATGGTTTTCAGTCGATACATGCGTGTTTCTTCAGACAAGCCAAAAATGAGTCACAGTTTATTTCTGTTTGTCTTAAGTAAGTTTTTTAAATAAAAAAATTTTATTAAATTTATAAAAAAATTATTTTCATTTGAATTCATAGCCAACAACTTCTAAATTTTCATGTATCGAAATGCATTTGGTTTACATTTTTGTTAAACTCATACTATATGTAGATTAAAAAGGCTTTTATAAAAATGAATTGAAAAAATAGCAAGGGCCTTAGAAAATTGTGCATATGCCATAAAAAATCTTACCCTTGTTGTAATTATATAGATTTTAATTCTAAGCATTTAATTATTCAAAAATATAATAGGGCAGATAAAGCTACACATTAATACAATATCCTGCAAGGCCATGGATCGATAGGAACCAGAGTTCTTAGATATGATTAAAAACTGGCACATCATAACTTCATTTATACACTTCTTTATGCACTGGCATAATTTAAGCAGGTGTAAATAAAATTCATATACATATAAGAATTGATGGGTTAAAAAAGGTTCACTGACCTAATACTTTAGCTTTTATTTCATTAATATTAATATTATGTTATTCAATATTCAAGTTTATAACAATTATTTTCTCAAAAAATTATATTAAAAATTTCAACAATATTCATGGATTACTTTTCGCAAAATGAATTATCCGAATCCTTGTTAGATTATAGATGCAAAAATAGTTGTTATTTTAAAAGATTTCATTGCTTTCTTTTTTTGATACACCAGATTTAAAAATTTTGTATAAAAAGTTGAATTAAAACAAACAAAATTTGTTATTTAACTGTGAAAAAATTATAACCCGTTTAAAAGGAAACCCGAATATAAAAAAAAATTAAAATAGCGCTATCTTTTATTATATATCATAAAGTTCAAATACAATTCGCCTAACGGAATGGTATTATAATAATTTTATATCCTTAAAAAATTCTTTTCATTAAAAGTGTTTCATTTATGGAATTCAGATCGATTAAAAAAATGTATTTATACAATATTAACCAATTTACAATTTCCTCAATTCCTCCATTTTTCAAAAAATTTTAAAAACTAATTTTTTAATTGACAACCAATTTTTAAACCAAAACGGAAAAAGTTTTGTTAAGTTTTTGTTATTTAAATTACTCATAGATTTTTATACTCCTGAAGAAGTTACCCAAGGGGCAACGAAATATTGAGTAAAATAAATTTGCATATTTTTAATAAAAAAGTGACCTCGAGCTCAATTAGAAGAATAATATCAAAATATATTAAGAAAAGGCCGAAAAATTTTGTATTAAAGTAAAAGAAAAATTTACAAAATTAAAATAAAAATAAAATTGTGCTAAATAAAATTCAAATAAAAGTGAATAGAATTTGTGATTTAATGCGAGAACTATTACATGGAATTTAATCTTAGACTGAATATGTTTTGTGCATCAGTGTTTTCAAAAGCAAAACTCAACAACTAAATCGGGAACTAAATCGGGAACTAAATATAATTATGGTTGTAACATTGATGTTTCAACTTCTTGGAGTGTTATTTTTTTTTGTTTTGCAACTGGTGCTTTGCAAGTGTCTGTAAGGAGTCTTTAAGATTTAATATCTAATATTGTTTTTTTTTTACTTTAGTTGCATTATCTCAATGCGTTTAAATAATAACGAATCATTAGGTACTTATTTATATAAATATCTTTTTACATAAGCTTGTTTGATTTAAGTAAATATACTTACTCAGCGTTGGAATTCGATTTGGTATGGCTTTGATGTGGTTTGGTGCCTGCGCGTATAATGCAAGACAGTAGGAAGTGATCGTCACATATACGAGCCGCTGCTGCGAGGTTTTTTCTACATATTTCGCTCCAGTTCAAGCTAGTTTCAAAATTTTTGACACACTAGACGCCTCCTCATTTCATACACGGCTTACGGCATAAGCAATTATTTCATAAATTATGATTGGAAATTTAAATTTTAAATTAAACTATAACGAGTTTTTATTGTTTTTATTATTGTATTTATTATTTTTTCAAACAAAACAAAATAGATTAAACCGATTTTGAATTATAATTTTCGCCGCAAGGTTGGCACCTTCTAATCAATTGTCTGCTACAAAAAAATCTCCCGAGACTGGACACGCAGCATCATAATTTAATACAAAAATTTACTACAAAAATTAATCTTTTTAAAAATTAAGGCATTTCATGTTGATTTGTTGTCCCACTTGCATTCATTTTCCGTTTCTTTGAAGAACTTAAAGCATTTAAAGTGTATGAAATAAAAATAACAATATAAAGCAATGCTTCTTAATTACTATCTTTAAATTAATAAATTATTATGGTTTTTAAAAACACAAACACTTTTTTAATTGCTTGAGATATATCTAGCTGTTAATAGTTCAGTTTTGTTGAGGTTATTATTGTTTTTCTTAAGCCTGTCGCTTTATTTCCGCTGATGAATTTTGATGCCAAAAACTTTTACAAAGAAAATTTATTAACTGGGTCAAAAGCCACTAAAGTTTCATCCGTCATTTTGAGAATGAAATGATGTACATACAAAAAGAAATGACATGAAAAAAAAAACAAATAAAACTATAAAAGAATGGAAAAAAATAAAAATAATATTAAAACTGAAAAGCAAACCATTGGCTTTAGCACCAGTAAATCATCAAATGTAAAACAGTTACAAATTGTAGAATTGAAGTACTACCAGTGAGCGGAGTGAAAAATAAAATTGAATCCCTAGAAAAACTTATATTTTCATATGAACTAAATAAAAGAATAAACGAATATGGGGAAAATGGTACAAAGAAGCAAAAATTAAAAATAAAAATAGTGAAGATAAAATGTCAGTGAAGAACACAAGACGAATGATTATAAACTGCATGCAATTTATTTGATGTAAAACGCAAACTACATTCATCCACAACATGCAGTTGCACAAGTACACCCGCTTCCTTCACAGACACCCACACTGATACACATAATAGCACAGCAATGTTACCAACTTTTTTCTTAAAAATATCGCTAAAAAGGTGGACATAAAATTAACTAAATTTTTTTAAAAATTTTCTATAAATAGCTAAAAAATATATTAAAGAAGAGCGTAAAAAATTTACGGAAACTAATTTAAATTGTTCAGGCTTTCCAAATCGCCCCACAAATTTAATTATTAGTAAATCCATTTTACAAAATACCAGATGAAAGCAATGAATTAGACTGACAGAAGAATTCCTTTCTTAAAAAAACATATCTACATTCATATATACGTGTAAACGTACATATGTATTGATAATCTATTATATAAACAGGCAAAGACAAATTTTTAGATCCCTTTTCCTCTTTTGTTTGCCAACAAATTTTCTTCATTCTGTTACCAAATGATAATCGTTGTTGAGGTTTAGTGACCCGACTGTATATTATTTAAATCGGTTCAGTATTAAAGGAATAAGATGCTTCTAAAGTTGACACCAGTACAGATGCTAAAAATACACACGTAGATTCACTTATGTAAATATTGGTTCAAGTAAAAACATAAACAAAGCAATGAGAAGAGTACCTACACACATACGAGTAAGTATAAGTAATAAGATTTTTTCTTTTCAAATGAGTGAAGTTGAAGAAGAAAAAGAGATGAGAATTGAAAGAGACGTGAATTACATATGGATGTACATGTTCATCACGTATGACATCACGTAGCACTGAATGAGAGATCGACAGCTAAATAAAAGCAACTGGCGCGACGCTTATACGAAGTTTCAATCATTCATAAAGCATTTACTCAAATTTACCGTTATGTACTTTTGTCATATGCAAAAATACGATGAATAACAGAAGAAGAGCAAAACAAAACAGACACAAAGAAAAGAACATAATCTCATATGGTGTTTTTTCTTGGCATATGTATGAAATTTGCATACGAATTTTCAATTTAAATTCTGCGTGAAGTTTTTGAAATAAATCGAAAAACTAAAAACGCAGTTATCATTTTTTTACTATTCCTCATCGTGTTATGCAATGTAAAGTAGGTGTTACAAAAATACACTACCCCTAATGTACATGTTCATCACGTATAAATATGTTAGCTTCCAGCCAAAAATTTAACAAAATAAATATGTATGCGTGTTTGTAAGCAATTTTATTTTGTTTATTGTGTTTTGAATGGGGAAGGGAATGAGTAATTAGGTCGCTTTTTTGTTTAAACGAATGCATCTAAAATAGTTGCAAACCCGCGGTCGAGTTTCGACCACTAAGCGAACTCTAGTAGAAATTAATAAGCCCAAGGTATTGTAATATTTTTTTAGTTTTGATACCAATCTTACACATTATTATTGGTACCTAGTTTACCTATTGCTGATCTTGGAACCTGAGTATTTGCAACAATATTTGTTACTTAATTTAAATTATTTTCTAAATGCTATCAAAGTCTGACTTATTACAATTTTTATATTTAGTGATTGCTCATTTGCTTTAAAATCATTAAATATAAATAAATAATAGAAAAAAATGTATCGTCATAATTATGTAAGAGCAATCACAAACGTTTTTAATTATTGGCTTATTTCTAATAGGACCTTTTATAAATTATTTAAATATTATTCGAGATCGATGTCATTAAATATTTATTCAAGAAGTTATTTAATATCCGAGGACAAGGCGGAAAATGCCGTCAAGTTGAGAGTTTGTTTTTGTAAGCGCCGTCAAGACGGGACTTCCCGTCGCGTCCTGTCTGATCGATTTGAAATTCTGGCTGGGACATGACGGGAATAGCCGTAATATTAAATTATTTAAAAATTCATGTAGTATAACTTTATTTTTAATTCCAATAATTTTGCTGTAATTCCGGATTAATTATCTTCAGTATATCCATATTTTGGAATTAAAAACAATTACCTCATATAAATTTTTTTATGGGTACACCGACTTAATAAATATATAAATTTTAAAGGTCTGAAACCAATTGTTTTTTGCCAAAATTGAGCAAACGGCAACGTTCAACATGTAGAACAAGATATTTAACTACAAAAGATTTTTTAAGAAAAACTTGTTTTCAAACACATTTCAAATTTCTTTTAGATTCTATAAAATCCCCAGTCAGACTTTGTTTATAGAAAAAAATATATCTTTAGTACAATTACATTTAAAACAAAAACCAAATTTAAAAATTTGTTTTAAAAGCTTGGATATTTGACGGTTGAGTTAGTCTGTGTACATTAGTGTGCACGTTATTTTTTTTTTTGATTTCTTGTATTCGCTTCCCCCATATCGGTTCAGTTTAAAAAAATGTAAAAAAATGTCTTAGCACAAAGTTGGTCTTTTTTTTATCTATTTTTTAATTTTGATTTTTCCAAACTATACGTAGTATATGTATGAAATAATTTAAAAGACATAATCTCTTATCGTACATGCTTAAAAAAAAGTAATTTCCTTATAAACATAATTTTGGTATATATGTATAATTTTTCGTATTTTGTTAATAATTTTCTTCATTATTTTCTAAAATATGAATTCTACCAAAAAAAAACTTTCTTTAAGGTTAACTTTGTTGAATAGAAGAGCTAAAATATTGCAATGTATCATATTATTGTAAAATGTTTTTTTAAAGATAGTCATATGCATTTGAATAAATGTGCTTGAAGGCCAACTTTTTGGTGCGGACCCACACTCTAAACCACAACTTATCATTATGATTTTTTTTTTAATTTTTTTTATATCAAACTGAACCGAAAAAATATCCATAAAACTAATACATTAGACGGTCTCAGTTTTATACTTTTTTGAAATTTCTTCATGAACATAATATTCTTCATCTACTCTAAAAAACCACGGTGAAATAAACAGATGGCATTACTACGCCATATGATAATTTTTTGCTCTAGCTCTAGTTTTTCCAATCTTATGTCAGTTTTGTTTATAGTAGAGATGGGATCTGCTCACGTGGTTAGCAGACTAGCAGGATGGATCAGTCATAATAATATTTTTTTAATTATTAAAACATTTTTCTTCGTAAATATTTTGTGAGTGTGAGTTTTCGTGATTGTGCGTAACTTTTTTCCTACTCACGCGAGCATGCATGAACGGGAGCCAAAAATATGAGATCGTGTAAAAGTAAAATTTTTTATCGTGAGCGTGAGTAACAAATCACTCACGATCCCATCTTCAGTTTATATATACAAAATATCCAAGCGTTTGTTTGTTCAATTTCTGTTTATTTTTTTATTAAAATTTTCAACAATTTCTTATAGGTACTTATACTTCTATATGGACCGCAATACTTTCAAAGTAATCTACACATCCTTGTCTTGCTCATTTGTAGCGTCCACAAAATTCAATGGTTTCTATTAACTTATTTTATTTAATTTTTGTTTACAATAATTTTTGACAAAGGGTTAGACTTTACACAAACAAAAAGTCCTTTTTTTGTTGTATTGTTGTAGTTGTAGCCCGAATAATGCCATCTGTTTATATCATCATATAAATGCCAAGGTGTATAACATTAAAAATATTTATTAACAGGAAGAGGTCTCTCAAATCGCTTTTTGTTTTTTTTAGGAAAAATGTATTTTTTGCAAAAAAGTTAAAGAAATCGTACTTTAGTATTTTGCCCCTAATGCAAGCAGTTTTTAACGGGTTTGAACGTGCATTAGAAAGCTTATTAAATTTCGTACATGATAGTGCACATACATGCATTTAATTGGTGCGTATGTTAAATCATCAGTACACCTCAAACTGTACAACTTATACAACAACATTCAGAAAGTACATGGAAATTCCAAAAACTACAAAAGTATAAGCACTAGGCTGAGCCGTTTTGTAAGAACAAATATTTGTCGGTATTTTGCCATAGATTATTCGACAGCTATTGCCATGAGGAAAAAAGAAGTTCCACTACAGCATTTCAAAAAATTTATTTTCGATGCGCCCAAATTAAAGTTTTTTAACTTTTTCTCAACTTTTATTTTTAAGTTTTTGTACACATTTTTTCTATCGGAAAATAATAGCAAAATGTAATTTTCATTGATAAATAGTTAAAATTTTGATTAATAAATAGTTCAATTTCATTAAAAATAATTCAATATTCAAAATAGTAATAAATCAAAAATAAAATTTAAAAAAATTAAATCAGCCGTTTTTTTATTACCTATTGAAAATCTTTTCAAAAATGTTGAGGAAAAGTCAAGCCGCTAACGTGATTAGCGTGTTCATGCAAAATCCTGATTAATATATTTTTTTTAGTGATGATGACAAAAATTATTTTCACTTACTTGAATAAGTAAGTATAAGTAAAGTTTGTTTATCGTGAGCGTGTATGGGCGTGAGTGGAATTAGTATATTTTATTTGTAAGCGCATATGAATAAGTATCTAGTTCTTTCTATTTGCAAGTCAAAAATTAAATTGCAAACAACTAACAATGAATATAAACACAAACAAATTTTTATATAATACGCGTTATTCGAGATTCACTTTGTAGAAAGATATTGCCAAAAATTATATTATTAAAACACACACTTGAAAAGTACAGAGTTAACAAGACAAAAATCGCCTGTTATCCCGCTCATCACTAAATCATATATTTTCCTCAAAATGTGTTTGCAAATCGCTAGATTTTGCGAGAAAAAACTGAATTGGCAACAGTGCATATCCCATCGAACATCATCACCTGACTGAATTTGCAGCAACCGGACCTTTAGAACAATTAATTCTTTTACGTTGACATTCGACGTGTCGCTCATGATTGATGTACATGCGTTGTTGCATTTTGGACATCTTTTAAACAAGAGGAAATACGTATGTAAGTACCTGAATGCCACAAACATCCAGCGTCTCGTTTCATTTTATTAATTTATTTTGAATAAATCAAACTGTAATAAGAAATGAATTTTGAAGCTACTTTTTTAATTGATATTTTTAAAATAGTTTTAGTTTTTTAATTAAAAGGTCAAAATTTGTTCACTATTGAAAAACAAATTTCTCTGAAAAAGTTTGCAATAAGTGCAAGAACAAATAAAAAAAAAACGATAAACAATTATTTAAATCAGTGCATTTTATGGGAATTGATAAAATTTAAATTTTAAAAATTTACAATCGCACTTTTCCCATACTCAGTAAAATATTAATTGTTTCATGAAAAACACATTAAATTAATTATTGAGGGATATATCAGATCATCAGGGAACTTTATCTTAATATTACTTAGAACAACTGGAGATAGTATATTAAACCTTCATTAAAGAAAATTATTTGTTTAAACAATATCAAAGTTTTAACAAAAACTCAATAATCAACCAATTGGTTTTACTTTGTTACTGACTTTTTTTCAACATCATCACTCTATTAAAAAAATGCAGGAAAAATTATGTGAAATCAATAAACTAATTTGAGTGTTTCTGTTGAAAAGGCCTGTTTCTGGAAATGGAGTTGTCTTACAGACAATATAAAATTATGAGGAGTGTACTAAATGAAATACACAACAACTGCCTTCCAACATATCGTGCTTTTGAAGAATAAATAACAAAAATATATGTAATTCAATTTGCGAAATGAGATATGGCTTCGATAGAAGTTTGGGACACAAGATGTACAATTGAAAGTTTTTTTGATAATGGATCAGCCAACGATCAGCTTCATTTGGACCTCTGAGATTTTTAGATTGGCAACTGAAGAAGTAGTATGGAATAATATTAAAAATTTTTTTATAAAATTCTGCTGACCAATTTGATTTTAATTTCTGAAAGAAACACCAAATATGATGAAAAAAAACACAAGAGCGTTTTGAAGCAGAAATTGAAATTTTAACACCATGTGCATATTTAATAATACGAACCTCAAAGTAAGTAATTTTTCAAGTGATACTTTTTGAATTTACCTCTTGTAAGAGTTCTTTTTTAAAAGAATCTTTAAAAATTAATTTTCTTCAAAACGTGCTTCTTCTAAATTAAAAATTTTTCTGAACATATTTCTTATTTGTTTTTAAAAACACAGTTTATGAAAGTACTTTTTCAAAACGTTGCTTTTTCAAAATGTTTTTATTTTTAATGTAACTTATTTTAAAACTTATTTTATTACTTTATTTGAAAAGACCTTTTATAAGAGATATTTTCTTAATAGTTATATCCGTTTTTAAACCACATTTTTAAAGTATTTTTATAATAAATACTCAAAATATTTTGGTAGCAGTTTCCTTCAAAAATACTTTTCTTTGTAAAGTGAAAATTTTTAAAATTCTTTTTTTAATAGATTCTTTTATAAAAGCGTATTTTTGAAAAATATACTGTTTTGAAAGTTGCTTCTTTGAAAAGGTCTTTTTGAACTGTACCTTCGTTAGCAGATACTTTTGTAAAAAATGCTTGGCTTGTTGAAAAGTTTTGTTATTCAAAGGTACTTTCTCAAAACGTATATATTTGAGAACTTAACTTTTTAAACATAATTTTTTTTTCAAGCGTAAATTTTGCGTGTCACTTTCTTTAAAAACTGTTTTTTTAAAATGCGCTGTTTAGTGTACATTTTAAGATTTTTTCTTAAAAAAAATTTTTAAACACGATCTTTAAAACGGTACTTCGTTTGAAATGAACCTAATTCTAAAAAGTTACTATTTTCAAATAGGTCTCTATAATGGGAGATTTTTAACGAATATAATAGGGAAATTCAGTCTCCGCCATCACTTATTCCACCGAATTTCTTCTTACTTTTTGTTGTTCTTAAAGATGTGAAATTAATGAAAATGTTTAATGCATATTATTGCATGCAACAATCTTTTGACAACACAAGAGAAAAACAATAAGAAAATTAAATATGTACATATCAAAAATATTCCCTCCCGATTGGTTGCTAAAATTTAAATGTTGCTATCATTTTGATACGATCTGTAAATAAAAAAAATAAATTCAGTTTCTTATTTCTGATATTTGACAACGTATTGAAATGTTTTCTAGACAAAAATATGTGCATACTTATTGAAAAAAGTAATACGAGTACATTTCTATACGTCAGTATGCCTTCCAAAAACAAAAGCAAAAAAATATATGTTTAAGAAAAATGTATAGTGGTCATGAAAATTTTACAAAATACATATTTTCGATGGAAAACTGGATGTTTTTAAGAAGCAAATTTCGTGTATTTTAAGGATACATTTGAATATTACACTCGTCCTCTCTTATGTATACAAAAAAAATCATATATTGCAGCAACTTACTCTTAAAAGACACATTTTTTTGAAGGGTTTTTGACCTACATACAGATTTCAAATAAGCTGCTGGCTGACATTTTTAAGTAATATACAATATCGCTCCTTTATTCGAAAAACGTCGTAACTCAAATTACGCGTGCCTGATGAAAAAACAAAAAAATATGATCCAATGAAGAGGTGAATTATTAAGATATTTAAATAAAATGCTTAGCACAATACCGAGTAAATGAGCAATATTTATTGATATTTTCGATAGTTTATTGAAATACCATAAATGGTGTATTTTTTAGGAATTACAAGAATACCGTTAGCGTTCAGTGCGTTTTGCATTGCAAATCCTTGCAAGTTGAACTATTTTGTCATTGATAGTGAGCGTTTTTTAAAGAACATTGCAAAGTTTACGTTGACAAAGTCTTTTTATTTTTATTTCAAACTTTTTTTCGCTTCTACACACGCAAAGTTCACTTTGAAAAATTGTTTGTTCGTATGTTGGGTGAACATGCAAACCAAACACACACATGCAACAAAATACAAGTATGTATGTGTAAACGAAGAACGCAAAAGAAAACAACTTTGCGAGTACAGCAAAGTGTGTACTCACCCCCATTATTTTTTCCCTCATCATCCTCAAACACAAGACTTTGCAAAGTAAAATTTTACCATGGAAAAGCAGTCACAATTTCCACAATTTTCGACCATAAAAACACAACGCTTTAAAAATTCATCTGGATTGTTGAATAGGGGGTTGATTCTGGTTGTGTGAAACTGTGAAATGAAAAAAAAAACTTTTCGTTTTCATAAAAGCTTTCCATATTATCATTACACAAATTGCTATTCCCGTTTTTTTAATGAAAAAGTGTTTAATTCCATTATAGCCGTGAAACTTTTGTGTATATGTTAATAATATGTAAAAGTCAAATGGAGATATCGAATAATAAAGCTGCATGTATTTATTTTTGCTGAAAGTTTTTTAACCATTTTTAGCTATTTTTGTCCGATTTTATAATAAAAAAAAATTCGTGTTACTAACAATGAGAATGCATATACTAAACTTAAGCATAGTATGGGGCCCAAGACGGATTTTCTCCCGTTTTCATTAAAATCATTTAAAAACCATAAAACCGACTTAAAATTAAAATAAAATAAGTATAAAAAATTTTGAAGTTGAACAGTTTTATTGAAAAAAGGATAATGTACTAAACGCTAACAAATAATCAAATCCATCTAAGGCATTGAACAGACAAAAAAATTAAATGGTAAGGTCATCGTAAACTCAGTTGACTTTGATACAAATTTCAGGCGTCCCAATTTTTTTTTGTCTGCCCTAGATTGCTTTAATTATTTTTTCAGCGTTAAGTCCATTATTCTTTTTTTAGTAAAACTGTTTAACTTCACACTTTTTTATACTTATTTTATTTTAAAGTTTTTAGATTTTATGTATGAATAAAAAATTTTACGTACAGTATCCTTTCATTTGATACCCATATATAATATTTTGTGAAAAAAAAATATATGTAATCCGCCATAAGATCTGCAATTTCTTTCAATGTGTAATCTAATCTACTAGCAAGCCTTTCATTTGACAGCCATATTTAATAGGTTACCAAAAAAATATATAATCCGCCATTATGTTGGCAGCCATATTGGATTTGCAATTTTTTGCAATGGGTACTCTATTCTACTAGTCATGCCATTTCAATTAATAGTTTTATTTCATTTAATAGTGAAGGAGTTGTGAAGAATTATGTAACCGATTTTCACCGGTAAAATGAAATTGTAAAAATATGTGAGAAATTAAGTTTTTGACACTTCTTTGCAAGAAGAATCATAATACTGTGAAATTGTGAAAACATTTCTTTTATTCCACTTGTTCTTTTCATATGAAAACAATTAAATTTATTTATAATTTTTTCACTAAACGAAAATCAGAAACTATGAAAAAATGAAAAAACTTTTAATTTCACAGTTTCACAGAACCAGAATCGACCCCCAGTAGTGTTATTAATGCTTCTACTTTTTCGTGCATAATGTAGTCTATCGTACTTGTAAAAATTATGCCTGGAGTCTACAGTATCTTCTAAGAAATAACCGATAGGAAGTAGTGAGCTTGCAATTATATCTGCCGAATGAATAAGTACTTTATGTACCGTGACAATCATTCCAACCAACAATGTTTTGTTTGGATAATTGAATACGCTTCGAAGCAAAAATTTTGAAATTTCTTGATGTTGATCGGAAATTGACACGATAATTTTATCAATACTAACAATTGCCGAAAAAACACGTTGATGTTCAAAAGCACGCCAAGCCGTGTTGCCGTCGTTCGAGCAACCAAAACCTCTAATTTTCGGTAGATCTACTCGCAGGTCAAGTTTTTCTGAAAATGCCTTTTGTATTTTTTTCTCCTTACCGGCTGTTTTTTTATCTGGAGTTCTTACGAGGCCGGATTGATGGTGAAGCTACTAAGCGCTATATGGCAGCACAAACACAAAAACTTGATTTTTTTAGAAATTGCGATCTGTCAAACGTCAGCTGTTAAAATTTCACCCAAATTCATCGATTAGTTTATTTGTTGTAGTCGTTTGAAATAAGCAACTTTTGTGATTCTTGAAAAATGGAAAAAACTGAATTTCGTGCAGTGATTACACACTATTATTTAAAAGGGAAACCTGCGAAAGAGACAAAGGAAAAGCTTGATAAACATTACGGTAAATCTGCTCCCGCAGATTACATGGTAAAATATTGGATTGCTTAATTTAAACGAGGCCGAACAAGCACTGCAACAATGCCATCAACAAGAAGGCCAAAAGAGGTGCTTACTGAAGAAAATATCAAGAAAATCCTCGATATCGTTATGAATGATCGCCGAGTCAAGTTACGTGAGATTATTGAAATGGTAAACATATCATATGAACGTGTGTTCAACATTATGCATGAACATTTGCATATGAAAAAGCTATCGGCATGATGGGTGCCGCAGCGGTGTTTGGACATGATAAAGCGTAATCCTGTTGATTTTTGGCGTCGATTAATAACTGTTGCTGAAACGTTGGTCCACTACTATACACCTGAAAACAAAAATCAATCGAAACAATGGGTGGAAGCTGGTGGAAGAGCTTCGAAGAAGGCGAAGACAGCGAAATCGGCTGGCTACTGTATTTTGGGATGCACACGGAATATTGCACACCGATAATCTTGAAAAAGGATCCACAATCACAGGAAAGTATTATCGTGCAATATTGGATCAATTGATTGATGCAATCAAGAAAAAACGACCAGATTTAAAGAAGAAAAAAGTGAAATACACTTCGAATTGGTTGATCATCCACCTTATAGTCCAGATTTAGCTCCTAGTGACTTTTTCCTGATTCCAAACTTGAAAAAGATTCATCTCAAACGAAGAAGTGATTACCGATACTAACACTTATTTTGAGGGGTTCCCAAAAAGGTATTATTCAGATGGTATAAAAAAGTTGGAGTATCGTCTTACTAAGTGTATTGAGCTAAAAGGAGACTATGTTGTGAAATAAATGGTTTTTGAAAATAAATGTTTTTTCCTACTTAGGTAGCTTCAATATCAATCCGCCCTCGTGCCTGCCAAGTCTTAAACAACCCATAAACGTTTCGATCGTTGGTACAACTCGGAAATCAAGTTGTATTCTTTTCGCACAAACGATACAATTTGCTGAGCGATATCATGCATAACATCGTTGTCGTCCCCAAATAATAATGATACTCAATGTTTACTTCAAGATGGCCACAACAATACTAAACACATATACTACATGAAATAGTGTGCGACAGGTACACAAACGTTGCGACAGTGTTGTACAACTTGTCAAAAAATCAAAACTTTTTGATCTTTCGTACAACCAAGACACAACTTAATACAACCATCCCACAAACGTTACAATCTCGTGCACAAGCTCATCATGTTGTACCAACGGTCGCAACGTCTATGGGTTGCTTTAAGATCGCATTTATAACCTGCATGAAGAATAAGTTATCTTCTTTTCTTCATAGTTCAGGATTTAAAAAAATGGCTTCTCCTGGAAAACAATTAATTTCACAGAATGCGCAAAGAAGCCCAAGTTTACATTAATAGAATAAACTCTCAACACAACATTCATGCTATTAAAAAAAAAATAGCGTGGACAAATGTGAAAAACCTCAAAAATAATATTTTTAAGGTTATCGGCTCTAATTGCATTTATTTCATTAACATAAAAAAATTTTGATTTTGACCAAATGAAAAAATTTAATTTTTGACACGTTTTTGGAATTTCCGCATATTGCGCGTTGTTTTGGCATCTTATTTTATACTATAAACCGTAAAACAAAGGACAAAGTTTCTGAAAGAGCTTTCTAACAAGTTTTGTTTTGTAGCAGTAGAGGAAGTTAGAGGACATAAGCTTGTTATGAGAAAATACTTCCTTCGAAGTTCGCTAGAAATGACCTTGAAACGACGTGTCATTACAGCACTATTATTTTAATAGTTGTGTCTACCACTGCAAAAAACGGACAAAGAAAAAATAATCATGGACGATCTGAATGAAATCTGTGTGCGATGAAAAGTCAATTGTATGAACATATTTTCAATAAACATATCTTATGCATTATTATGTAAATGGGTCATTCCATGCCAAATCGACAAATTTTTAAGCTGACCTCCTTTTCAATTTTCCTAAAATTTTCTATCCTCGAGACATTTTTCAGATTTTTTCCCCCGATTAACGGATTTACGAGTTACAAATTTTCGAAGAAAACCTGCTCTTTTTTAGTTTTAAATGTAGTTTAAAAACAGTATAAAAAAATTTTCAGAAGCCCAGATATATTAAATATTAATTTTTTTTTCGAAAAAAAAACATGTAATTAATCTTTTTTACTCAAAAATAATTTCAACCAATTCTGCAAAAATCTGCGCTAGTTTTAAGATGTGCCGACAATCGCCTCTAATTTTTTTCATTAATTTTTTTTTTCAAATTTAGCTTATTTGATGTATGTATCTCTATATATATGAAAATGAATCTGTGTTTGTATGTTTGTTTCTTTGTATGTTCCTTATAGGACGCCAAACGGGACAACCGATTGTTTTGAAATTTCATAACGTCTTACCGATAACAGGGAAATTCAAATAGGCTATTTTTTTTTTGAAAAATTTTTGGTGTTTCCTATCACCTCCATACAAAGCAGTTTTTAATTTCCCTATATCTGTATAACTACAACAGTGAGACTCTCTAAATTGAATGTGAGCGGTTCCTAAAAGAAAGTGAAACTTACTCAAAAATCTCGATGGTATCGGAGGGTGGAAACGGGTACCCGTCATAGGAGGTAACTATTAGTTTTCTCATATCTGTACAACTACAAAGGGAGAATTTCTAAATTCGATGTATGTCATTCTTAGAATAACGTGAAAAAATATTGATTTTGTTATATCTGTACAACTATGAGAGTGAGGCTTTTTAAATTCGGAGAGTTTTATTCTTAGAATAACGTGCAATTTCCAGTAAGATACTGGCCGTATAAGATGAGAAAACGGTTACCTCCATACAAAGCTATCTACATACATAAAACGGAATGTGTGTTTGTATGTTTGTTTAATTGCACCTTATAGAATAGCATACCTCTGGACCGACCCTTCTGAAATTTTCGCAACATTTATGTGGAACTATGGAATGCATTATAGGCTCCTTTTCCCAACTAAGCTTACTTTAACGCCAACAACATTATAGTACTCCTTTCTTAAGTATGACTTCGCCATTTGTAGACTAATTTTCAAATTTGCCCACTAAAAAAATAACCAATTTTCAAAAATTTTTTGCATATGGGAATTCCTTTTTTTTCTTTGGTAGATTTGGGGGGAAGCATGGGTGCAAATTGCTTACCCCAATAATTTATTATCAAATAACATCATTATTTCTGGACTAATTTTCAAAATGCTTCTCGCTTCTAATGTTTTTTTAAATTTTAAATGTGCACGAAAAAAATGGATTATCAAATTACTTTGTTGTTTGTAGACCAATTTTCAAAATTATTTTTTCGTCATATGTTACCCAATTTCCAAAAGAGAAAATTAAACATCTGGAGAACACCAAATACGCCTTAGAATTCAACGGTCTCAAGCAACACGATGTATGATTAGCAACTAAACGATTTCGAACTTCAACCTTAAGGGCCTCCGACGCACGGACTATTACATTACATCGGGCAAATATAATGGAACAAATGTGCTGTTGCCTCGCATTCCTACGATACCATCAATTTGCAATTTGACCTCAAAATATTGCAGTTTCCTGTTCAGTTAGCGTTAGCAATGACAATCAATAAAGCTGACGGTGAATCCTTGCAAGTTTAAGGCTTAAATTTATCAAGTCCATGTTCTTCCCACGGACAGATTTACGTTGCATGCTTCAGTTGAGGAAAACCAAACAATTTTTTTGTTTATGCTCCGCATGGACAAACTGCAGCAAATGTAGTATATACTAGGGTGTTACAACAGTTAATTTTCATAGAATAAAATAGTTTTTTTTAAACTACATAAACACTTTTTATTTAATTTTGTAATGATGGGCGTAGCAAAGCACACCGGGTTAAGCTAGCATAAATATACTATAAAATTTATTACATTAATAAAAATCTATCCCAGATTAATTGTTTGTCTATATTTTCTTGCTAATTTTTGTACAAGATATGCGATGGCACGTTTATGGTACAAAGAATACAAGATAACGCATTATAGTTATGTGTAAATACATTGTTTTTCTGCATATTTACATACTTCACAGTAGTACGTGAACAGAAACACAATCACACAAACACGTGTACTTGGTATAGAGAAATTTTGTTTACATTGTATTGTAAATATTGCATTTTTTATTCTGTTTGACATGAAATTGTTTTTAATTTTTTTGTCGTTTATTTTCCAACCCTTTACGCAAAATATGGTTAATTTTATATTCAAAAACTTTTGTGTATTATTAATTATCAGGTCAGGTCCACCTCGATATTTGGTGCATTGCATACGACGCAATTATTGCGAAAAATATGCAAACAGAAGCTTTTCCTTCGATTCTTTTGTTGCAGTTCATATATTTAATAGATATGAATTTAAACTTTAAAAACTTCAATGTTCTAAATGTAAATAGTATAACGATTCACAATATTTTGTTCATACAATATAGGCGGTATTCAGTGATTGGTGCAAATGCTCTTGCGAAAGTGCAAATGCAAAATACCGTAGCTTTTTTGTGAAATTTAGCGGGAACTCTGTGTATTTTTTGCTGGATTTTACAAAAAAGCTACGATATTTTACATTTGCACTTTCGCAAGAGCATTTGCACCAAACACTGAATACCGCCATAGTTTTTACTACAGTGAAACCTGCGTAATGCGTTATTTTAAATTCATTGTATCATAGCGTACGTTGGTTTCCTGTATAGCCGTTACATATTTTTTTAAATTCCTTACATATTTTTTTTAAATTCCTTAAAATTAAAATATTATTATTATATTAGGAGTACTACAGTACTCTTAATAAAAAAAAGTTAAAATTTTACCCATTTCGTTGTACAAAGGTGAAGGAGTTAACGATAATTATGTTTAACATGCGCAATAATGAATTGGTCTTAATTGTAAAAATTAGCTTACTTTTAGCCTAGACTATTTATTGCAGTTTTCTTTACGTTACATTTTCAGTATTAATAAGAATTAAATGCTGAGTTATAAATAAAACGGTTTATTTTGAAAGGTTTAATTAATTATTAAAATTATTTCCAAGAAAGAATATTCGTAAAGTGTAATTTAGTAAATAAAGAAAACTTTAAACCAACTACGATTTAGAGTAAAATATTCAAAAAACAAAGTTTTTGTTTAATTTACGCAATAATACCCCTAAACCAGTCCTACCACACTTTGACAATGTTTGCTACACGCTCTCTCATTTCGTGTGGTAAGTTTCATTTGCCTTTCAAAAACTACGAACAGTTGATGGTGAGATCTTGAAAATGAAACACGTTTGTGTGCGTTACTATTAAATAAAATAATTACATAAAATTCAACAAAAAAAGTAATAAGATATCAATTAATTAAAAACAATTATTCTCTGTACAAATTCATACCTACATATATCTAGTGTAAGTGTCAAAAAAGTATTTCCATTATTAGACACATATGTATGTATACTATATGTATGGAAGTGAAGAGCAAAAAAAATTATATTCAAACAAATTATTCACAGTATAAATGAATTCATAGATTATTAACTTGTGAAATGTATTTAGTGGACAAAACGTGTTGTTCATAAGAAAACACACTAATTTCTATATGATTATCTGTAATTAAAGTTAATATCATTTATTGCAATTTAAAAGAAAACCTAATTATTTTAATTAAATCAATTAATACATACCATACAAAAAATGTGTATAGCAATAAAACATTTGTAGCTGCGCTGTGCTTATAGTACATTTTATTTCGTTTTGTTAATCAAAAATGCTAACATTGGCTGTATTCAGTGGTGAAATTTATCAAACCGGCTTCTTAGCATACACACAAACTAACAATGCAAAGATGGATAGTACAATATGTTCCTGCATAATTTTTTAAAATACGAAAACCTTAGTATTTTAACCACAAGAATATATAAATATGTTTTAAGTCACGGTTCACACTATGAAATTTTTCTTTCTGAAAGTGATAGTTTGTTGGTGTACGGGGAGAGAAGATTGGGAAGGGGTACATTCTTTCATGTACTTTGAAATTCTCTTGTGTTTTGTTATTCGTAACTGTGAAACTGAAAATGGCTGCAGCTTTATTTTTGCTTTTCTTTTATTGTGGTGAGAGCAAAAATTTGTGCAGATAAACAAGCAAAAATCTTAAATTTCATTACAAAAAATTTCAATGTGTAGACAGTAATAAAATTTCAAAAGAGAATTAGAGAAAATTTCAGAAGAAATACTTTCATAGTCTGAACCGGGACTAATTGAATTATGTATGTATTGACACTGGTTAATTGATTTGAAAACACACTCAGTTCTTTGTTTATTGTACTCACAACTTCATACAACCTTGACTTAAAGCAGAATTAGTTTTGTTTTGTTCAATTGAAAAACTGTATAAATGTATTTTTTGTTCTTACTTTTTCGTTTTTTTCTGTTACGGACATACATATCTGTAGAAAATAGAAAACAAAGTTAAGTGACAGCCAAGAGTGTTTATGTAGTTTTTTGTGTAGTAAAATATTTAAAATCTTGTGTTAAAAGTTAGACAATTTTATTTTCATGCAAGATTTTTAAAGATTCATATATTTTTGTTAAATAAAAAACATTTTGTACACATTTATGAAATTCATTCTTATAATTACATCGTCCACATCCGAAAGTAAAGAACTGAAAAGTATTTTCTACAGAAAAGAAAGTACAAATGGCAACGAAAAGCCAAAACTTTTTAGGCCTTTACTGTAATATTTTAATAATGTTAATTTGCTATTTATTAATGAAATTAGTGTCAATTATTAATGACATTTAATTATATTGTGTTTGGTAAACATGAAATATAGCATGTAAAAATTTTACGCTTTTTTAAGCGAAAATTGGCATATTTAAAGAAAACAAAATAAATGTGCTTACATAAACTCGTCTAAACTGTTGAAAAATTAGTAATAGGTAATATTAAAGTGCTTATTAAAAAAAAAAAGATTTAACAAAGAAACATGAAATGTAAAAAATTGGACGCAATAGAAAATGTTATTCTCAAAATATAGCCCAATTATTAAATATATAAATGGGCTCTCCATCAATTTTGAAATATTTATTTTCCATCCCTGATGCAATGAGTTAAAAGAATCAAAACTACACACATCTATAAAAACCCAACAAACAGACAAAATTGATTTCTAATTTGATATTATTTAAAATCAGACTATTTCATTTGATAAATGTTGGAAAGAGATTTTATTGTAATTTGATTAAATTGTCAATAAATGTGAAATTTAAGTGCATTTAATTTTTTTGGAATTTGTGTTATTAAAATTTTTGTATAGTAATTTTTTTATAAATTTAACTAAAATTAAAGGAAGCCATTTTTACATATTTATTTTTTATTGAAATGTACAGTAGAAAATTGTAGAAAAATAATTAAAAATCACTGAGAAGTAAAGGAAGCCATTATGAAATGGTGCAAAAGTTAGACATTTAGTACAAGAAAGGACATTAGAGATAAATTAAAATTATCTTTTAGTGCTTAACATTCTAAATTTAATCAAATAAAAATTAAAGCGTTTTCTATCAAATTTTTAATTCTTTTAGTGAATATACAAAAATATAATTGATTATATTAATATGCAAATTTAACTCCTCACAAATTTTTAAATTGTATTAAATTTTGAAAAAAAAATTATTCGTCAGTCATACATATGTATGTATACTCGTATGTTTATTCTTAAATGGTCATGTCATGGAGGGATGGAAGTTGTAGAATATCGTTGGACTTCAAATAATAAAACAATCATATCTCAAACGTTTGACCTTGTGTTTGTTGGGCTGACCAAGTTCTATTCACCATACAACATGCAAGTACAAAAACTCTTCACCATACTGGAAATACAGAGAATACGTAAAATTGTTGAAGAGTGATTAAATTTTTCATTAATTTTGTTTTGTTCTATTTTAGTGTACTCATTTATTTCTTTAGTTCGCTTTGCTTATTGTTGTTGTTATTTTCAATAAAATAAATAATAAATCATAGCAACACAATCGCACGCTTGCAATTGAATATATGATTAATGAAAAACGAAGGCACTGTACGTACACAGCCAAAGTAACATTAAATTATTTAATTAATGATTAATTGCTGCATTCTATCAACAATATTTTTTCAGTTAATTTATTGTTTGAGTTTTTTTGTTTTCATTCATTTGTTATATTTATGTGCATAATTAGTATTTCTGCTTAGTTCTATTTTAGATTTTCAGCACAATGGATATCTGTTTGGTGGAAGAAGAAGATTTGGATTTGAAAGATCTACTTAATGAGTGGAATTTAATTCATCATTATAAATATTTTATTGGTAAATATAATATTTATGTATAAGTTTCCGACCAAACCCGAACTCGGACTTGAAACCGAACTTTTTTTTATAATATAATGATTCTAAATATAATATAAGAGGGAGTGATGGAACTAAATTTGTGAGGCGGCTGAGCAATACTGCTAATAAATAATGAAGTAAAATATGGCTAAATAATGAAGTAAAATATGAAATGGGTCAGAACAGTGGCTAGACCTCAAGCCCATAGCAAATCTATGAGCAATTTTAGATTGCAAAATACGAAATCGATATTGTGCGAAGAAGGAAGAATCGTCAGATGCAGCTTAATATATTTATAATTCAATATATTTATAATTTTCTCCTTGTTTCTCTTATGAAATTCTATATCACTAATTAATTATATCGTTTCAATAAGATTCTTAGCAGTATTAATTATAATTCTTCTAGGATGGTTAGAATAATAATTAATAATTTTCCCAGATGAAGTAGGATTTTGAAACCAATCCACCAATAAGTTATTACCTTTTCTAATTACTGATGTATCTTTATAAGTAAGAGTATAAAAATTGCTTCAATTCAAACTGTAATAATATTTCAATTTAAAATACAGAAACTAATTATAAGCGTAGATACATATATGCTAGAAATGTTACAGATTATAAATGTTCCGACAGATCAGAGGATGAATTTTAGGGCAGATACGGCAAATGTTGCACAGAGTTATAGATATTTATTATATAAAACGGAAACAGGAAATAGAAAATACTAAAGGGTCCGCCATCTAACGTTTTTTTTTCAACTAGTGCTTATTTCGTGAATGGTAACACTTAGCTCATGTCTGATTTGACAGATAATTAGTTTTGTCCTTCCGCTGAACGAATATAGTTGTGTATACGCTTGAACAACGCTGGGAAATATTCGCCAAGTGGGCCTGCGATTGACTTACAGAAGATGCCGATTTTGCCAAAATAATCATCTTTTCAGATGAAGCTCATTTTGATCTTGGCGGGTATGTAAACAAGCAAAATTGTCGCATTTGAGGCACAGAAAACCCGCACGCATACATTGAAAAGCCGACGCACCCCAAACGAGTCACTGTTTGGTGCGGATTTTTGTCCAGAGGCATAATTGGGCCATTTTTCTTCGAAAATGAGCAAGGAGTGGCCGTTACAGTCAATGGCGATCGTTATCGGGCCATGTTGAACGAATTTTTGTTCAGCAAAAATTGAAGAGGAGGATATTGGCAACATTTGGTTTCAACAGGACGGCGCTACGTGCCACACACCCGAAGCTACATCCGATGTTTTGCGCCCTATTTTTGAAGATCGCATTATCAGCCGCAGAGCTGATGTCGTTTGGCCACCTCGGAGCTGCGATTTGACACCGTTGGACTATTATTTGTAGAGTGCCGTCAAAGAAAAGTGTTACGCCGTGAAGCCATTGGTGAAATACAGCTGCACACAATCGATAATGTGCTTAAAAATTGGACCGATCGTGTAGGCTACTGCATGGCCAACCGAGGCAGCCATTTGAATGAAGTTATTTTTCATTATTAACCGGAAGGATTGTACTTTCAAAGAAAAAAAGAAATTTGAGAAAATATTCAGTAGTTTTTTTTTACAGCATTTTTATAAAAAAAAGTTATCTGGCGGACCCTTTATATCCGTTTTTTGTTTGTTTTTTTGGTTTTTTTTAAGTTTTTCATTTCTCATTTTGACAATATTTGTTTTTTCAAATGTAAAATTTTTTAAAAAATGTAAATCAAAATGAAAAAATTTTTATTTCCTGAAGAAGCCAATCAATGATATTGGCGAAATATCGATTTAAAAAATAAATAATAAACGTTTTTTATATAAACTGACCTAAGGCTTGAATAATCACTTAAATTATTATGTATTTACTATATATTATATTGTTTAACTTTCTGTAAGGATATTATTTCCACATACAAAATAAAAATTAATAAACATTTTTGGAATTGCTGAAGAATTATTTGGGATTTGCAACGTAAAAGACGAATAAATGAATATTGGAAAATATTTCCATTGCATTGTTGTCTACTACATGTTTGCATGTACATACATAAGAGCGACTCAGAGAATATATTTTTTTATTATATTTAAAGGTACTTTATTAAGAGTGCTATGATATTCCATAGCAACTTATACCTATTTAAGAAGTTTTTACGTGTTTGCAGAATTCTGATGGCTTAATTGGATAAGTTTTGTCCTTTTGAACTTCAAAAAACCTTTACATAGAAGGTATTTTAAAAATTAAAAGACATTTTTTATACGGTCTAGGTAATATACCGGTATCTCTAGACGCATTTTCGTAGATACATGCATATTATGTTTAAATTAAACATTATTGACAACGTCCATGTTTAAGAATGACAATTTTTGTACGTACCCCGTACCACGGTAGTTAAAATATATGACTATTAGAAACATTGCTGCAATACATTTCACAGATTTTAGTAAACTGAATTGTTATAAAATTTATTTAATTTTTGATTTAGAGCAAAAAATTTCCTTACACGTGTTGACCATCTTGAAACCTACACATATCGAAAAATTATTTAAAAACTTACCCATAGGAGATCAAGCCTTGTTTGAACATAAATTGGAGTTGTGGAAACAAAACAGGCTATTTTATCATAATACAAATAAATTGGATTATAGCAAACCAAAAACTATTAAAGAAACTAATAAAACCAAAAACTTTCAACCCCAAGAAGAAAACGTAGAAAACCGTACAACAGCTATTATAGTACCACAAATATCGGTAGCACCCTCGGTTCAAGCAATATCGGCAGTGCGCAAAAGCTTCGATCATTCCAAACAAGCTCCTTTACACAACCCAACTTCCAGTTCCTCTGCAATCAAAACATCTGCAGTTTCACCAATTGTACACCCCCCAAAGATGCCTGCAATGACCCTCGTACCAGTAAGGTACAATCTGCGTACAATTCTGGAGGACACCAGTGGTGGCCAAATGCTTATGAGTTATTATGAAAAACATAAAATCTTACGTGAAGAACATCGCTCAGCATTAATCAATCTCATTGCTCGTTATATTGACTCGAACGGATGTAGTTTAACGTTAGCGGAAAGTAACCAACTGGAAGAGCAAATCGTTGAATTGTTTCCCTCAGAAAAAGTTGAATTTTATCGCACCAATAGACGTGGCCGCATCTATAATAAAGTGGCAAATTTGAAAAGAGCTTATAAGAAATTTATTCTGGCACCCGATGAGCCCTCTTCTAATTCAATGGAAAATTCATTAGCTTCCTCACGCTCTTCACCGTGTGATGCTATAAGTGAGTACCAGCAATTGTTAGGCCTTCAGACAAAATATTTTATCAGCTATTTTTAATGTTTTAGAAGAGGAAGATGATTTATATGATGACTACTCGATTAGTGAATGGCGTTCGAACAGTCATACTCCCGAAGAATGTCTGCAATTTTGGAAAAGCACACAAAAAATGCGCTTAAAACACATCGAAGATATTGAGTCCTTGTCTCAGATTTTAGAAAAATGGCCAGAATACAAACAACACAATGCTGTCGAATATGTGAGTAAAGAACTGTGTACTTCTTGCTACATGCAATCTTGTCTGAGATATTCTAACAGAAGATTTTTTAATAAACGAACTAACTTACATAAGAATTTTGTTAATTTCGTTCTCTTTATATAGATTAACATGGATTTTAGAGCAAAATATCCAGATGCTACATCCCTTGCCGAAATATTTTATCAAAATAAAACAAAATTAGAGAAGCTGTTATATAGCAAAATATCGGTTTGCTCGGCAGGTTACAAGTATCTTCAAGCTTATCAAAAATGTTCCGCAGGTAAAATTAATTTTACTTAAAAACACATCCTCTTACTAATAAAATTTAATGTTACTTCCCATTAAGAATCACAAAATCTCATTATATTGTGGGTGTTGCATCAACTATTTCCTCCCAACCAAAAAGTAGTCGTCGACGAAATGGGCAATAAACGAAAGAAACGTTTTTCCATACAATACTCTCAAAATGCTTTTATATGCATACGAAGCTCTCTGGTATCCTTGGAGTTGGCTTTACAAACCCAACTTAGTAGCGCCACCCCACCCATGGTTCTTATAGTGGGTGAGTTGGGCGGTGAAATTGATCAGATTTTTGTGTATTTTGAAGGAGTGCGTTTTCCCATGGATTCAGTTGTTGCCGCTGCTCAACTTGTGTGCGAATTATTTTTCGTCTTTGATCTGGACTATCCGGAAGAAGCAGTCCTGTATTTTTATTTTGTGCAAACATTTTTCTTGAACATTGAATCAGAACATAGAAATACCAAAATCTGTACGGTCATTAATGAAATTAATGCTAATTAAATAGTTTTAAAAATAAAATTTTTACAAAAATAATTAATGTGTGTTATTTTAGAAACATGAGGAAGTTGATAGGTATTTGCTGTGGCGTGGTAAACTATACATTACCCTCCCCAAAAATTCGTTTTATATGAAGTAGAAGATTTTTCAAAACAAAAAATCAGTACCATGTGACCACGTTCGTTTTAGTTTTCAAGTGTTTCATTAGTAAACAAAGTTACTGTTTACTTTAGTAATTGTTTTATTTTTATTTTATAGCATTAAAAACAGTGATTGCCAAACGCACACATCGACACGTTTGGTTCGTATTTTGATGTAACGGTGTGCGTACACTGAACCAAATTTCTTATTGAATACCAAATATTCCCGCCATTTTTTTCGCTAAGATAAACAATCAGGATCAGCATGTAATGTAATACTTTTTATTAGAGTGCTGTTGTTTGCTTGGAAAATGATCTATTTTTTAGTAGTTTTTCTAGTTTCTTTTAATTTTTTAAAGTTTCTTTATATTTGTTTTTAATAATTTTTGTTCAAATTATTATTTGAGATATTCTCCAAATTTTATTTGTAAAAAAGTTTTAATTTTTCGTGAGTTAAGTATATCTATATCCTAAAACGGGGAAACAAGCGTGCATAAACACTGGTATTAAACAGTTCATTTGTTTCGTTATGTGTATACAAGAAGACAAGCGGCGTACAACCTCCCCGTTCGAGAGCTTGTATACGAAAGTAAAATAATCACAGTTGGTATAGTCAGTGTTGCCGATTCATGTGCTGATATACACATACAAATACTTAAGTGTAATTTCGCTTTATGTTATTCTCTGAAAATTTCATTAGTTGCCTCAATGATCACATGAAATGAAATTGTTCGGGAGTTAGATTATGATTTCATAGCGTTATATCAGCTGAGTTAGTCCCTAGATTAATTCCAGAACAAAGCCAACTCTTTCATCAGGTGTTAAGTGTTAAGTAGGACCAGGAAATGGTTCAATTTTTTTCTCGACGCTCCAGGAAGAACGTAGAAAACTTTTTTACTGAATATTTTATTGCCGCTCGTAAGGAAATAGCTGTTCCCGTAGCTATTTGTCAATTAAAGTATGTAAAATAAGTGGTGCATAATATTTCTTCAAATGTGTATTTTGGAAGCCAGTGGTGCGAAATTCTTCATTGGCAACACTTGAAATATTATTTAAGTTCGGTTTTTCACTTCGGCTTCACATGTATAAAACACTATCCCATATGCACTGACCGCGGGCGTTCTAGTGCCAAACACTGATTTAAAATAAATATACAAAATGGATATATACAAAAATTGTTTTTAGTTGTGTGTATGGTCACACTATCAAGCACAAACAGTAAACAAGTTCATCAGTTCCCTGCAGGAAATGTCAATAGCGAAACTGTACTGACTTACTATTGACACAGTCTGCAGTACCAGTGAATTATAATACCCCAGATAACGCTATTTACTATGGACATTTAACATGTGCGTGTCATTGAAAATCCACTACCGACAATAGTACCACTATTGACTAGGTAGTTCTTTTGGGACCATATGTAAACATTGGGACCTGTGATTCACTAGTACGTTTTAGTAATTCTAGTCTACAATTTGGGTACTTTTCTGAAGTAGATGTCAATAATGCAAATGTAAATTTGATGAACTTTTGGAGTTTATTTAAAAAGAAAATAAAATCATAACAGTCGTTTGAAAAATATATGTACTAAAAATAAGGTATTAATTCATTTCAGTGTTTCTAAAGTTTTCTTATAGTGGTAATGACGTCAAATAGTCACCAAAATATTAGACAGAAGTGGTGACTTTTGGACACATGCCCCAGGTTTCCTTCATGGTTATAACAGCTGTAATTTTTTATAATCATTGCGTTTCATACAACGAATTCGCAGAGCGAATTTTCACGGACGATTTCGTCGCGTTGGGGGAAATTCGTCGTTCGTCCCAGTTGTGTTCCTAGCATTACCTGAAAAGAATATATTATTCTCTAATTATCTTACTTTATACCTTTCCGTGCTTTAAAAACTGAAATTCCTTAATTTTTATTAATAAACGACAAGTTACAAAATAATAATTGTTTTTTCTGGAAGATTTCGTCATATGTTTTTAATTATGGTTTCGCAAATACTTGATTTAATGTAAATCGAATTTTTAGGTGGCGTGTGTAAAGTTTTCTGCGCCCTTGTACTTAAATATTCTTTGAATATTGTTACATGGCTTAGGACCATTATTACAGCTTAACTTTAGTTACAGACATGATTTTGTCGGACCGATAAATGGCTTTGCATTATAAAACCTTCGTTTATTATATTTTATCCATTAAATATTTATATTATTAATAATAATAATAATAGAAATGGAAGTTGTAATGCGAAGCTATTTATTGGGCAGACAAAATCCAACCTTTAACTAAAGGCAAGTTCTAATAATGATTCTTAATGTTGTAAAATTAACGTTTTTCCATTTTTCTAATTGTTTGAAATTTCTATGAAGAAAAAATAAGTTGAAAGAATTTTCCACTATTTTTTTATACAAATTTAGCTCTTGGTTTTACAAAACGAATGGTCTATTACCTATTTAAATCGGAAATAAGTCCAAGGGGTTATAGAAATCAAATTAAAGTTTTCTTTTGTCGGAACTGAAAACCGATTCTGATTGAAACTGGTGTTAAAAGCCGTCTGGGTTCTGCCTTCATTCGAAAATAAACAAAATCCATACCCGAATCAACTGTTTCAGTTTGTTAAAATTTTTAATAACATTTTAACAAACAATGTTACCAGGTTAGCGTTTTCGTGGTTAAAGTTAGAAGTTTTTTGTCTTTTGGCATTGAAAGTTCTGTTTTAACTCGTGAACTGTTTTTGAAAATGGCTCAACAGCGCTAAACACATTTTCCCAACTCCGATTTTTTTCCATACCCTTGCAACACACACATAAGCTTTGCTATATATAATTTTTCCAAAGAATATAAAATCAAACAGTATGATATTTACCAATTTTGTTCAGTTTTCTGAACACGCAGTTATATTTACGTTCTGCATGAGCATTCAACAGCCTAAAGGCACAAATACAAACAAAATTCAGAAGAATGCTTTAAGTCTGCCAGCTGCCATCTGATCGGCTTATTTCGGGAAAGGAATGATAATATTTTGTTCCATTATATTAAAGACCTGGTCGTGTGGTATAAATGTTGCAGACAGAAATATCAAAATATTCCTTTATGCTGACGACATAGTTAGTCTATCGAATTCATCGTCTGAACTGCAACTCATGATTGACGTCTTGCACTCATAGTGCACTAAGTGGTGTCTAAAAGTTAATATGGACAATTCTAAAATTTTAGTATTTCGTACAGGCACACGAATTTCTACGAACCTCAACTGGAAATATTGTGCAGATAATATAGAAATAGTAAATAGCTACAAATATCTTGGGGTAACCATCATGGACAACCTGTCTTTCAAAAAACATTTAAGTAACAAATTAACTGCATCAAAGCTAGCAATAAATTCCACATGGTTAAAATGCATAACAAACCCACAAATTTCGGATAAAAATTAGCTAAATATATTTAATGCAGCCTGTACATCAAATATGTTATACGCGGCTCAAATATGGTAATATGAAAAGCACGATAAAGTAGAGAAGCTGTTTCAATTTTTCATTAAAAAATGTTACACCTTCCCTCCACAACACCCAACTACATGCTAAATTTGTAAACTAACCTGGACTCGCTATATGTTCTGACGTTGAAACTACATTTTAATTCCACAAATAAAGTTCTGAATTTAAGTCAGTCGTTGTCAGCCTCGTATTTTAGCGTAGAGTATTATATCGCAAAATGTGTACTGGGCAAAAGAATGGTCAAATCTCTGTCGAAAACTTGAATTTACTCCAACTATTTCTGAGGCACCCTTATGTACGTACTGGAAACCAATTCTAAAATTACTTTAATCCAAAGAGGGAGAAGATAACCTAAGAAATGCAGCGAATTTTCATCATCATGATCTATACTCGCAACTTAATTTCGATGTAGCGCCAGGACTCATATCACATTTATCGCCTTATAGCACTAGTGTGTTAATAAAAGCACGAGGTGGACTGCTCAATTTATAGTCTAGAAGCTTCAGAAATAATACACCTATAACATGTACAATATGCAAGCTTGATAAACCTGAGAATACTTTTCACTTTATTGTAGTTTTTCCAGTATTTAATGAATACAGGAGGACTTTCTTTGGTAGCACGCAAATTAATATGAACGAAGTGCTTAATATCCTGAATGGTCGAAATTATATTGCTTTTTACAAAAAAATACAAGTATTTATGTTAGAATTACAGAAAATTGTTAACAAATAAATTTGAATTTTGTAGTTTTTGAAATTTTTTTAAACATCAATGAATCATGTATAATAATTATTAAATATATTAGTATACTTCCAACAAAAATGTTTACCCTAATATTGATAAATATTTTATATGAATTTATATATAAATATGCACATACAAATTTGTTTATGTAAAGTTTCGGAGCTTCGCGAAGAATTGCTCAAGCGAGAATTATCCAAATCGCAAAATTTTTAGGGATGTTATTAACTTTGAACGATACCCAAAAAAGTTCTAAACATCCAAAACTTTATGAAGACCAATCCAGATTATTGATTATGTAAAATTATCTAAAACAGTTGTAGGTATTCGCCAAAAAATAGTTAGCCGTTTATCTTCTGTGTTTGTGATATAACGAATAGTAGATTTGATGAGTAAAGCTTTTCTACCCAGACACCTTTCATACTGTAAAACTCAACTGCCTATACGGCCCTCGGCTTTACGAGAATATTTTCGTATATTAACCAGAAAAATCTGTCTTTATTTAACAACCCCAAAGAAGAAACTCCTTAAGACCGATAAAAAGCACGCTTATGTAGAAAAGTTACCTATCACTAAAATTATGTCAAGTTGCAATAATGACTGCAAGTTTAAAAATTGGGCGGCACTAACCCCATAAAAAGTAACAGTTTGTTGAGGGTTGAAGTAGTCTATACACATTTTATTGGTGCTTATGTCAAATCGTATGTAGACCTTAAGGCCTCCAGACACGTTCCAAATGCTTGCTAAGCATGGTTATTGTAGAAGTGAAAATTTGATAGCATGTGTGACACCAACGACGCTTGATGGAAAATCAAAAAATTTAGATTTTTGGCATGCTTGCTGTCAGTTGTTTGTACATGTATAGTGTAACCCATCAAGCACGAACAAATTGTCAGTAGAATTATATTTTCATTGTGAACAGTTGTTAAAAAAAATCAGAATTTAAAGAAAATTAGAAAAATTACTCGTACAAAAAAAATGTTAGAATTAAAGATATGACCGATAAAGAAAAAAGAAGTGTTAGAACTAATTAGATAACATTTTTATTATTATTATTTCATTATTACGGACAGCACAAAAACTGAAATGTTTCAATTCATCAAAAATTCTTAATACAATATTTATAAATTCCTTAATACTTAAATAAATTTACTTTTATACTTGTTTTTTAAACTATTTAAAGCAAATAAATAAGTAAATACCTAAATAAATAAATACAATTGTTCTTAAGCTCTTTATACCCTTTCATTTTTGTGTTTATACACATCAGTTGCAAGTGACAATTCATTCATTTACTTAATTACCACATTTCATAATATTTATTAATATTTCAAAATATTATTTTATTGTTTTCATTTCCATTCATTAAGCAGCATATTTTTAGAAAGAAATTATCATAAGAAAATTAAAATTTTCTTTTGTTTTTTTTTTCTTTTGTAAATGGCCAATATTGTAAGTAATTCTTAAGAAGAACGTTTTCATTTAATTACATTTTAAGAAGATTTAATAAGAAACACATACCTTCCTCTAGCTTTTGATGCCGTGGCACGTTATATAAAATTTGTTATTCAAATGAGTTTTGCAGCATAAAACAAGGTGCCATCAAACTCTAATAAATTCAAACAAAAACCATAAGAAAAGGAAAATCAACAGCAACAAATCTCTTCATTGCCGCATGAAATGTTTGAAGCATAAGAAAGTAGCTGTAATTCGAACATAAAATGAATACCGACAGAGAATTAAATACAGCCCAGTGATTGAAAATAAATATTGCCAAATATTGCGGCTTCTTCTCTTAGTCAATACAAAAGCAACTCTTCAAACATATTAAATAAAAGTTTGCAGAGGTATTAAACGAAGTGAGATGCACCCTCTTTTGATATCGAATATATTTTTATATTCAAATACAAAACCACTTACACTACCCACTACCACTGTTCTCGTTTAAGCACATTTAAGGCATTGGACATTTTTTATAAAGATGAAATTTTACATAACTAATGAATAAGCAGCGTTTAAAGCATATTGTTCGCAGGCAAGTAATAAATCACAATAGGAATTAACAGTATTGGGTTTTGAGGTATTCAAGAGATTACTTTTTTTATGGAGCATATTTTCCCCAGGTTATTCTAATTTTAAAATCGGGAACAAAAATACATTTACACATGAAAGTACTTTCTCGAAATTTCGTCATATTTTCAAAAATTATTTTCAATAAAAAATTTAAGTTAAAATTTGAATTTTATTTTGTGGGTAACATATAGACGGCTCAGAGCTGAAGTAAACCAAGTCACAAAATATGCCAAATGTCAAAGCTAGTGTGAAATTCTCCGCAAAGTTTAACTCTATTTAGTTCTGTAATGGACTAAGTAAATAAGTGTTTCTTTTCTGTCCTATGATTTATTTTAACATAAAAATTATAAAAAGTATAATTTAAACTAAAAAGTATATCAGCCGAAAAGTAACGATTAAGATTTAAGATTATTATCCCTTTACAAATAAAGGTTCCAAAAAAATTAGAATTTTAGATACGAAAATTGTGTAAATTTGGATTATTTTTAAGGATTTTTAAATGGGGTCGCCATTGAATAAAGTCATCAGCACTGTTCAGAATGGTTAAAGAAAATGTATTTATTTATTATTTTTAACTTTTGGGAATGGGTTAAAAATTCGAGTATTAATTAAAAACAATGTTTTCGTTTAAATTAAGATAAATTATAAAGTTGTATAGAAGTGGAATAAATTTTAGCTAATTATCTGCATAGAGTCTTAGGATACCAAAAAGCGGATTTATTAATTTTTTTGAAGTTAAGAAAATGCAATTTCTTAAGAATGAATTCCATTCATCACGTTGTTATATTCAAATCAGACGAATTCTTTTTGTTTTGAAATTTCGAATATCAGAGCTATATTCAATCCCTTTAATTCTTTCGCTAACAATATTTTGACGTGATTTGCATGCGCTAAGCTCCCTATTGAGTCGAGATAAAAACTTAGTTATTAAATTCAGATCGGGTCCGAAATTCGGTAGATTTTTCTGCCCGAAATTGAAAACAATATTTTTCATTGAGTAGAATGAATAAAAACAAAGAAAGGTCAACAATATTAAAAAACAAATATTAAAACTGTTAAAGTCGAACAACGAACGATGATGAGATGGTGTACGACCTCGATCCGGTCTGTTAGTCCTATGAATAAATTATTCAAAATTACTTTCTTAAATAAAATAATGATTTTTTAAAAAAATTTGTTAAATTAAAAAGAAATGGGTAAACTCAGACTTGAACTCAAGCCAAACAATTCCTTAAACTTCGATCTAACCAAGCCCAATGATGTAGAATAACACATAAATGATAAATAAAATAATTATATTTCGTACTCTATTTCGTTCGATTAATCGTTTAAAAAAATATTTGCAATCAAATATGCGATGATGTCATGCACGGCTTACAGGCTCGGATCCACCTTAAGTTTTTTGTAAGTGGATATTTTAAATGAAGCATATATACACATTTAAAAAAATATTTAAACACAATAGAAATGAGAAATAATCAATTCATTTTGGAAGGTGAAATATCCTTATTCCCCTACCCTGGATCCGGCTCTGATGGACTAACAGACATAATTCATTTCCTTGAAAATTATCACATTTATTTAAAACCATTTGACTCCTCACAGAGTATTGAAAAAAAACAACTTGAGCATGACTAAAAAACATTGCATAACATTAAAAAATTATTCACTCTTTAGTATGCAGCGGTCACATACCAGTAATCACATTAAAACTTTAAAGACAATTTAATTATATTTTAAATAAAGTCCATGTTATGAATATTAGAAACATTTTAATGTTTGTTTTGCATCACTTTCGCCGCCTATAAAATGACATTCTGCATAAAAAATATATATTATAATACAAAGTATTTATTCAATTTAATTAAAAAAATAGCAAAATAAAATAAATTATACTATTTTCACACAGTTGCAAAACATATTATTATCAATATGCGTACTGTAGCGTGCCATTAAAAATATTTCAAGCTCATTAATTTTGAGAAGCTAAATATATTTTCAGATTTTATACACAACCACATTAAAATACAAATACATATTTACACAAACAAAAAGTTATTTGTTAATTTAAAATTTCTAGCATTTTCGTAAAATTGTTTATTCCTGTGAATACTATTCCACAAATGCACAAAATGAGCGCTTTTTATGATATTACAACCGATTCAAATACAAATTAAATGCTCATTTTCGGGTAATGAATGAAGAAGATGGTTGCTTTTTATTAAAAGTTATAAAATCTTTAGGTTTTGGGTGGGGAAGGGAATAGTTCTTGACATAAAAGATGACCATGGGCTTTACGTTGCTTGAGCACCCAGCAAAAACTTTGATGAAAAAGAAATGGGTAAAAACGCTAGTAATCATAACCTTCGATACTTCTGCTTTGAAATTTTAACTAATCACTTTAAAATGACGATGTCATTCAAGTATTTTCTTCTTACGCTTACGGAGAACGGCTGCTTAATGTCATTACATGAAAGTCGTTGAAATAACTATTTACTTTAAAGGTTTTTAAGTGATGCCAGTTTATCCTTTTCGATGCTATATTTAGCTTTTTTTTGTATTTTAATTTGTATTTTCTGCTAATCCCATCAAATCATCTTGAAACGTTAAAAAATTAATCCAATTTACAAACGGAAGTATCCTGAAAACAAAATTTCATTCTTTGAAATCCGACGGGGAAAGCTTTCACATTATAACCGGGCAAATGTAGAGTAAACAGTTGAATTTTAGGAAGAGATACGAGAATTTAAGAGTCCGTTGGAAGAAAACCAATTTCTGGATATGGTTAATCTAGCGTTTAGCTATATTTAGTGTATTGCCAGAGGTTTCATTTTGATAGTATTTAATTGTAAAGAAGAGAGTATTCTCATTCATAAATGGAAAACAATATACGCCTAATGACCGCCATGGCTACGCTTGCAAGGGATATTATTTTCATTAAATTTTTTATCATCAATTCGCACATTTGCTGCTGCGGAAGTCCTCGTTAACTTCAATCCATCTATGAGGTCGTGAATCGATTGTGGGCCATTGGTACATACCATATATTTTAAGTAGCCCCCAAAAGAAATCTAAAGGTTTAAATCACAAGAATTTGGTGAACAGTTGTAATCGCCTCTTCGAGAAATCATACGGCCAGGAAACTTTTCATGTAAAAGAGTAATGGTATCGTTACTAGTGTGACATATAGCGCCGGCTTGTTGGAAATAAACGTTTTCCACATCAAAATCTTTTTTCAAAATACGATTTAGTCTCATTTGCGGAAAGACTAATTCCAAAGATCGACGAGAAGTGGACAAACCTGAGCGCTACAATAGCAATATCTTCAGTTGAGCAACGTAAACGAGCTTAATTTTTCTCATCACTAACTTGTTCCAAACGCTAAAATTTTTTCACCAGTTTTACAATTCCTGACTGCGAATGTGCTTCACGACGACGCAAAAATGCTTTAGTTTTGCCAACTGTGGCCGCAAAGTTCTCACAATATTTTTTAGTGAATTTTAATAATTTCAATGTAGTTACAGGTTGAGTCATGACAACTGTTAAAATGGCGGGATATTGAAAACGAAAGATCTTATTATTTTAGCTTTCAGGTGGTGAAACTTTTTAGTACCATGGAAATACGTAATTAAAAAAATATAAAGAAATCGAACTAGAATAAAAATACTCAATTCTTTATTATACATTGAATACTCTTTAAAAAGGTTACAGAAATGTTGCCATGATTTAATAATTTCTGGTGATTTAATAAAACTGTGAGACTGTCGTGATATTTATGCAAATAATAGTTCCCATTCTACTGGCGATGAGGAAATTATGATGCCTGTTATATGCATAAATAATAAATGCACATAAAAGTATATAATATACTTTATCACTTTTCGGATTTCTGTCTTGCAGTATAGAGGTTTTTGCAAAGACTTCTCGATTCTTTGTTCCGTAAGAATCTTTTTGGTTGTGTCTTGCCAATTTACTCTTTTCCTTCCTCTGGTCATAGTACCGATCGGTCTTGCTTCTGATACTCGTTTCGGTAGGCGTTACTCTCGCATTCTGGTCAAATGACTAAACAATCTTAGCTTTTGTACCTCGGTCCTTATATTGAACGGTTCTGTCGATAGGCTTGCTTGTATTGTGTCGTTTCGTATTCTGTTCTGCTTTTAGATGTAAGCGTCCTTGATTCACGTCCACACATCGTCCAGTATATTGCCTTGTCACACACCTTGTGTGGTCATGAACTCTTGGGATGTATTGTTCGCTGTTCTCATATAGTTAAGGCTTATTTCGTAAAAACTTTTGATTCGCCTAACCAGTTTGTTGTCTAAGTTTCTTCTTTGAAGCACATCCCATATTTCTCTCCATTTTACAGTGTCAAACGGTTTTTCCAGAGTTATACAGCAGCAATGAGTCTTTTTATTAAACTCTATGGGTTTTTACGATATTTGTCTCATCGTGAATATTAGATTTTGTGTTCGACGATTCGGTCTAAAACCACAATATTCCTCCTCAAGCTTGTCTTCTATAATATCTTCAAGTCTTTCGGTGAGTATTTTTGAGTATAATTTATCCGCTATTGTTAGAAGTGATATTCCTCGGTCGATCTGGCCATTCAAAAGTTCAATAAAATTTTCGCGCCATCTCTCCATTATTTCCTTGAATTCAGTAGCTCTCCATCCTTGCTTCGGATAAATTTTACGGATCAATCTTTGGGTCTTCTTAGATTTTTTATGGTTCTATAGGAAAGATTCTGGTTCTCATTATGGTTTTCTTCGAGGAACCGACTTAATTCTTCTCATGCCTCGGCTCTTGTTTGGCGGTGTTCTTTGTAAAAGTTACATTTTTCCGTGCTTTTATTGCTTACATAGTTATTGCACCTCAATTTCTTTTCTTTTACTTCTCTTTTAAGAACATCATTCCCGCAGAATCAAATATTAGTTTTTTTAAATATCATAACCATTTAGTGCCCACATTTTTTGATATAGATGACCAAATTTTCCAAAAGTTTTCGGACACAATCTTACGGAATTGCTATTGTATTGTGGTGGAATTAGTGTTGCTATCCTTATGTTGGTTTTTCAGTTTCTTTGTCGGCTTTTTTTCTTTGGTGTCTTCTCTACTGCTCTACATAGTACCACGTTTTACTCTCGCGTCCCGGCATCAAGACAGTTGCTTTCTTTAGGTTTGGAAATAGGAAGGCTAAATCCGGAGAATATGGCGGGTGAGGTACCAATTTGGATTGCGGTTAAACAACTCCAAACAATCCTTTGAAGCTGCCACACGTTTACGCTTATGGTCAAATGAGAGCAAACGCGGCACCCGTCTTGCAGACAACTTTCTTAAACCCAGCTGATCACTTAAAAACCACACTGTCATATGAAATGTCTATGTCATCAACAATCTCACGCACTTTTACTCTTCGATCGACCAACACCCTATTGTGGGTTTTTTTCGACATTTTCGAGTGTACTGACCTCAACTGGCCGTCCAGAACGTTCAGCGCCATGTGTACTTCTGCCACCACTACGAAACCACTTTTTTACCATTTAAATCGATGATGCAGACGGTTTTCGCAAAAAGTAATGTTTAATGAGCATTCGAAATTCACCTTTTTCAATTTTTAGAAAAATACAAGAGGTTGTATGTTTGAGCAACTATTATACGCAAAGTAGATGACGACACTTGCTCAAAATTTAACAGTAGTCTATTAACAGGTGGTACTTGATGGGAAGAGTGTTGCATTTCATATAACTACGAGGGAAGTTCGAAAATTCACAGACTTATTGATTCGCCCTCGTATTCTATCATATCTAAACAGAAATATATGTTCTATATTTTCTCCAATACTGAATTGAAGTCAAAATAAATACCTGATATTTATGATATTTTTTTTTTAATTTTATTCTTTTTTAATTTATTATGAATACAAATTTTTCTTTTCTTGCTTTTAGTTTTGGGCGATTTAGCTTCTTCTGGACTTTTTAAAAGTCGATTAATCCTTTTTTGTTCCAGCTCCTGGTAACACCGGTCTTTACCAACAACATTTTTATCTTTAACCTTTCAAGCCATTCCAGTTTTGTTATTTTATTTAATTAAATCAAAAGCCCAATCGTAGGTATTTGAGCTTGATTATAAATGTTGAATACTAAGATCTAAGTAATCTTAATTTTCAAATTTATGATCACACTTTTTCCAAAAATGAATATATTACATATTCAGTAAAATGATAGTTTTTGAGGGCAATAGTTAGTTCCTGTTCTCATTTCGCTGTTGTAAATGCACATTATCAGAGAATCTTTATCCAAATGTTTTTTAGAGTAACTGGATGGCTTTTTTCAACAATGATTTTAGTTGCATGTAGAAAATAAATCTTAAAACACTACAGCTTAGAGTGATGTCATACAAGTGGTTTTATTTTAACTGTCATATTTAATCGCAACTGGTTTTTTGTTGGGAATTGGTAAAATTTAGTTTCTTAAATTTATAATCTCTTAAATCTGTCATGTTTTTCGATTTCCATTAAAAAAAAAGAAATAAAAAGTGTGTTGTTAGACTTTAGTTGACGTTATGTTCGCATAGAATTACCACGTATATAGTTATCCTTTTTTTATAGTTATCCTTTTGAAATCAAGCACAAATAAGTTTAAGTTTGTAGAAATCGAAATTTAAATTATTTTTTTCGTGTAAAAGATAATTTTCTTGAATGATTATCGTAAAATTTTGTATTAATAAGATTCCTACTAACATTTATATTTATATCAAGCTACGAGCCAGCATGCAAGGATGCAGATAATCGAAATGTTCCAACGGGACAAGTTGCTTTGATTTGGAAATACATATCGGCATTATATATGTATATTTGATGCCGTTGCCATAAGTATATTTATTACATACATTTATACATATTAGATGATAACTTAACCATTTCCAGGCAATGCAGACGGTTTATAGAATATCATTGAAAATTACGCTTTTTGGAAACTGTAACATTTTACAAGTTTTTGCTGGGTAACAAAACAAAATGAATCAGAGCAAATATTTCGTATTGAAATAAATTACATTTTATTTTATTTGATAAGTTGTTAAAGCTGCTCATTCCACAGTCTCGTTTATGTTCTAAAGATGGTTGATGAAAAGGTAATACATTTTCAAATTATTCAATGTTTTTCAAAAAAATAAAAAAATATATGTATGTATAAAAAAAGATTGATGCCTAAAAAACGTAAATTGCTGAAACTGAAAATTATTAAGAAATATATATTTCTTTATTTGAATACACACGTTTTTTGATGGAATTATTTTTTAATCTTATGCAAAAAATGAAAAGTTTCATAGAAAAAGATGAATAAATAAATAGACAATAAGTCTTAGCAAAGTACTTTTTTGATAAAAAAGAATGGGAGAGTGAAGATGAACGCAATAATTAAAATTTACAGTGGTTGTGTATAAAAATATTTAATTGAAAATATCTTAAATTGAGGCTAATGCAGCCAATTTGAGCGCTTCTTTCTATTTACACCAATTATTCTGAAAAACAATAATTAGTTTTTTAATCTAATTTATATTATTAATCCTTTTAAAAATTACTTTAGTTAGGTATGTACATTTATTTTTAAATAATGTTGTATAGAGCGCAGGTAAATAAAAATTAAAAGAAGCATTCAAGTGCCTCGGCTTTCTAAGATGGTGTAAGAGATACTTCACTCCATCTGATCTCCTTGATATTTACACCACCTACATATATCCGACCGAAAATGGAATGCAACTCTTATGGACCGGTGCTTTAAAGTCTATTTTAAAGATACTCGATCGGTTACAGGAGAGGGCGAAGAAGTTTGAAGAACCCTATTGACTCGCTGGAGCATCGACGTAATGCGAGATGTGAATCGTACCATGCATTAGACTCTAATGATTAGAGAGAGAAATTTATTATTCGAGACAGGTCTCGATACCTTTTGTCAAAGATAAAATATATTCTTATCAAATATAATTTGTTTGGTGGGATTTTTAAATAAGTTTCAAAGCCTACTATTCTTATTTATACTTTTTTAATTTTTGAAATTCTCATTGGATTTTTAAAAGTTTTTGTTTAAAATAGGAGGTTTGAAACTTTTCAAAATATGGTTTAAGGTCTACTGATGATTTGGCATTTGCACCAATGAAATGCATGTATACAGATTAGCTAAAAAATCCTCAATAAGCAAAATTTTTTAAAATAAACAATAATTTCTTTAGCAAGAATATACCCTTAACGTATCCATATCAATATTGTTATCAACAATTATGGTGTCTTTTTGGTGACACTGTCAATAACCTGTTTTTTTTTTGTCTTTTGCTTTTGATAGGTAAGAAAATGTTTAATGGTTAAAAACAAATCTCAAAATTGGCGGATAGCCGATGTCAATTGTTTTTATTGATCTCGGCTTAAAGATAAAGTTGGGAATTTTTATTTCATAGACATACATGTACATATATTTCCTTTCAAAGACGTCTTATCTTCTTCTGATTTATAGATGTTAAACCATAGACATATGTATCTAAAAGTTTCAGCCAGCCACGTAGAAATGAGCTTATAAATGTATGTAAATGTAAATATTTTGTTTAATTTAAAATTAAACGGAGTTCCTTTTGTGCTATTTAACAATAAGAAAAGTTTACCTCAAAAATGACAAAACGACTGTAAAATATTTCGTACCTTATTTTACTTTTTAATACAGGGTCCGCCGGGAAGGTATACTACTTTGTTTTGCTGCCATTTTGGTAAACATTACTGTTAATAGTTCATATTTGGCAGTTGTAAAGTAGACACGTGGCAAATTCATTATGGAAAAATATTCTATAAACCAACGTGTTTTAATCGTTAAAACATTTTATCAAAATCAATCATCGATTACTGTGACGATAAGAAAGTTACGTGAAATTTTTGGAAGAAACAACGTGCCAACAAAACACACTATTTATCGTGTAGTGAATGATTTCGAAGAACGATGGTCTGTAGGTGATAGGCTCAAGCATGGACCACAACGTACTGCAAGATCGGCTAAAAACATTGCTGGTGCTCAAGAAAGTGATCAAAACAATCCATCAACCTCAATTCGACGACGTGCTCAGGGGCTTGGTCTTCAAGGAACAACTTTGGCCACAATTTTGCACAATGATTTGCATTTGTTTCCAATTAAGATTCAGTGGACACAAGAGTTTCTTCCACAAGACCATGTACGCCGCCGTACATATGCCAATAGGATGTTACAGCTTGCTTATGACAACCCCAATTTACATGAAAAAATCATAATGAGTGACGAGGCACATTTTCATTTGAATGGATATGTGAATAAACAGAATAGTCGGTACTGGACAATGGAAAACCCTCAAATTGTGCAAACCCTTTGCATTAATTAAAAGTGACAGTCTGGTGTGTAATTTGGTCAGGAGGAATAATTGGACCTTACTTCTTTAAAAATTAAAACGTCGCAACGGTAACTGTGAATGGGCACCGATATCGTGATATGATTGAAAACTTTTTAACGCCACAACTGCATGCTTTGGGATTAATTAACATGTGGTATCACCAAGACGGTGCCAGATCGCATATAGCCAGGATTACAATGGAATTACTGCGTAAGGTTATAATGGGAATGGCTATAGAAATCAAATTTACAACTCATTACGAAATATTTGGCACAATCGGCCAATTGGAAATTTATTATGATAGTCATATAAAGAGAAGGATAGATAGATATTTAATTTTTAGTACAAATTCAATACTTGCCTATGATAATGTTCATCATAGCGCACTCCCTCCTCGACACTGTAGCGAAATCGTCGACGAAAAAAAAACAATTAATAAAATGGTTATACAGTTTAAAAAAATTTATTCTTTTACTTCACACCAGAGACGCTACACAACTAAGACGGCTTTTCCACAGTCAAACTTTACTTTGTAAAGTGTTAATGATGAGGACCATTAAACGACATGTTATCGATCAGGAAGTTAGAACAAATATCATCATTAATTAAATTTAATATAAACGACACATTCAACATAGTCCTTCGGATTTTAAGAGTTAGAAGTTTCATTAGAACAAGACGGCTAGTATATGACGGAAGATTTAATGGGTTGCACTGTAGACCACGACGGCAGAACAACAAAAATTGCTTTTATACAGATTCAATGTAATAGTTGTGAGTCATGCATATAGGATCCCAAACTACAGATGCATATTCTAAGACAGGACAGGAAACACAAAGTTGCTTTGTTACATATGGGTCCTTAAATTCTTTTGTCCATCTTTTGATAAAACCAAGAATACAACGTGCTTTATTTAAAGTTATGGAAATATGATTCAAAAAGTTCAATTTAGCATTCAACTAAACTCCAAGATCCAACATTGTAACAAAATTTTGTAGCTGGTAGTTCCCCAAAGAATATTTTACTTTACTTTTTTTCAAGTTTAAATTACAGCATGACTGAAATGAGCCCAAATCTTGTTGAAGTAGACTGTGATCTGCATATTAATTAAAACTTGGGAAAAAATTTATATCATGAGCATACATTAAAAAGTTCGAGAATTTAATCACGTTAGGAAAATTATTTATAAAAAGAGTAAACAGCAATGGTCCAAATGGTCCTTGCGGCACTCCAGATAAAATATCTATCGATGTAAATGTGACGTTTTTAAAACGGACACATTGTTTTTGGTTTAATAAATATGACTCAATAAATTTGAGAGAGTTATATGAAAACCCCCATTGTGTTGAGTTTCTTCAAGAGCAGTTTATGGTTTACCTTGTCAAACGCCTTGCTAAAATAAGTGTATATGATGTCATTTTGTTTGCTTTGCACAAAACCCCGATTTATAATGGTTGTTAGTTGTAAAAGATTTGTTGTAGTAGAACACCCTTTTCGAAAGCCATGTTGAGCAGATGACAATAGAGATGATACATGATGAGAAATGCATTCAGTTACCATCTTTTCAAAGAGTTTGGGAAAAATACTTATTTTTTAGCAATTCCTCGATAATTTACAATGTCAGACTTAGTACCAGATTTGTAAAACGGAATAATAGAAGAGTGTTTCCCGATACTAGGAAAATATCCATATTTAATTAACATGTTAAAGATGCGTGTTAATGGTACGGCGAAAAATTCAGCACAGTTTATCAATATACAGCTGGGAATGTTGTCAGGACCAATTCTTTACGAAAACTTAATTATTTTTAGTATATAAAATTGTGGAAATATCAAGGAATGGGATTGAAATCATTTGATTAGCTGATTGAGAACATGAAGAAATACTAGAGCCATTAAAATCGGCATCAGAATAGGTCGTAGAGAAGAAGTCTGCAAACATCTTACTTATGTTAAGGTCATCGCAGGATTCACAGTCCTTAAACTTCATTAATGTAGGAAATCCAGCAGATTTTCTTTTGGAGTTCACAAAATTGTAGAATGATTTAGGATTATTTTTGAAATCAACTCTCATTCTACGAAAGTACTCGTAGTTAGTGTAAAAATATTTATATAAGGAATTATACTCAGCAGGAGTCGTTACATATTTGGTATAATCGAAAAGTCGGCATTTTTTTTTGTAATTTTTATACAGTCTTCAGTCAAAAATAAGTAAAATAATTATTTTTTACTGAAGACAGGTGTTTTGTGCTCCAGCAAGGAGCACTAGGTTTGCGAAGAGACTGCTTAGGGGAATAAATTTTTGGATAAAAACGTTTTGTTATCGCATCCAAAGTAATACTTGAGGGCAAAAATAACTCATCCCAGTTTATACGATTCAAATGCTTTTTAAAGCACAGTACCTTATCGTTCAACTTAGTAAGCTGCGAATAAGATGAAAAAGAAATTGGTAAGTTTACTTCTAAAGTAGGATGACATCGATCTTCCGGAGTGGTAATTGGCTCAGAGCACTTAAGAACGGTTTCCACATGTTCATTTATAAATATTAAGTGCAATAATTCCCATAGTCATTATATATACAACTCAACTGATAAAGCGATAAACTCTATACATATTAACTGTGTAGAAAGTTTGGCTAATCAAGCGAATCCAAGAATTCGACGGGATAATTAATTACATTCTCAACATTCGTTACTGTATTGATGAATTTATAAATTCTTAGCCGCTAGTAAAAACCGATTAGATAACAACTGTGTGTTTCGAAAAATCTTGTTCGATATTTGGGTACAAACAGTGTATTGAGTCTCAACAGATTGTGTCATTCTGCAAAAGTCGGGTGGATAAGTTATGACATTTGTTGTTGGATCGGCTGGCATACTTCCATCCCCTAAGTCTAGTGATTGCTAGGAATTTTAAGAAGCTACTCGTAATGCATAATTTTGCAATTGAACACGCATATTGTAATTAATTTCGATACGTGAACATATCGCCAAGGCATGCTCATCAGCCCGTGTTGAGCTTGGACTAAGAGGAAGTGTTTATCGAAAGTCACCAGGTAATAGAATAAGTGCACCTTCAAATAAGTTCGAATTACTTCTGAGTTAGATTTTTTAGGTTGGCATAGTACATTCATCCCACACTATAATCTTAAATATTTGCAGCCTTTTGCCCATGTAATTTTTTTTAAATATTGCATGTGTAGTCTTCATTTATTTGCCATTTTAATTGTAATATAAGTGCTGAATGGGCAGTTCTAGATATCGGAAAATTAATACGAGTAATTACCCTTCCTGGGATTAACTGACTCCCCGATCTAAGCAAAATAAAAATGGTAAGGAGTGCATTCATTATATATCAGATTACAATCTACGAAACAAAGAATAAAAGATAACTCATTAATATTTTAAAAAATCTACGTCACAGTAGTGAATGAACAGAAACACCACCACAAAAGAACACGGTATTGTAAGCCCTTTTTTCTTTTCGATTCCATTTTATATGTTTTTTGTTGTGACTGCTTTGAAATTGTTTTTTATTTATTTTTTTTTTTATTTTCCCTCCTTTATGCAAATTATGTTAATTTTTTATTAACTTAAAAAACTTTTGTCATAAAAATTATCGTCGGTCACAGGTTGACAACTCTTAACATGTTTGTTGTACTTTTCAGGAGACAAAAAAACATTATTACTCCGTTACTAAGCCGTGTTGGAAGTAAAGAAAAAAACCAAAAGTAGTAGGCGAAGTAGGGAAGGAAATTGTTTAAAAATATAAATAAAACGTACTAATATGCAGAAGGACAAACACAGTCTTTTGGCATAAAAAACCCATTCGATTTTTTATGAGTTAAGAGTTGTCAACCTGTCACCGACGTTATGTTAGTCTGATAAAAATTTCTGTTTCAAACCCCTTTTTGGATAGTTCTCAAACGTATATAATTTTTGGTTTAATTCAAAGTTATGTGTCAGCAATTCCTTTCATTACCTTTTGAATTATTTCACGATTCAAACCTCTCGTTTTTATATACGATCTGTCACCAAAGAATAATTTATTACCTTTTCATTCCAATTTATGAGTTCTGATTGACGGAATTAAAAACAAATTGATGAGTAAATTATCATTATTAATTGTTGCGGAAATTGCGTCGGAGGCCATCATATACGTCATCTTGACTGCATTAGCTTAGATACCTGAAAGAGGCTCTGTGTTCCTTTGCACGGTAATATCTGAAATCACGTCTTTCTACTGGTGGCATATATATATATATAGCCAGCGAAGATCTCCAAACCAATCCTGTTTTGTCTGATTATGAAAGACTTCAAAAGTTTATAAATGTTTAACATTTTTTGACCATGTAGGTGTTTCAAGGTCAAGGATGTTGACAACCTCCACTTTTGCTGCTAGGGATAAGACGACAAAATTGCGTAGGCTGCAGCCATACGCTTTTCCGACGTTGCTCTTGTTGCAGTTCAACACAGCGCATTATATTTTTAATAAATATTAACTTTGTTCAATAATTAAACTTTAAATAACTTTAAAGGATATAATTTAAGTAACACAAGTCGAAATACATTTTCGCATACAACACATTTTTTCACTGTGGTGATATCAGACAAAACTAGCTGTTGTGCGTACAAACTTAACGGACCTGCGCAAAGCTTTATCTTGTATTTTTTGTTTCATAATTACAACGTAGTCATATCTCAATAAAACTCGTTCGTCAGTAAACGACTTTTTATTTTTTAATTAAGACGCACACATCAATGGACAAATAAAAAAATATTCTTCCCTCAGGAGGTGAGTAAACAAGATATTTGTATACATTTTTTACACAAAATGAATTCCGCTTTCTTAATTCGAAAATTACGTTTTTTGAGATAAGACTACGTTGCAATAAATGAGCGATATGTACTTAGATTCTTCGCTCATACCGACGTCATTGATCATTGTCAAACTACTCCATTTAAATTACCAGTAGAATCATTTTTAGAACCCTTTTTAATATTTGTTCATTATGCTTTAAAAAAATTTCACAAATGTGGGAAAATATTTTACAACGATTAATTCGTTATATGAAAAACAATATACAACATTCATTTTTATCTTGTTTGTTTACAAATTAAAAAAAAAATCGCATTCTAAGGTAGAAAAGTTATAACAATTTTAATGTTGGAAATAATAATTGTGAAATACGTTAGATCGTTAAAATGGCAACACAAAAGATAATTGGTTCTAAATTGTTTATTTAATGTGATTATTTTTCGATCTAAACTGGTTGTTAGTGGTTATAATCCAAAGTTATTATTATTTGGCAAAGGGAAATAGAAACAATAAATAAATAAATTTTAAATTATACGGCAATATAGAAGCAACGTTGCTGCTACACTCCCGTTATCAGTGTTCATATGTATTTACATGTATTCGCCATTGTTTATGTGACTCGGATGCATGTGATTACAAATCTTTAGTTACACAAATTATGACCTGAAGAAGAATGCGAGATGTATTTGTATTGTAAGTGTTTTGAAAGCAATCACAAATTCACCACGATCAATATATAAATTGAACCATCACAACGTCAAAATTATCCGTCGAAAATTATCCAATCAAAAACAACACCAACCAAAGGAAAAAAATCACAATCAAAATGTGTTGGTGGAAAAAAGAGTCAGAAAACGAATTTTATATGATACTAATACGAATTGTCGTTAAAAGATTTATTTATTTCTGATACATTTTAAAATTTATGTGAGACGGATAGTAGAATTTTTTAGAAAACTCTGAATATTTTTGTTTTTCTGACTCAGAATTAACTACAGCTGCGTAATATGAATTTTGAAAAATGATGATATATGTTCTGAAATTTTTCTGCACTTCATATTATACGGAGTTTGCTACAGGCTCCCTTATTTATGTATATTAACTACTTTTTGTATAAAAGTTAAGTTTTTCCCTTGAGTATTTACAACTAAACAGCTTATTGTTTTATAACATTATTTATTTCTTGTGATTTAAAAGAACAAAAGAATGACATTTATTTCCGTTTCCTGTTTTAAATGATAATAATACGATTTTTTGATGGCTTTTGCTTTTTCTGAGTTTTTTTTTCACTTTGTGAGTAAATTGCATTGCCATTTTTTTCTGTATTTTTACTTATTTCAATTACCATTTTGTACTATTTTTTCTTTACTTGTTTTGCTTAAATCGACAAAAAGGATAAATATTGTCAAACGACTTATTATCCCGTATTGTAACTGTGTTTGTGGCAATTTGCGGGAAAGACATGAAGGAAAATATTTAAAAAATTAAATTTCAATCAAATAAGTATAAATAAAGAAAAATAACGAAAATATTATCACTGATGTAAAATATTTGTTTCACAAATATTTTCCAGAGTTGGAAATTAAAAAAAAATTAATTTTTATTTCTTTTCACATTTGATGTTTTAAGTTCGTTTAAGCGAAATGATTAAAAAGTTAATCGAAGTCGTTCATATTTGATTAGCTGATTTATTGTGACAGCAAAATTATAACCAAATTTATTATTTAACAAATTAGAATACGAAAAGTACAAACTTATTCATTTTTACATGTTAACCCTCATACGGTCTTCGGGTGAAATTTCACCCATTTTCAATTTTAAAGCCATATATTTTTTACAAATTTTACTTAATACAAATGAAACTTTTTCTAATTTTCTAAATTAGTATTTTGCATTAAAAAAACGAAAAACTTTCGAAAATATTTGAAAAATTACGTTAAAGTCCCTCGGGTGAAATTTCACCCATTACGAAAATTGTGTAATAATTATTTTATAATGGTAGCCTTTATGACGAAAATTAAATATTTCTGGCAGCACAGTCCAGCCACACGTTTTCCTAATCTAAAGCTATGTTTTTCCCCGTTTTAAAAAATTATTTTGAAAACAAGTTCACGTTGTGGCAATTTTATTTTTGAAAAAAAAAATGTCCATAAATAAGAAGGTAAAAAAATATTATTGAGGAATAAATTGTTACTGAAAAACTAAAAAATGGTGAATTTCTTAGCGTTTGTTTGATGACGAAATTGAACAGATAATGGCAAGTTGGGAAGAAAGTGATGGAGAGGCCTCTGTTTCAGATTCCGAAGAAGATATTCCCGTTGAGTTTATTAAAGAAATTCCGCATTCTTCTAATGATGAAAGCGATGAAGAAGAATTAGATGTACGCACTCAAAAAAACATTTTATCTAAAGATAAAAAATTTACGTGGTCTACTGATCTTGGCAACCCAAGATCTGAACGAGCATGTGCAGAAAATATTATCCGCGATCGACTTGGAATAACTTATTATGCTTCAAGTCGTATTGCTAGTATGAAAGACGCATTTTTTATATGTTTTCCAGAAACTTTACGAAAAATTATCATAAAGTGTACAAATGTGGAGGGGCTTCGCGTTTATGGAAATGTTTGGCAAGATATTGATGATGTCTTAATACAATCGTATTTTGGCCTACTTGTATTGGCTGGCGTGTATAAATCACATGGTGAGTCACTAGAAAGCTTGTGGAGTGAACAAACAGGAAGATCTTTATTCCGATCAACGATGTCATTGAAACAATTCAAAAAACTGTGTCGAGTTATTCGATTTGATGATAAGAACAGCAGAAGTACACGCAGAGCTCGTGATAAATTAGCTCCAATCAGAGAGCTATGGGATAAATGGGTAGATAAACAACAACATATTTATATCCCACATGAAAACGTTACAGTTGATGAGCAACTATTGGGATTCCGAGGATGATGATAATTTAAGCAGTATGTGCCGTCGAAACCCGCAAAATATGGCATAAAGCTGTGGGTTCTGTGTGACAGTGTGACAAATTTTGCATGGAATTTGCAAATATACACTGGTAAGTCAGCTCATGATGCAGCACCCGAAAAAAATCAAGGCCAAAGAGTGGTTCTAGACCTAATCAGAGATCTAAAAGGGCGAAATATAACGTGTGATAATTTTTTTACATCATATGATCTTGCACTTGAGTTGCTAAAAAGAAAAAACACTATTGTGGGCACAGTACAGTCTAATAAAACGTTTTTGCCGCAATCAACGAAACAAGAACTTCGTAAGCGTGCAGTTTTCTCTAGTATGTTCTTTTTCAACGAAAAGATTTCACTGGTGCATTCGTTCCAAAAAAGTACAAAATCGTCAACGCCCTAAGTACTCTTCATCGTGACAAATCTGTATTGAATGAAGGAAATAAGTTGCCCGAGATTATATCATTTTATAAAAAAACTAAAGCCGGGGTAGACACCTTAGATCAGCTGGTGGGTACTTATACGGTGAAAAGAAACCCCAATCGATGGCCCGAAGTATTGTTTTGCAATATGATTGACATATCAGCAGTAAATGCGTACGTTTTGTGGCAAGAAATGAACAACGATTGGAATAAAGGAAAACTAAACAAAAGAAGGTTGTTGCTTCATGAATTAGGAATGGAATTAGTCAAAGCGGAAATTCAGCGGCGTCCTCATTTACCAAGGTCAGATACTGCAATAACGTTGGTGAACATCATACGTCAAACTAGCGATTAGCCTTCTACGTCATCAAATGGGAAAAGAAGAAAACTGAGTTCGGGTTCCCGATGTGAAATTTGCCCGAAAAATGATAGTAAGGCTTATTCGTCATGTGCATCCTGCCAAAAATTTATTTGCGAGCAACACAAAATTGCATATTTTGTATGCAGCAACTGCAACGAATTTTTCTTTTTACTATATCAAGCTAAAATTTTGTTTTTGATATCAACATCCGGTTGAATTTAATGAATGATTTAAGTTGTTTTTATTCTTTAATTTATTATTTTACTGAAGACTGAACATTAAAAACATATGTAAACAAAAAAAATTGAATTAAATGAAAAAAAAAACAAATATTTTCATTACAAAATCAGTAAATATTACACATGGGTGTTTTTTCACCCGAGGGACTCTACTGTAACATATTTTGAGGAACGTATTAGGGTTAAATCAATTTCGGTTAGTACGAAATCCCATCTCTGATGAATAACTACTCCATATATTCCAGTCTCTCTCGCTTATTCAGCGCCATTGGCTGCTGAGAATAAACGGTTAAATAGTTGATATTGTGTAGTGTAGTTGATATAGAGTAGTGGTAAAATTGAACAAAGAACGCTGATGAGATGGTGTAGCGAACTCGAAATCAGTACTGATACGTTCTAGTCTGATGAATACTAAAAATTGTTCCATATATAGTACTCTCTTAATAAAAAAATAATGAATTTATCCATAAAAATTTTCTAATAAAAATGAAATAAAAAAATTAATTAGAAAAATAAATGAGTATACTCGGATTTGAACTTGAGCCAAATTACTCGTTTCAATATATATAAGTTCGACTTATTACATACAAACATTAATTAAAATTGTTCTCCATAAAAATATTCAAATATGCAACAATTTTTAATCCCGCAAATTATTTAAACTTGTTTTTATCTTTAGCTGTTAAATATAAATATGATTTATAGCAAAATAAAAAATTGCTTCGATATTCAGAAAAATATATTTGGGAGATTTAAACGGTGTCCTATTAAGGCCCAATAATTAAATTCGTATTTAAATGTCATTTAGCTAATTGCCACTTAAATTTAAGTTGCATTTAAACACAGTTTGAGTTTTTCAGTGTTAAATTATTGTTTTTATTTAATTATTCTTTAAAATTCTCTCAATTTTCTTAGAGAAACAGCTGTTGAACAAAATTAAAGAAAAATTTCTAATGTGGATTCTTTTTCAGGCTGAAAATAACAACAATGATAGGTTGCTGCAATGTTTTAAAAGTTTAAAACAATTTTAAAAAACATAAAAAAGAATAATATTAATAAAAGATGTCCAAATTTCACTCTAAAAGATGTTGATTTTTCAATGGCCGCAAATTTTTTGTTTACTTTGTTGCGGGAAACACCAACACGCAAGCAAAAACATATGTTTGTGTATGTATGTGTGCAAAACTTAAATGGAACTTAAATGCAGAAGAATGGTCATTTAAGTTTCATTTAAATGTCACATAATTTTGTACTGGAAAAATGAAATTGGTACTTAAGTGGCATTTAAAGATAAATGACACTTAAATGAGTAGTCAATTATTGGGCCTAAGTCATATTGTCATAATTTCTTAATATTTTACAATAGTTTAAACATATTGTTGTTGTGGTTCAAACAAAAAAGTGGTAAAATAATAAGACTTTTTTAACTGTAAATATTTTTTTTAAATCCAAACAGTAGAAATTAGAGAGAAGTTTGAGAGAAACTGCATACTGCTTGTTTTTTCTCGTCATATCTGTTCGTGTTATTATTTTAAAATGTGTTATTTTATGACTACCATTTGAATACCTCAATTGTTTTTCTAAAAATTGTTCATGAAATAAAATAATAAATATTTATTTTTTACAAACAAAACCAAGGAAAATAAAAATGATGCGAATAATATATAATTTGTAATGAAACATTCGTAAACGGAAATAAAAGTTTCCAGCTAAACAGCTTCGAAACATAAATTATATAAATAAAATTAGTTTTTTTTTGCTGATATTAGTTTTTTTCTTCCAATTTGCTTTTGCTTCTTTCTTTTTTTTGAAAACGACCAAAAAGAGTAACAAGAGTATAGTGGACGTAAATATGATGCTACATAAAAGAAAATCACAAGTTAACTTTATTCAGTGGAATTATTTTACAAAAACTTAACTTTAATGCCTTCGACATTAATATTTTAAAAGGTTACACAGAAGAAAAACTGATATGAATCTAACATCAATTTTTCATTGTAGCATTGTTCATTGAGCTTAAGAATTTGCAATAAATCATAGGAACTGCTTTTTCTTAGACAAACATAGCTAGTCATCAGTCTTGTCAGGAGTTGGTGGCAAAAGAGGCTAAATTGGCAAGAAGAAGCTAAATCACCCAAGAATAAAAGCTTAAAAAGCTAAACAATTTTTATTCGTAATTCAATGTTTATTTATTATTAATAAAGAATGCATGAAATATGCAAATGAAATGCATGAAAGTTATTAAAAAAAATTAACTTCAAGTACATAAACCATAAAAAACGGATGAAAGTCTACATATTTTTAAATTCATATAAGTCAATATGCAACATAAATATCAGGTATTTCTTTTGATTTCAATTCAGTATTAAATCAAAGATATAACAGACGATTTGTATTTAGGCATGATTTATATATAACTTTCTTAAAACAAAATACAGCGTTACTGAAAGGTAATACTACGGGGAGGTCCAATAAGATATTATATTTTTAATAGCCTGCCATTTTAACAGTTGTCATGCATGACTCAACCTGTAACTACATTGAAAACTTCGCGGTTATAGTTTACAAAAATAAAGTTTTTTTCCAAAATAAATTAACATTTAATGAGCTGTCTCTAATTTTCATTCAAAATTCATTTAAATAAAACAGTTAAAAAAATTACGCATAAACATTAATTATTAAAAAAATGAAGGCACCCGTCATAAACTCTATGTTAACATTGTCACAGGTGGTTGATTACTAAGAAAGTTAACTACAAAAGACAAAAATAAAGTAAACAAAAATGGAAAACTGGAGAATGGAATATTTGGAATAATTAATCATTAGAGACGAAATTCGCACTAACCGAAATTGATTTAACTTGTAAAAATGAATAAGTTTGCACTTTTCGTATTAATTTTCCTTAAATTATACGGTCAAATAGTTGATATTCCTAATCAGTGGTATCCACCGTCAAAAGTGGTAAAATTGAAGAAAGAATGCTGATGAGATGGTGTAGCCACCTCAAAATCTGTACAGACCTGTTCTGCTAGTCTCTTAATAAAATAAGGAATGTATCCAATAAATTTCTTATATTAAAAGAGATGGGTGAACTCAGATTTGAACTCAAGCCAAACAATTTCAATAAAAATATTTTTTTTCTATCGATACTGACATTTTGCCACAGGTAGAGGTTATGTTGAGCAAAAAGTAGTGAAGTCAGAAAATCGTCAATGCAGAAGGAGTATTGAAAAGAAATCGCCAATAGTCATTTTGTGATATCGTCAAAATGACGTAAAAAAGTCACGTTGGACACCTCTTTCTATGTCGCTATACTAAAAATCCCAGGTTTATTAATTTCTCGTCGGTCTTTGGAATTAGGCATTCCCCAAACGACACGTGAAAGTTTCCTGTTTGAGAGATTTCTCGAAGAGGCGATCACACCGAGATCTTGTGATTTAAACCGATAGATTTTTTTAGGGTTCAGTAGAAAACAAAAATTTAGCTCTTTTGAGGCTAAAATTAATATAACAAAACGGATAAAAAAACCACAAAGCTAAAACTTAAATTTCGAAGCTAAAAGACAAGAAAAAAGGTTAAATCTAGCCTGGATAAGGCTAAACTGGCATCACTGGTAGTCATACCTCTTACTTCTCTAACATACAGACTGAAACACATTTATTTTTTTATTAATATATATTATTAAACCATATACATAGTTTGTTAATAAAATTTTTTAAATATTCTTCAAGGAACTTGTATTTTCTGAATTCATAATACTATTTATGTTCAAAATTCATCACATGAAATTGAGTGCTTTAATTAACAAAATCTCAATCTCCTAATCGCCCTACTCTACATATTAAAATACCCCTACTTCTTTTCCTTCAAAATTCTTATGCATCATGAAGACACCCTTCATTATGTGAATGTGTAGAAAATCGCTTTTTTATTTACATAAAACATTATTAACATGTATGCAAGCAGGCATGTGTGATTGAGTTTTCTGATATTGTTAAATGTGTGTGGTTTTGTATGTTTTTGAAATTAACAATTTGATGAAATTTCATTTAAAATTTTTTTGAATAAATCAAAAAAAAGTTATTTGCTGGCAACTAAAAGTATTTAAATTTGCAAAACAAGGATCTGTCAAGTAATAAATAAAATATGTGGCCAACTAATATTTTAGTGTTTCTCTTTTTAAGTACCTTTTTAAAGGATATTTTTTAAAAGTGATTTTTTCCTTTTCAAATGTTATTTTTTCCAAATGTACATTATTAAAGTGTTTTTCAAATTGCTTTCTTTAAAGATTTTTTTAGAATACCTTTTTAGGAAAACTAGTTTCTTCATAAAACTGACCTTCTTTTTATAGTTTTATAAAGGTACTTTTTAAGATACTTATCAGATAATATTTGGCTTAAAAGGATTTTTTTGAAAATTTACTTTAAAAACTACTTAATGAAATGGTGATTTTTTAAATACAGTACCATCCCGATAATCCGGACACGGGATTTTTCGAACATATCTATAATTCGGACACTGTTACAAATCGGACAGTAGCAACTTTTACTCTATAATCCGGACATAAATTTCTTTTCTTCGTTTAAGTGATGGATGCTCTTTGTATAACAACGGAACTTTTTGCAGTAATATATATATATATATAATATAGGTTTGGAATTTTCGCATGATTTATATTCACAATTAAGTTATAGCCCAAATCCTATTTTAACTTCAGAATTTTCAGAATAATAATAGTACGTAGAGGTCTTCTTTATTTAAATTGTAGAGCATTTAGACGTTTTTCTGTTGGTTTATGGATCATTTGTAATCTGGATCGATCCGAAAATACGTTTCACTTCTTAGGAGTTTGTCTTGTTTATAATGAGTTTCAGGTTAAAATTTTTAGTAAAACCTTTGTGGACATGAATGAAATAATAAATATACTAAATGGCAATAATAATGATAGTTTACACAAATATTTGAAAATTTGTTTAAAGTACAGGTAATTCTGTACTGAATACTGAATGAATTTAATTGAATTCCTTGGATATTTATTATTAATTTGATTTATTATAAATCGTTCTTTTTTATATAATTAAGAATAAGATAGAAACAAAGTAAATTTCTTTACAAATTAATTTAATTAGAAAATTGCATTATTTACCTTTGTAAATATTAATAAAAATATCTCTTAAATAAATAAATATAATATTCATCGTACTTCGAAATCTAAACCAACCAAAACTATGCAATGGAACGGGTTTGTGATAAGAAAACGGGTGAGTAATGTGATTTACGCGAAGATAAAAATACGAGTTAGTACTCAATCTGAGGATTTCAATGACCTCAACGGATATGCTCTTTGAGTTTAAACGAATTCAGTTTCCTATTAGTCTTCCCTTCGCCATGGCGAGTAACAAATCACAAGGCCAATGCTTGAATGTTTGTGGTCTCAACTTAGAAAATCCATGTTTTTCTCATGGTCTTTTATTCGTGCCATGTTCACGTGTCGGCGAATCATCCGCCGTATTTGTTCTTGCGCCTGATAAAAAAACAAAAAATGTCGTTTTGCTTCAATGAAGAGGATTAAACGGAGTGTACAATCATGTCCTGCAGACACGCGATTGATACTTAGTATTGGTTTTTTTTTGTTTTATTACCTTAATAAATTATTGAAGTTAAAATTTATTTTGTATACATTGCAATACTTTCATAAAAACATAAATCATAATAAAGATCACACAATTTTTAAAATAATGTTTATAAAACAAAATTGTTAATTTTTTCAATATAAATATATACTTTGATACCGGGTGTTCCAGTACGGCGTTTCATTTTTGAAAATTTTTTCTTAATAATAATATGAAAAAAAGCTTTTTTTTGTTAAAACTACTCTTTAAAAGAAACTTAATTTAATAAAGGCTCCGCCATCTAACGTTTTTTTTCAACTAGTTTTTTTCGTGAATGGTAACACTTAGCTCATGTCTGATTTGACAGATAATTAGTTTTATCCTTCCGCTGAACGAATATGGTTGTGTATACGCTTGAACAACGCTGGGAAATATGTGACATTACTTTGAAAATCATGGTAATGTTGCAGAATGTGTGCGAAAATTGCGTACGGATTTTGGATTTGATTTTGGCGGGTATGTAAACAAGCAAAATTGTCGCATTTGGGTTACGCATACATTGAAAAGCCGACGCACCCAAAACGAGTCACTGTTTGGTGCGGATTTTGGTCCAGAGGCATAATTGGGCCATTTTTCTTCGCAAAGGAGTGGCCGTTACAGTCAATGGCGATAGTTATCGGGCCATGTTGAACGAATTTTTGTTCACAAAAATTTAAGAGGAGGATATTGGCAACATTTGGTTTCAACAGGACGGCGGTACGTGCCACACAGCCGAAGCTACACTCGATGTTTTGCGCCCTGTTTTTGAAGATCGCATTATCAGCCGCAGAGCTGATGTCGTTTGGCCACCTTGGAGCTGCGATTTGACACCGTTGGACTATTATTTGTAGGGTGCCGTCAAAGATAAGTGTTACGCCGTGAAGCCATTGGTGAAATACAGCTGCACATAATCGATAATGTGCTTAAAAATTGGACCGACCGTGTAGGCTACTGCATGGCCAGCCGAGGCAGCCATTTGAATGAAATAATTTTTCGTTATTAACCGGAAGGATTGTATCTTCAAATAAAAAAAGAAATTTGAGAAAATATTCAGTAGTTTTTTTTATAGCATTTTCAAAAAAAAGTTATCTGGCCGACCCTTTAGTTAGTTTAAGTTTGAAGATTCTTTTTAAGTGGTAGTTTTAAATATTGTAGTTAATGTATTAGATTGCTTTTTTAATACTATTTAAAAAAATTATTTCCAACCAAATAAACAGAAATTTATTCTAGTATCATTTACATAAAAAAGTGTACTTCGGAAGTATATATTTCATGCTTCTTAAAGTATTTTTAATAAGTTTTTTTACTTTTGATAAGTTTAATGTGGCACATTTTACTTTTAGAAAATGTATGTGTCTTTTATTCTTTTCTAATTTTTTCTTGGTTAAAGTAGTAAAGAATTTTCTTCAAAAATTAGTTGTTTGAAATATTTTTGATGGAAGTATCTGTGGTTATGAAATGATAAGTGAAGGCAAATGTAAGGGAATTGTTTTAATATTTTTACAAAAAATAAAATTGCTTAAAAGAAACTTTCTTTTAGATAATTTTCGTAGCTTAATTTAATTTAAAACTTAATTAAAAAAAGTAAGAGTGTTATATTCGGCTGCGCCGAATCTTATATACCATTCACCATAGTATAGTGATAAAAGAAGTCACAATCACGAAAATTCACACACACGAAATACGAAAAAAATAAGAATTTACATGGAAAAAATTACATTAAAGAAAATAAATTGCCACCCAACGTCTCACGGACTCACCCATACGTGATGGAAACAAAAAATTAATTACGATCATGCATTATTATTTCTTATCTCTATTCCATTGTATGGGCTGACATCATAAACAAAGCTTGCAAAGCAATACCGCAAGCAAAACAAGGCAAAACAATACTTTACGATAAGACGTTTATGAACGCATTGCTCTGTGTTTCTTTTTTTGAGTTTGAGTTCTTGAGTTACTGCAACACATGGAAAAGAGTTGCATTGCAATTACGAAGTCACGGCATTATCATATATAAGGCAATGCCACTTATGTACGCGATGCACTCTGGTGTTGCTTTGCAAACTGCATTTATGAAGTCAGCCATAAATTATGAATTTCGTAAAAAAAATTTAATCCTTCTTGCCTAGAGTGCATTATAAAAATATTAACATCCCCTTATTAGCAGTTAAATCAGTTTTCACACATCCAGCAAGTGTTTTAACGTCTTTATTGGTCTTCGGCTAAACGAAGAAATGATTTGAATAGTAAGAAAAGGTTTTATAATGAAGAAATTCTCCCAAAATTTGTAAAAATATCGGCAACTATTACACAAATCTGCTAGTCTAATGATTAAAATGTTCCATAACTACCTTCATATTGAAAATAATTTCAAGCTATCAAAAATTCTTAAAAAAGGAACAAACTTTTTCAAATAAAAGGCAAAAGTAATAAAAGTAACTAAAATGTTTCAAAAATTATTTAAAAAAAATAGCATATTGTAGTTCAGAATTTGATCGCGAGCCAACGGAACACGTTGGCTGCCACGGGCTCAAATCATGAACTTCCAAACATGTTTATTTTTTAAAGAATTTTAATACATTTTAATTATTTTTACTTTTACTTCTTGTTTTAAATGTTTGTTCCACAATTTATTTATAAAACAACGGCACAATCTCCTTTATAATATATTTAATAGTTTTCGCGTCTTTTCCAATTTTATTAACGATTAAAGTTTTATTTTTCGAAAATATCCAGTATGTTATCAGAAGGTATATTGTACAGTGATAAAATAATTATATAATGAATTCAAATATGTATCATTAATTATTGGACCGAGTTTTCTTATTTTTAAACTTGAAAATTTAAACAGAATGGTCCAAAATTTAAGGCTCTCTGTTGTGTGAGGCATTCCTTCTGGGTATTCTACATATAGCAGACGGACAGACGGACATCGTTCATTCTTCTTTTCTATTTATAACGATCCAGAATTTCTATACTTTATGAATGAATAATGTAGAAATTATCTATGAAATGACAAACCTCATAAATCACGTAAAGAATTTAGCATTTTTTTAGACCGAAAATACATCAAAGACAAACTACATAGAACTATTTGGAAATACTTTTAAAATTATTAGAACTAAAAAGTTCCTTTATAAAAAATTCGCAAAGTAACTATTTAAAAAAATTAAATAAAAATTCATATCGATTGAAGTTAAATAATTTATTAAATATTTACATAAATTTTTTTTAATTTTTTCTTTTGGTAACGACTTATTTAGCAATTTACTATTAATTGCAAAAAATACAACAATTAAACTGATGGGTCAATAATAATGGGAATTATATTAAACGATAACCATTTTGCAATATTGCTGATACAAATTATTAAATGTGTTTTTTTAAACATAAGAATTATCATAATTTTTACAATAATAACTGTACACATAATAGAAAAAAACTAATTAAAAATGATAAAATATACTTTAGAAACAAATTGCATTACAATGTTTAAACAATTAATTTGAGATAAAAAGTCGTTATTAATCATGTGCATACTCGTACATTTGTACACAAATATATTTATTTAATAATTTTCATGTGTTTTAAAACAAATTGAACTAATTATAACAACAAATCCAATTAAATTCTGTTAATAAAAGCTATATATACGGCTATAAAAAAAATTATTCGAGTTTTAAGGAAAAAAACAACGAAGATATTTTTTATTTACAGTTATTGCAATTACCCAATGGTAAATAAATATCTCACTTAAATACATCGCTCATATCTTCGCTCAGCAATATTTATATAACATAAAAGTGTGACATAGACTATCTAATCGGTATGCTTTCGATTACAACGTAAGCCACGACATCAGTAAATGTCTCTAACATTGCACTAACTACTACTTCGAAAGCGAAGTTATAAGCAATTTTGGGGATGTGCCAATAAAGTTACACAAGTTAGAATAAAATGCATGCAGATTGGAATATCATTTGCACTTGTAATGTAAGTCAAAGATAGTACTAGTGCGTGGTACCTAGCGTTTGGGAATTCCCGGACTTTTTCATTTCCCGGAAAACGGGGGAAAAATTTATATCACGGGAAATTTATATTATCATTATTAATCATTACGAAACATTAAATTTTATCAAAATTATTGTTTAAAACAGTTTAATTAAAAATAAACAATATGTGTATCACAAAATGTGAAACTAATTAAACATACAAAACACAAAAGAAAACAATTCAATATTAAAAAAGACATGTGGCACTCGGGGACTGCCGCAGCAAAGCTATTGCATAGCATTTCTTATCAACTTATGCAATTATAGTCATTTTTTAAGATGATACGAGTATATATGTATGTATATATTTTATAAAATTATAATTTATTTAAAACATATTCAATAAAATTTAAAAAACATACATGCTAAACACTTTTGTCACACAATCAAATTTGAATCAGTATGGAAAACTTGTCATTTATAAGTCAACTGACTTAGATCGTAATCGAAGTTGTAAGTAATACATGATAAGTCAGATTACACTTACACTTCAATCAAAGGTAGAATATATATTTAGGTTTCTCTTCAACGATTTCATACTGATGTCATTGAACATTGTCTAAGAGTTTCGTTTATTTTACCGCTGGGTAATTGAGTTGGTTATTGTTAAATTTTAATGTATATAAATTTTATTTAATATATATGTAGTTGTTTTCCAATTATAATACATACAAGCTCTTAATAAAAGACCATTTGCGTTAGTGAAATTTGCCTAATATTCATAAAAATACTATTTACATTTTATTAATATTAGAATTAAATAAATTAATATTTCATTTATTACACAGTGAGACAAAAAAAAACCTGGGATGTGATATTATTTTTCTAGTAGCTGCTGTCGAGTAGATCAAGATTCTGTATTTGAAATTTCCGGGACACCCCCAAAATCTGGAGTTTCGGGTAAAAAACCGGGTTTTCGTACCTCTATGCACTTATAGGTCTGTACGTTAGTTGAATATTAACCGACTTACTACTGCTACTACTAGAAAAATAATATCACATCCCAGTTTTTTTTTGTCACACTGTGTTAATGGATTAATAAAATTTGTATGAAATGTTTAAAAGTTTATTTTCATGAAAAGTTAAATAACTCAGTCAATAACTTATCTATTTTTAAACCCAAATATGCGTTGTAATCGTAAATAAACGTACTTTTTGAATAAATTCAACAGTATTAAAGTTTCTTAATAAAATAATGTATAAAAACGTCACCAAAGTTGAAACTTTTTTGAAAAATCTACAAAATTTGTGTTTGCTCGACAATAACACCCAAATTTTTCAAATTTTCTTAAGTTATATGTCATTCGAAAGATCTCAGTTTCTTCTTTCCAAATCTAGTAAGAAATTGCAAATCAGATCATTATCAACAAAATTACAAGCTTATAAGTGCGCAAAGGTACAAAAAGGTTTTTTAACCGTAAATCCGGATTTTGGAGGTGTCCGGCATATTTCACTATTGGAATCTAGTTTTACTCGACAAGCCCTACAAGAAAAATAATATCCGGTCCCAGGTTTTTCTACTTCATTCAATTTTGTAACACTGTGTTATTTAATAAAAAATTAACAAGAAACATCGTTATAGGTAACAAAAAATATAATAATTTTTGTTAATATTGTCCTCTAACGAAAATTCTGTCAGATGTATTTAATTTTATTTTAAAAAAGCAGTAAGCGAGTAAGATTTCAATCAAACGCACTGAAGACGTGTGACGCATACTTTCCAGTTTATACCAATCAATAACATTCGTTTAAACCAGCGGTGTTCAAAAATATAAATAAAAATGAGAATGTATTGCTGAGAGAGTTACCCAGCACACATAATGTCAAACACTTAAAATAAGAAAACAAAAAATAAGTGCATATTAAGAATTTTTGTCAGATATAACCAACTTATTAAATGAATGTACTTTAAGTTTTAAGGAAAATAAAATATATACATTATACGACCGGTTTCTCTTCAAGTTTTAAAAAGTTCAATATTTTTTTTGTTTCCTTTTTTTATGTTCAATTGTAATTGAAAAGCACATGTTTGCTTTGCTTCAACCAACAACAAAGCTTAATAAATTTCTGAAAAAAATTGCGATAGTCCGCCGCATGTATTTTCATCGCTTGCTCAACGAGAAATGAATAAAAGTATTTAAAAGAGCGTAACAAATGTGTCTAAATTTTTACCAAAAATTGTTGTATGGGACGAGCATCGCTGGTTTAAACTTAGAAGAATCAGTAAAAATTCGATAAACTCAATACTCTTTCACTTTTTTCGACACTTGCAGCAAGTAAGTTTGAAAAATATAAACAGTGTTGATGGGATTGTGGAAAAATGGTCACGTTTATAAGACGTAGCTGTTGCGCAACCGTTGAGTGTTTGTCTTAGAAACGCAGAGTTGAGTAGTTCCGCTCCACTCAACAGTTGAGTATTTGCTGTCATCAAAAATTTTTTTCGCTACATTTAGTCAACATGTTGTGTTTAGCTCCGCAGCTGATCAAGAGAGTTATGCGCTTTTGTATTCAAATGCAACGCCGCACGGTGGCTGAAAATCGTTTTTCATTGGCCAAAAGTCTTTTTTTTTTGTCACCGATTTTTAAAATTTTTACGCCCTTTTGCAGCTAATATATCCAGATTAAGGTAGCCAAAAAATTAGGTTAAACTATTGATAATTGTGAGCGTGGCATGCTGTCAAACTCAACGGTTTTTTTTAATGAAGAAGCTTTTAGACTGAAGAACAGAAATAGCACAGAACAAAATATGGAATATTTGCAATCAATATTTGAGTCAAATGAATAATTATTATAATTGCCTTTCATTGTTATTTAAGTACGAAAAACATACTATTAGTAAAAAATAATAATAAACAGAACCTACCATTGTTGCAAATGCTATTAAAATTTATTGCAGTTTTTATTTTTAAAATGTTTTTAAAATTATCAAATTTGACAGCAAAAAATAATAAATTTTTCTGTAGTAGTAGCAATATTTTTAGATAATATTATTAACGTTTTTTTTTAAGTGTAACTATTCTTTGAGTGTAAACAAATTTGCAAATTTGTCAGCAAAAACTTTTTAATTTTTCTGTAATAGCAAAATCTCCAGTTGATTTTACTATTTTTTTCAGTGTAAATTTTTTTTTAAGTGTAACATTAAAAAAATTCCATTATTACAAAAATTATTTATAATTATTATTAATTTCCAAATATGCAATTTTTTAATAAATAAAAAAATAATAAACCCATACTCACTGTAAAAGTTAAAAAATTCAAAAGTTTAACTTTGACCTAGAATTCCTTAAAAAGTCCTCAATCAATTTTAATGAAATTTTAACTGAGTCAAGCTGAACTAAATATCTATCCAATAAAATAAAAATTACTTTAATATTTTGATCGGTTTAAAAGTTGCAGAATTTTGGCCAATGAAAAACGATTTTCAGCCACTGTGCGTCGTTACTCGGCGGATTTCTTTTGTTTCATTTATGAACGCGTATTTAATAAAATTCTCGCTTTTCGGGAAGTTTCGAGTTCTGAGATATATTATTATTATATTCAAACCTTTTAGGCGACGTTTATTTATTCGTTTTTGGTCTTCAATGGATGTCTAACTCTATATAAAACATGCAGAAAAATGTCAACAAAACTAAATTACGATTTGCAAACATGTAGTTTGATAACAATTGCACGCAACAAGGACAATTTAATTTGTCCCTACTACCACTTTATCAAATTATTTCGCCATAGTTGAATAATACCTTAGACTTTTACACTGAAAAAAATACTAAGTAAATCAACAGAAAACGTTCGTCTAAGTTTTAATATAGTAAAATCTAATTTTATTTGAAAAATATACAAAACATACAAAATATACAAAAAAAAAATGTAAAAAACCGGACTCTTCGACATTCGAAAAATTCACATTTAAAAAAAACCGACAATCGTATTGTGGAAAAACCGGGGTTAAGGACCGGTTAAAAACCCGAGTCGATCACCCTAGGCGGGAGGCTAAATGATTTAATAAAACAATTTTAGTTAGATATGCACTGTATTGATTTTTTTACCTCATGACACTTTCCATTATTGCGTTTTGAAGGTTTAAAAGTAATGATGACAATCCTGCCACAAATGAAATTATCATTTTTAAGCAACGACATATTGACATCAGTGATATCAGCAATCGGAATTCGTTCAATGACAAAGCAATACCAATGCAATGTCATAACGTCGATGTTGTTTGACATCAAAATCAATTGTCCTCGTTTTTAATTCAAAGTCACTTATCGTAGTACTGATGTTTAATGTCACCTAATAACATCTATGATAACATTAGATCCTTTGATGATGTCTCAACATCCTCGCATGCCCGCCATTAATTCTTGCCTACGGACATGTAGCGTTCGCTCTAGTCGCCGAGTAAAGTTCTGGCAAAGATGTGCACTGGGTAATAACATTTCAGGATAGTATGCTTTCAGTTATTATACCCAAGTATTTAGCCATCTTCGATAAAATTAAAACAATTAACTAAGTTTTTAATGGTTTGATACCGCAAGTAACTCTCGATTTATAAAGGAGTGTCACTGCAGGTTAGGTACACGGGGATATTACGTCCAAGTCCTTACCAGCTTAACCATCTTACTTTTAAGCCGTGCAGCAAGGGGTTTATATTTAATTACCATACAGTACCCCTCCTTAGGGAGTGCTTCGATTGAATGTCCTGTACTGTGCGTAATTACCAATCGAGGCCCATACGACTCTTTTCGTTAGTATATTTCTGATAAAGTGGCAGATTTTTTGCCCTATCACTTTATAAACAGTGAAGTCGGGCCGAACGAAAAGCTGAAATAATCAAATCCTTGTAACACAAAATTTTCCTAATTTTTTAATTTTTTTAAGTAAATTTAGGCAAACGGAGTATTGGAATATCAAAAAGTGAGAGATCGTATAGAGAACAATTGAATACCATTTCCGAAACCATTTAGTTAAAAATGTAATTGTAGGACCTCCAATGCATTCAAAATCACATTTTATTCTATTTCTTATCATTATTGTCAAATTTCCAGTAAAAGAAAAGTTCTAGATTTTCCACTGAGTCAAGTCTTTAATTGAAAATGTTCAGAAACTTGCTTCAAATGTTATTTCTTTTAATTTCTGTTAAAAATTTGCTTGTATCGTGCTTTGATAATGACGTCCTTTGGATATCGACAAATTTGAATTCTGATGACTGAAGGCCGCTACATCATCTGCAATAGGGCTTCTAATAAGCTTCCCAAGTTGCTGTAATTGTGTATTTACTTTAAGACGGATTAAAGTACCTTTAGCATACTAAAGTATTTCATTTTGTTCTGATATCGTGAACTAAACAATTTGTATAAAATATTTCTTTCATATATTTTGCAATACAAACAATTTTATGGAGATTTTTCTTAAATATATTTACTATCTTGAGGAATCAGGTGCACTTTTGTAATGTTTTAAAGAACTATTGAATTTTTGATCAATGTGAATAACTTCATGTGAATAAAAATCAGCTTCTGAGTTTTTTAATGGGAGGTTTTTTTATTACATTTAATATCAAATTGTAAAGTGCTTTTTCGCTAACTGATTTTTTAACTTATTCAGTTAATTCTCATTTATTCATCATTAGTATCTTCAGTTTTTCTAAAAATTTTAAGAGCAGCAGTATCTACACATAAATATTAGTTTGGGGGAAAAGCACGTTCAACACCAAAATTACTCAAATACGTCGGCATTACCCCGAAAACGTACAGTAGAGGACAAGGTGAATAAAACTATGTATATGAGTTGACTTTTCATTTTGAAAAAATTCTTACACATAGCAATCGCTGTTGAGGTGGAGGGCCATGGGCAAGAGTAACAATCTAAATACGCTGGGAAAGGTGCAAAAGATGTTATGTCTTGCCATTACATCTTTTCACTCCAATACAGAAACAATGCTTTACATGCCTGACCTTGATGGCTACATCAAATACATATGAAATCGAAGTATGTACTGGCATGCATTTAATCTCAGGCTTAGCTTGATAGACATAGTGTCAGAATAGTTTGGGTTCCGGGCCATGAAGGCATTCAGAGGAGCCATATGGCTAATGAGTCGTTCTGATGATTGTTGGACGAGTTAATCGTCGTTTATGCATTTCGACGATGATTTTGATGACGAGTGTTTTTTTATGTTATTCCACAATCGTTGTTGAAGTATTCTGACGATTGTTTTTTCACCGTAATCGTTTATTACTTTTGTAAATGATGTTTTTGCGAGTCTTTTTGTTGTTTATGTTACTTCAAAATCTCCATTTACGCATTCTGCTGGTGGTCTGGCGTGGAGTATGGCGATAAAAGCGTTCGTTTGATTAAAACGTTTTTTTTAATTGAATTTTTTTTTAATTAAAGTGATTTTTTAATTAAACACATATTTATTATCATTATTTATGACGAAAATATGGAAAACAAAAAAAAAATACTTTTTATACTTTTTACTACACGGCTCATTACGGCGATTTATTCAAGAATCGTTTGAAGAAAGGATTAAAGAGTCTTACACGATCGCATCGTAGACGACTCATATGGAAGAGTAGCCGTCTTGACACAGTTTCTCCTGTTGTACTGAACTTTCGCGAACGGAATACGACATCGCAGACGATTAATTTAATCACGCGCTCCGATCGCGGAAGATTCTGCTGCGACCGAAAATGTTAGCTGGGAACCTACTAGTGTAAAATATTGCAAATTTTTTTGTTATTTTGTTGGTTTGTGTGTATATGAGAGTATGTGAATGGTTTCAACTACAGATACGAACATCTCTTACCAAGAACCCATATAAATAATTAAGGAACTTGCCATTAGCTACAAACAATCTACAGCTTTATTGTCGCTTACGAAGCCAAAAAAGAAAGACATTTCTTTCTCTTTTTTTTGTTATTATTTTGCTGATAAAATTACTATATACCAACCTTAATCACAGCACTAGCAAAAATTTAAGTACATATACATACAAGTATAAAACGATATGTGCAAGTGTAATTGTGTGCGTATTAATGCAAATATATTCTGCGTCTTAAATGCAATTTTCTTTGCTCCAAACTTGTATGAATAATATACTAAAGAAGTGGACATACAAACATATACACAAACATTCGCAAGTACACATGGATATTACATTGTGTATTATATAATGCAACAAAGCAAACTGAAAATATCAAATCATACAACTGAAAAATAAAAATATAACAAGGACTCTGAAAATAAAAGAAATTCTCGAAACTAGAAAATAATAGAATAAAATATATTCTTAAGAAGTATTTATATAAACAGAAATTTTTATTTGCCCCAAAGAATACATTATATTTGTATATTCATGTGTACGCTGATATACAAAAGAACATTTTTTTTAATTTTCTGTTAAAAATATATGCAGGATAGAATTCAAAAGATTTGAATGAAATAATTTTTTCAGTAACATAAACACACATATAATTTTTGCTAATTCCATTTTTGTATAAGCATAATAGGATATTTTATAAAGAAAGATCTTATTTGAGTCAGAAAGAGTTTTTCTTCTTATTAAAAAAACATAAATAAAACGCAAGTTCAAGTAAATTATACTTACGATACAGCAGCGCGGAATAGCAGCCTGTTTTTAGAAGCCGTTACATTTTTAATATTTTTTAAATTAAATATAAAGTACACCGGATAGGGTTTTACCAAGCAACAGTATCACGCAACAAGGGAAAAGATTATATAAAAGTAACACTATAATTCAGCCTTTAATAGCACTCCATAAGAAAATGTTATACTACTCCTAATTGTGGTTTTCAGACTGCTCTTCATTAATTTCTACTTCATGCAACCACCATCTTAATTTCTGTAAAAAAGTATGTTTCCTCTTAAAACCCAAAGATAAGAATTATTTGCAGATTTTGTGCAATAATTTAAAAGTTTAAAATTTGTATGAAAAATAACTAAAAAGCGTTCCAAAAGAAAATTTTTATTACAAATTACAGAACTAAAGAAGCCCTTACTTTACGATCAAAAAATAAAACTCAATAATAATTTATATTTGGAGACAAAATAATTAAATGAAAAAATTGGAAAATAGCAAATTGTAATTTTTATGATAAGAACCATTTTTTAGTTTGAAGGACTAAAGTATTACCGAAGGAAATATAATGCGGCATCATATTTCAAATGGTTGTTCTCCACTAATACTAATAAACAACATCGCAATCACAGTTTAAATTTTGCGCATCACTGCTCCAGTGTATATTATTGACACTGGGTACACATATATGTGTGTGTTGTGAGTGATTTAGTCCGTGAGAGTGTGAGGGAGAGTGAGAGAGGAGGAGGAAAAGCAAAATAATTAAACAATCCATATTTCGTAATTAAAAATGATTGCATTTAAAACAGAATTGAGATTAACAATTGTTAAAATTTAAAAAATTTAAAATAAATCTTTTTTTTTAATTTTGCCTGGATATCTTTTTCTTAAAGATCTTCAAAAACTTTTGTTTTGAAAATATTTAGAATAAATTTTCTTATGCTTGTCAGTAAATGTATTTTATATTAAAAAATATTTCGCTCGTTCAGCGGTTTGGATAAAATTTTGTGTATAGGATGAAGATTCAACGCCAGAGCGAAATATGAATTATATTCCTTTTAATTTTTAAAACTCTCGTAGACCCATACATAAGAAAGTGCTTTTCCAAATAGAAATTGCATAAATCTGCTTTTCAATGTAAATATGGTGTTCATATGCACTATATAAATCGTCAGCTGAAATCCAAAACCACATAACTAAAATCTTTATTACATTTCAGTAGAAACAAAATATGTTATATGTTGAAAAATAAATACAATTTTGATAGAATGATTTATTCATTTCTGGAATAAAGATAATAATTTGTTGATGTTTCAAAGAGTTACGTTAGTTACGTGCTTTTCAGATTTAAGATTTTAATAGGATTTGTTTTGCATTCGTAAAATGTATAATAATTAAGAAAATTTTCTGTTTTAATTTTAATATATCACTTTTATTTATTTATATTTTGCAAAAACGAGAAAATAAAAAAGTCTATAAACTACTTCTCAAATTGAATTTCATTGTAAAACGAATGACAATTCGGTGGAAGAAATGGTTTAAGATCCTGAAGATGTTGCCATTTCTTGCTTGAATTTTTTATTATTTTTAAATGTAACTTCAAGGATTCCAAAGCTTTTAATTACATACCGATTCTTTGCGGAAGCTGCTTATACTCATCTGTAACTTCTACTTTAAAATAAATTATTCCAGAGGAATCATACGATAATACACGCAACATATTGACAGTTTGCTCCCCAACTTTTTTACCTATAGAAGAAATAATTTTTTTTTATATGTCTTTATTAGGCACACCAAAAAAAATACTTTACCTGGGGGCAAATCACGGCATTCGATATCGTGTAAAATCACATACAAAATTTTTGGAATTTGTATGGAAATTTTGCTTGATATCGAATGCCGTGATTTGCCTCCTGGTCGTATCGATGAATAAAGTTTAGGAACTGATTCGTAGTCGATAAAATATTCACGAGTGAAATGACGAACTTGGAGTGAAGTAGGTGCTTTTCAGGCGCCTCTCATTAAGTCACAAGTTGCGATGGTAAGTTAATTTGTTTGTGTTTTATTTTTCTTTCTATGAGCGAATGTGTTTGTTTCCTTACAAAGTGCAAATAGAGCATTTGATGATATAAAATTTTTGTTTTGACAACCACAGATATCAGAGTAGATAATTATATGATTAATAGATGGAATCTGGGATATTGCATTTCTTAAATGATTTATAATATAAGTTGTAAATGTAGATACTACAAGATTTCCCTATGTTTCATCCAAGATATAATTATCAGAGTCATGCACAATAACATTATAAATCGTAAAATTGGGGACTTGTAACTTTAGTTTATAGTTTACTTGTGGAACAAGTTTTACGGCGTGCATGTCTATACAGAAGGGCAAACAGGGTCCTGCTTTGCAATTTCCACATCACATAGTATAGTAAGTATTCCTAATAGAAAATTGTTAACACCAGCTTAAAAAAAGAGAGCTTTCGAATTGTCTATAAACCTATGATAATGCCATATAATGAAAAAAATCAATACTTACTATGAATTCTTAAGATTCAAGTGACTATTTTCAAGAAATAAAAATGTAGTTACGTGCTTTTGGCTTATATAATAATTGCACTTTAAGTGACGTACTTTCGGTTTTCGCTTATAAAATGCCTCTTTTTAATTATATGTGAATAAACATTGGTGGATGTTGATGATATGCATTATAAGCAATCAATAAACCGACTTCTCATTTTCTGTTAGTAACGTAGTTTTGGATTTTAGCTAACGAAATAATGTGCAGCAGGTCGTAATAAGATTTTTGTAATTAAATTAATTATTAAATAAACATACATAAATACGAAAAGTAAATACAAGAAATTTTCTTTACTTCTATTCCACATTTATTTACAATCCGCATATGAATAAAAATGTGAGAACAAGGTTTGATAATAAATTTGAGAATGTTATGTTTCTCCATTTACATTGAAATCCTTTTCCAACTTTTATCATTTGAAAAACATATTGTTTTCATATTATTAGCAAACGCATGTGTTTGCTGAGGTAGCACAGAAAAAAGTTTTTAAATTTCACAAAGTCAATGTCTGCATGAAGCATTTAAAAAAAATATAAAATGATTTCATTGCTTAAATTTTTTAATCATTCATTAACTTTTGGTTCATAAATTGAATTAATTTTTAAATACATAAAAAATTTAAACTTCTGAGTGATTTTTCTCCAACACATTGTATTTATTTATGCATGAATACATTTGTTAATTACACAAAGTGACCTATATATTAATGAGGGTGTAATTAATGGTCAATTTTGCAGCCAACGAAAATAAAACCGAATATTGTCATTTAAATTAATTTGTGTTGTTTAAAAAAATAATAAAAAATAAACGAACTCTGTTCAACAAACAAAATAATATTGTTTAAAATTATTTACCAATGAAGAGTTGTCTGGGGGTCCCTCTTCTTGTAGATCCTTTCTGCAAATTATTCTTCTGATTATAGGCAGTCCCTCGTTTCCTGAATGTTTTCATGACGTTGCGTTGCCATAGGCTTATATCTTATTTTTTTTTAATAACAAACACAAACCGCGAAGCCATTTTTTGCTTGCCTGCAGAAACACCCAGGGTCTAGGCAGGAATCGAACCTGCGACCCCTCTACTAATAGTCTAGTACTCTATCTACTAGTCTAATGTACATTTTTCAACTTGTCGTGGAGCACCTACTCGGTCACCATTTGTGAAACTGGTGGAAAAATCTTAGTATAACTGATGTCAGTGATGTGAAAAAATAAACTTGTGTACGTCGCTCAGCTGAGAATATTGCTGCTGTAGCCCATAATGTTGGGGAAATCGCAGGTTTATCAATTTCTCGTCGGCCACCAAGATCTTGTGATTTAAACCATAAGACAATTTTTAGTTTGGGCTACGTAATAATATGGTCTATGCCAATGGCCCATAATCGATTCGAGATCTCAAAGATGTATTCGTAAAGTTATAGAAGATATTCAGCAGCAAATGTGGACATCGGTTATGCACAATTTAATGAGAAGAACATGGTCCAGGGTAGCCATGATGGTCATTTTACTGATATTCTTTTCCATTATGCATAAGATACCCTCGTCTTTACAATTAAATCCCATGATTTCGCCTAAAAAACTCTTTTTTACATATCAAAATTGAACCTCTTATTAAAAGACTTAATAAATAGCTACATAATAGATTAATCAAATTAAGAAATGCATTTTTTTGCAGCGCATTTTTAAGTTTTCACATCTCCTCCCAGAACTTAACAGTTGGCCCAAAATTTGCCCATTTCTAACTTAAAAGCTTTCGCTATCGGATTTCAATAAATAAGAAAAGGCTAAAAATACACGAAGCTGAACCGTAAATTTCGCGGATATAAGACAAGAAAAAAAAGCTAAATCTATCCTCAAAGAGGCTAAACTGGCATCAAAGATATTTACTAACAGCGAATTTTATAAATTTTTTTATAAAATTTATTTTAACTTATTCAAACATCCTTTTAACCCAATAAGTTTATGTGCATAGTTTTCTTTTTAATACTTTTCCGTTGTTATGTTAAAGTGTGTGTGTATGTGCGCAAGTGTGTTTTCGTAAAAGAAAACAACACAACAACGTGGTCAGCGGTTCGCAAATATATTTTGATTATTTTTTAAATTCTTTCTTATCATAGTTGAAGCGGATATGTATATGTTCGATTATATGTGAGGGGTTTTAATATCCTGTTGCAATATTCTCTTAACCTATTATATCTGCCCATACTTGCTAAACCAACAAACTTCGAGTTTTAAACAGAATTGCTTTTACTTAGAGTGCAAAGAATAATGCATATTTTATCATCGTAAGTAAATGTTTTTCTTTTCCTTTTCACTTGCTTGCATGTAACATTGTTGGGGCCATAAATAATTGAAATTAAATGTAAATTAAATGTACTTTTAACAAGTATCTTGATGGCATCTTGGTCAATCAATCCTGCAAGAATTTATGGTTTTAAATAAATTAATTTATAATTATATGTTACAAGATTTATTGTACAATGGTTTTTAAAGAAGAGGATAAATAAAGATAAAGGAAAATTTACGATAAAATTATTTTACGATAAGAAAGTTCTCCTTAATAGAAATATGGGCGAAATATGAGTATGGAAATTAACAAAATTGCTATGACTGGTTAGATGTAAGCACATTTATTTATTTAGGTGAAAAAAAATATAAGTGGCTCACATATATACATATATGTACATTAGGGTGCGCATTATTTTTAGAAATGCGGAATCGAACCGTGACTCTCTCAAGAAATAGTCTTCATTACAAGAAAATTCATTGCGGAAAATTTTAGGCATCTACATACAATAAGGGGAATGCGTGCTGCAGCCGCCAACAAGCTGTCAAAAATAGTTTATTTTATGTACTTTTCAATGTTGTTCTATACGAAAATTTTTGTGAAGGACGTTATAATATTAAGTTATAGTGGTATATACGTAGGCACTTATAACCTTTACAGAGGGTAAATTTTTTCACCACCAAGCGGTTGTCAAAATCGTAATCGTAATTCTTAGAAGGTACGCCAAAGAAACCATGGGTCTAAAATCAAAATCGAGCTTCCGGTTTATGGATAAAAAATAAAAACGTATAAGCAATTATATTCGAAACGATCCAAAAATTGGAATGCTTTTTATGTTAAGTTCTTTTACTTGTACACTCATAAAAATTAATATAAACAATTTTGTGGCGCTTTCAAAATATCAAACTTTAATTATTTTTATAATCCGATAAATCATATATCAGTAAACAAAATTATTTTATATGTAAACGCAAAAATAAAAACTTAATTGTTAAGTGCTAAAATTTATTTATTTTTAATGTGTTGTTTGCTGTCCATTCTAGGCATTGCGTTTCGACTTTCAACCGTTACTGCTATAACATCAATGCAATTTTTTTTATTAGTTCGACATGAAACGCTAGTCAATAGTTGCATAAATCGCTCGGTTCCTTGAATGTGTGGAGAAATTTGTGGATCCGGAAGCGGCTGGTTGTCATAATCTATGTATTTGCGCAAATGATCATATGGTATGTTTGCAGTGAATGCCGGCTCCGATAAAATGATATCGTTATCTAGGTTTATCATGTCGGCATAATTGTGCAGCTAAAATTTATAGTGGGCTTTTTTTGTAAGCTCTTAATTTTGTTGGGCCCTAAAGTTTTTCCCTATAACACAAATTTGTTTAAGCCCTCTCGCGCACTTAATGGGTTGCTCTTGAAACACATTTGCTGAGTGTTCATTATTATTTGAACATTATTTATGATCTCGAGCAAATTTTGTGGCAAATATTGAGTTGAACAAATAAATTTGTATAAGAGTGCGCTGTTATAAAAAATATAAAGTAAGAAAAAAATGTTTTTCTTTTTAAAAACCGGCAGCTCGATTTCGATTTTAGACTTATGTTTTCTTGGTCCAACGTTCTTAGAATTCGTCGTAGATTACGATTTTGACAACCGCTTGGTGAATTTTTGTACATACAAACTGACACACTCTAATAACCATATTGGAAATATTTCTTTTGCATTTAAAATATTCTCAATTTAATTTAAATTAGAATAAAACTTTGTAGTTTATATAATTTCTTTTAACATTTCTGGTAATTTTATTTTCAAACTTACACATAATTAGAAGCATACATATTATATACATATTGAACAATTTGCAAATCATTTTATTGATTTAATAAAACTTTTTTGCTTGGTATTACGATATTGTTTCCTACAGTCAGCTACAATTTGCAGTATAAACTGCTTATCTTCTTTATCATGTGACCGAACTTGTTTTAAACCTTCCATAAGTTTTACAGCTAATTCTGCAGCATCACTTACAACTTGTAATTTACCAACTTTAGCCAAGCCAATTTTATATGATTTATAGTTTTCTCATTTTTCACGATCTTTCTTCAAAAAATCCGTTGGAATTGAATGCCGTGTGAAAATTTAAAGTTTTTTACGAGATAAAATTTTCAATATTTTTATTTTGCAACTGATACATCTGATAAGGATGATTTGTATTTTGTGTTGTCATCTCCATTCTGCCGATACAAAGCAGCAAAGGTACTTAAGTATTTTTGACTTTAAGAAATTTAACTATTATATATAGAAAGCGTTCGGTTATAGAATTCTCGAATTATGTAACTCTCGACATAAGTTTTCATAAACTAGATTGTAAAGATGAACGTTTTTTATCTAGGCCATATTGTAGTTGGGACCAGACATCTGCAACAATATATAATACCCGCGAGTCCACTCGCCTGAGTAATTTTTAGGCTCGGATACTTTTAAGCACTCACTTTTATTGATTTGTTATTTTTTTCGCTTGTTCTTCAATACGCCGCGAGCCTAATGCATGACAGTACACACAACAACTTTTTGCTTGTACATGTGTTGATTGCAGAAAGAAGTAAGAACGCAGAAAAAAGTAAATACAATATCACAACCATTCAGAACAAAGTTTCGGGTTTTTTCTATTTTCATACTCGGTAACTTCTTTGTATTCAACTTACACGACTTAGTGTTACGATCAGCTTGCAACAACACCATTCGCGGCATATTTATTTAGTACATACTTGTGTATTTTCTATTCAACATTCACTGCAGCCGCGGATGCTAGATTTGATGATTTAGTGCCTGTTTTATGTATTTGTATGCATGTATATGGATAGGAACTAGTAATGATTTTTAAAGGTATGTTGTTTTATATAATAAAACTGTTAATTTAATAACAAAATAAGAGATAAAGAAGAAAGGAATGAAAAAATTTAATAGATTCCCATAAACTATATGCACATACATACATACATATGTGTGTACGAGTATGTAATACTATGTATGCACGTAAGACAAAACAATTGTTATTGTTGTCGTGCTTACCGCTTTATTGCATGCAATTAGTTTTTATACGCAGGTAGATTTTCCAATTATCATTAGGGGTTTTTTTATGATTTTAGGTTTTCCAATATGTCATGGTTTTTTTGTGGCAACTTGTTCTTGAATTCCTAAAAATTATTTCGATTTGTACAAAATGAAATTGACGTACATATGTATGTATAAAAAAATTTTGATTTTAGCATTACATAAAGATCTGCCCCTTTTAAATTCATAAACATGTGGCATTTGTAATATATTTAAACTAAAATAATTTTATAATAGCTTTTAAATACATTTTATCACATAATGAATTTAGCTTATACATACATATATACGATCATTGGATTTTTCCTTAACCTTCTGGAAACGATGCTTTAAGTATTAATGCGATGAACGAATGCTTACGAGTAATACTTATGATTTCGGATAACTATAGCTCTAGTTGATAAGCTAAAGGTGTGTCTTCAAATTTAATGTTTACGAAACAATACTAAACAGACAACGTGTATGAAATTTATAAGAGCCTGTAATAAGCTCGCATGTTGAAACACAAATTCTTTCGAGTATGGCGAGCAGATGCAAAAACAATATGCTGTATTAACTACACTGCAACTCGTTTTTAGGCGAGTATTTCAAATCATAAAAACGAGTACTCGTTGCAGCTCTCTGTTTGGAACCTTCCGCTGCAATTTGCGCTTTGATCCAAATGTTTAAATATATATATATATATTTTTTAAATACATATGTATGTACAATCATATGTATGTCTAAATTTTCGTTATCTTACAGACACTCAACATGAACTGGTCCCGAAATAAATATATTTTTAAGCTGTGTATGTCATGTTGGAATGAAAAATTGGAAGCGACCCACCGAGAGAAACTATGGCCAAATGAAGGAGCTATTTGTAGTCTTTCTGAGGATGATTTTGTTTTAAACTAACATCACCTTGTATGGAATCATATAGATACATGTCAATATTTCCTGTTAAAATCATAATATTAATGAAAAAATTGCATAACGTACCTTCCCTGATGAAATACGCTTAAAATGTTTTGCAATGTATTTTTTTTCATCAGGGAATATTTTTAGGGGAGTCACGGTCCAAAGTTTACAAAAAAATTGGCCCATCGGTATAAGGCGCACGCTAATGTACATATGTAGATAATTGTTTATTGTCAGAAATTTAAATAAATTATAACTTTAGAGCATAGGAAAAACTTTTTACAAAAAATCGTGAAAAATACCTATTTTAATTTATTCTCTAAATAAATAAGTTAGTTTCTAGAAAAACATTAATATATATATATATATACTATATAATATATAATTTTTGTTTGCAATAATATTTGATAATTAAGAAAATATGAACATGCTTCTTCCTCTATAAAATTACAAATAATCGATTATACATTTTTGAGCATGTGCATGTGCCATTCTAGCTTCGACTGCACATTTTGGCCAATTTTTAAACCATACCAATATATTTAATAAAATTTAAAAAAGGTATTTGATACTTTTTGCCTCATTTAATGACTCCTGAGATTAATTTCTATGATTAGATTTATTGACACTTTTATGTATTGAACGTTACTTTTGATTTAATAACAGAAGATATAGAAAATTAATTTCAAAAAATAACATAACAAGATTTCTTGCAATAAAGGCTTAAAATTAAAAATAGTTATTTTTTTATATTTTTTTTTTCAGGAAAAAGAGAAAATTAAATAAAATCGTTCAAGTGACTGAAGTAAAGTCATTCTCTTTTTGCTATTTTTATAATATAAGTTAAAAAGTTTTAACGGACATGCCGTTTGGTGTAATACACGTAATTAATAAGAATTGTGATTTAAAATTTATTGTATGTTACGTGTTTTTGTACTTTAGCTAACGTTATTCACATATTTTAAATTAAGCCATGATGGGCTTTGCGGAGTCTAAGATTCACTCTATATTGTTTCTGACTTTCCGCATGGATAAAAGTTTTATCGTCCTAAAACTTACAAACAAAATAGTTTTTAAAACTTTGTCAATTTAGCTCTTAACATATTTTCGCACAAACTTTATTTTTTTCGAAATATTGAATTTACAAAATTTCAGATGTATAAACCGTATTTTCGTTCGTTGTTTTTCACAAATAATGAACTGTCCTACACTAAAAAAATTTAAATAGATATATATACATTCATTGATAAGAATTTAAACCTCGCTACAGAAAATTCAATTTCAGGCGTTTATTTAATGAAATATTTTACTATACTCTCAACGATAAAAAAATTAACTTTGTAAATGAGTATCATCTATATTTTCGTAGTATGTGCTAGAAATAGTATCGTGAGTAACTTTCTATTAACGGTCACGCACGCTCATGATTAAAAGATTTTACTCCTGCACGTTCATCACCGGCGTTATATTTTGGGCTCACTTTTACGCAAGCTCAAGTGTGTGGAAAAAAATTAGTCAGAAAGAACTATAAATTAATTAAAAAACACATTTAAAATTAATTGAAAATAATATACATATCTTATAATGCCAAAAAAAAAATCACAAAACAATTACGCTAAAAAACTGCTCTCGCGTGATTTAAATAAAACTAATCCAACATGTTCTCGCTTGATTCACACTAATCTAATGAGCGCTGCCCATCTTTAGCATCATCAAAATTAGCTGAATACATTAAAAAAATATGGTGGCGACATTTTTATATTTTTTTATATGTATATATGTATGTATGTAAACATCCAACTTATGCCATTTATAATTAAAAATTATCGCATACCTACAAGTCACAGAAATTGCAAGTCATTAAAATTCATATATGTATTTTTTGTTTGTATGTATTTATGTATGTATATATATATACAAAAACCTATTTAAGATAACAGCATCTTTAGCTTATCTGCACAAAAAATTGTGAAAAGTTGATTGTGCAGCTAAAGCAAAATTACTGTATTAATAACAAAAAATACAAAAATAAATTATTTTATACATATGTATGTTATTGTTTGTATTTATTAGATTAACTAAAGGCAAGTTGTATTAAACACAAGTGCACGTCTTTAGCATGTACTATTGGTTTCATCGTGTCGTATGAGTGATGCCGAATATAAAAAACTCATACGCAAGGGGGGGATGGGGCAGTCTCAGCAGATTGAATTTTTTTCATTACATATCAACTACAAGGTTACGAAAAATAATTCATTCAATTTTGTTTTTGATTATCTTTTTTCTTAATAAAAAAAATATTTTTAGTGATGGAAGACCGCATATGGACCTTTATAATTTTTTTCTGTTAAGTGGAAAATATCATATCCGCCAAGTAGCTGCTTTTTAAATGAGTATCATTATTACCGCTCACCATTAGCGCTCACGCACGCTCATGATAAAAAGGTTTTACTCCTGAACGCTCATCGCCGACGTTGAATTTCTGGCTCACTTTTATGTACGCACACTTGTGTGAAAAAAAATTTATTCAGAATTGTTGAAATTTACGCTTACGAAATACTTACGAAAAAGAATTTTTAAAAACACTTTTAAAATTAATTGAAAACAAGTAAGAGAGATATATTCGGCTGTGCCGAATCTTATATATCCTTCACCATAGTATGGAGTGAAGAAAGAAGTCACAATCACGAAAATTCGCGCCCACAAAATACGAAAAAAAATTAATAAAAGAACTTATATGGAAAAAATTACATTAAAGCAAAAAAAATCCACTCACCGTCTCACGGACGCACCCTCACGTGATGGAAATAAAAAATTAATCACGATCACGCATTGTTGGTTCTAATCTCTATTTCATAGTATAGGCTGATTTCATAAACACGGCTTGCAAAGCAACACTGGAAGCATGAGTTTACAAGGCATTCTAGTGTTGCTTTGCAAACTGCGTTTATAAAGTCAGCCATATATTATGAATTTCGTAACAAATTTGTTACACTTTCTTGCCTAGAGTGGATTATAAATATATTAGCATCCCCTTATTAGCACTTATATATTTTTTCACACATCCAAGAAGTGTTTCAACGTCTTTATCAATAAGCCAGTGGTCTTCGACTAAACAAAGAAATGATTTGAAACGTAAGAACAGGTTTAATAATGAAGAAATTCTCCCAAAATAGATAAAAAATATCGACACCTATTGCATAAATCTGGTAGTCTAATGATTAAAATGTTCCAATATTATCTTCATATTGAAAATAATTTAAAGCTATCAAAAATTCTTAAAAAAGAACGAAATTTTTCAAATAAAAAGTAAAAGTAATAAAAATAACTAAAATGTATTAAAAATTAAAAAAAAAATAAATTAATAAATGGTTGGTCAGGATTTGAAACCGTACCTTCTTACCCGGTGGCACGGTTTCGAATCCTGAACACATCACAATGCTATTTTTTTCGAATTTTTGATACATTTTAGTTGTTTTTTTACATTTAGTTTTTATTTGAAAAAGTTTGTTCCACAATTTATTTCATTTACAAATTTTTTTTTTAATTTTTGCCTTTTTTCCAATTTTATGACCGATAAAAGGTTTATTTTTTAAAAATATCGAATATGTTATCAGATAGGATTTTGTACAGTGATCAAATAATTATATAATGAATTCAGTAGGTTGTCGACGTTTTTATTTGATATAATATAATAATAATGCCAAAAATGAAAATAACTTTACGGTGTAAGAAAAAATATTAAATTATAAAATATAACAACATATTTTAATTCATTATTTTAATTTAAGTTTTTCTTTGAAACTCGTATGATGTACGTGTGTATGTAAACTAGTGGTATTCTGATAGTTTTTTTTAAATTTTGTTAACTTTTCCATTTACTTATCTGTATTGCGGTTGGACCAGACGATAAAGGTTTTGGTTCAATATAACCTGTATATTTCTTATATAGAAACACAATGGAATTTCAACCACAATTGATTTAAAAAATACGAATTCGGTAATTCACATTCAGCCTGCTAAGAAAACAGATGAATTTAACTAAAAACATTTTTTTTTAAATCTTCTACAGCGTTTACTAAGACAGAGAACTAAATATGAAAAATTACGATAAAATCGCAAACAGAAAGCTTTTTGCTCTCAAATCTAAGCCATAATTCGGCTTATTTTTGTTATATATTACCATTAATGCGCGTCCAATTCCGTAGTGCATGCTATCGACAATGCGATATTCCGCAAAACGATGATTTTTTAGGTGCTTTTAATGAATGTAAGACCAGTTCATTTTATGTGAATATGAAAAAATAAATTTTTTATCTCCTAAGATCTTAACTTATCATTTTTTATATGCTAAATTGGGGAAAATACGAAAATATGCAAAAAAATTAAATTTAAATATGTATGCATATACTATTTTTGGAAATTTGCCCCAAACATTCCGATCTAAAAATCCAAAGTTCATATGTATGTATACGATAGGAACTGATTGTTTGAAAAATATTTGATGAATTGCGAACGATTCTTAAAATACATTTTAATTAAGCCCACATTAAATTATTCAATTGGATAATGCAATCTAGAAGCTAAATATAAATTTGTGGAAAGTAGGAATTTGCAATACTTTTATTCAAAATACAAATGCATTTTAAATTTTTATTCCAAATACAAAATAGTTTTTAATAAAAGTTTAATTTTCACAATGGAAATGATATTTTTTAAGTTTTATTACTCTATAATGTTGCTGTTTTTTAATCAATATTAGAACATACAATTTTCCTGATGTTCTCATATTTTTAAGAATTTTTGGCATTTTAGAGATTTTTTCAAGGTTTTTGGCTGCCGATTGCCAATTATATGATTTTTTTAAAATAAATTTTGGAAATAATTTCCAATATTGCAGTTGCAATTTTTAGAATATGCGCTATTTTCGCGGGGTTTTCAATTTTTTAGTTTCTTTGCAAATTATATTTTGGAGCTTGATATCAAATTAAATTCTTACATTAAACTTTATTTTTATTTTATAGAAAAGGCAATTAATTGAAGTGCTTTTGAAGATTAACTCACTGAAGCTACAGAATGAAAGAAACATTTCTTATTAAATTCTAGCCGGGAAGAGATTTTTCTGCTTTGTTATGTGTTACTAAGTATGCAAACAACATTTTAATTGTCAAAAGATTTTTATCACATTGTACAAATACAAATACACCTGAATATAGAAAATAATTAAAATTACACAAGTATAAAACACGATATAAGCATCAATTTTTCCTTTCTTCTGAAATCACAAAGAGTCATAAAAAATGAAATATTAATACATTTTCAAAACAAAACTAAAATCCAATTTCATTGATTTAGTATATTTACTCGTACATAGTGCCTTGACGATCCATTACATTTATAAATAATATTAACAATAATTATGGTTATTATTAATTCAAATGAACTGGGAATTGAGTTTATCTTTATTTATTTATTTATTATTTACAAATATTGCCTTTGTACTCTACACTTGAAATTCTTGCCCCACAATACAATGATATTATCATTACTGGCGACGAAAATGCATGCATAATATTATACTAATAAACGTTCAAAAATAAGCTTAAAGAAACAAACAAAAACAACACAACAAATCATTGTTTTTCGATTGTTTAAATATACACATGTATACACACATGTGCTCATGAACGCATTTCAGTATGTATGTATGTATGTGATATATGTGTGACAAAAAGGGAAGATTTACAACAACCACACCAATTTCCATCAAGAATTTGAAATTTTAGTATTTTATAATAAATAAGATATATTATGTACTTAAACTCGTAAACTACCATGAAAAATACAACTGCTCTGTGGTGCATAAGAAGCGCTTGTGACTACTACCCAGTAAGTTGTAGGTATGAATCCCCACGCAACTTTTTAAAAAAATTTTTTAAAGTAAAATTATTTCGAATGCCATTTTTTTGCTCATATTTTAGTCGTTAATGGTCCGACTTCAATTATTTTCAGTCTAAACCTTCGTAGAACTCCATACAAGAGATATGCTTAATAAAATTGACCGTATGACAGTTGGGGCCATAAAAAAACAACAGAAGAGGAAGTATAACAAAAAAAGTCTTTTGGCTATATCTCATTAATTATTGGACCGCGTTTTGTTATTTTCAAACCGAACAAATTTATGAAAAATTCCAAGAGAATGGTATAAAATTTATTTCTCTATGTTGTGGTTTGGCCTTATTTCTAACTACACCAAAATGTAGCAGACGGACAGACGGACATCGCTCATTCGACTTCTCTATCTATAAGGATCCAGAATATATATACTTTATGGGGTCTTAAATGAATAATGAAGAAATTAGATACGGAATGACAAACCTATATATCCCCTTTCCAAATTTTTTGGTGACGGGTATAAAAATATATTATAAATTTAAAAAAATTACGAAACAATTACGCTAAAAAACTGTTCATGAACGCTCACTCACGTTTAATTTTTGATACTCACGTTAATGCACTCTCACGTGATTGAAATAAACCTAATAACGTATTCGCATGATTCACACTAATGTCTTAAGCGCAACCCATCTCTTTTATGTACTCTAGTAGTTTTGATTTAGCTGCCTTTCGTTGAGGAGCACTTTTGATTTAAGTACACAAAATTAATAATTTTATTCACTATTCTCCAAAATCCCATACACATTCCTTTTTTACGTGCGTTTATGTACCTGCACATTTAAGATAAATGACCAATACTTTTGGCATTTTAAAATTATATTCATACAAAAAAATCAACGTTAGCTGTATTTTGACTTAGCTGCCCAGAAATACATATTTTCTATAATTATTCTTCCTAAAGCTCGTTTAAAAGCATGTATACCATATTTTTTGGTAGTCTTAAAATATTTTCAAATAAAAAATCAAAGTTAGCTGCACACTTTAAAAAAATATATGGTGGCGACTTTTTCACAAAAACATCCAACTTATGCCATTTATATTATAAAATATCGCTTACAAGTCACACAAATAGCAAGTTATCATTAAAATTCATATATTTTATTTGCATGTACATACAAACATACGTTTAAGATAACAGCAATTTTGACTTAACTGCACAAAAAATCGTTGATTGTGCAGCTAAAGAAAAATTACTGTATTGGTATTATGAGTGATGCCGAATATAAGAATCACTCATACGCAGGGGATCGGATTGAATTTTTTTAATACATATTAGCTACAAGGGGGTGCAAAATTAATCATCTTTTATAATAAATATTAAAAAAATATTTTGAATGATGGAAGGTCGCATTTAGACCTTTATAATTTTTTATGTTAAACAGAAAAGGTGATATCCGCCAAGTAGCTGGAGTTAGTGTTCATACACATTTATATACGCTTTATCGCATTTTCCATGTTCTGCTAAATTTCCAATGATAACTGTTCACATTCCTGTCGAAGATTATCTTTAAGGGTTGTGATTTTGTGGATTGTTTGTTGGCGTTAGACCGCAATTTCAAGTACCCCCAAAAGTCCACGCGGAGTATAGCGATCCATTGCTTGTGTGTTTGTATTATGCAGCTGTCTGATTCACGTGCGACGCCATTTGCAAAAACTATAAAATCCTCCGACAGGGTAACCAATTTTGTGCCATCCAGTATAATTGGAGTTCTCCTGTAAAAACAATGATTACGCATATAAATATATTAGAAAAAAATGAAAATCTATCAGTATTTCTATTTTCCCTTCTAAATGAACAACACAGTTTTTGTTTTCACTTGAAGTAGACATACAAATATATGTGGCTAGAGATAGAATGAGTTAGACATTTTAACACTCTGTATTTCTCCAACTGTGGAAAAAGTAAATAGAATGACATGCATTAAAGCTATTTATAAAACTTGATGACATGTCGAATTAACAGAAAACACTAGTAAAATACACAGTCATATTTACTTATTAATATACAATTTATAAACAAAAAGAGGTGAAAATAAATCAAAAATATAAATATACTCAGTACAAACATGACATGCATGAACAAAAATATTTTTCTGAAAAGTGGAACAAATAAAAAGCAATAAAAAATGAACAGAAGAGTTGTTAGCACAAAGTTTGGCCTTAATTTTTAAGTGTAGTAAAATAAAAGAAAAAGTATTAAAAAATTCCAACATCAATAAGAGTTTGTTAAAGTTGTTATAATATAAAAAATACAAAATAAAACATGTACAATATTTCCAACTAGCACCAGAAAAATAAAAAAACAAACCCCAGAATGAACAGCAGCCAAATTGTGCTCATGTGTAAATTATATGGAAAAAATTCAAACAGAGAAAACGAAAACCTATAAATTTTCGAAAATATTGGTTTGTAGCAAATAATACGACCGCACGATGAAAATATAAGTTAAGACCAGAGACAGTAAAAAAAAGTAATGATAAAAAATTATGGGTTTCCAGTAACTTATTCTTTTCAATGTCTGTTTCACTGAGCCAGCAAAACTGTTAGTGGCCTGTTTTAAAATATTCTACGAGAAGCACACACATATATGTACCTACAAACCCACACGAAGTAAACAAAAAATTTTTTGAAAAGTATGTTGAAAGTGAAAATATTGGTCCTTGGGGTAATTTTAACAATACAAAACTTGAAAACTTAAAAACACAACAACGCAACATGTAAATAAATAAAAGCGTATGTATGCATGTGTGAGTATGCTCATATGAATTTACCACATACACAACTACCAGTTTACGAAAACCAAATAAATATGTTACACCAGTTAAAAGAAAAACATATTCGTTCGTGAAACCATGTGGGAAGGGGAGAAGGTGTTGTATACTTTGGGAAACACAACTTTGGCAAAACCAAAAAGCACAAAAGGGTTTATCGTTATTCATCGAAAACCAAACCATTCAAAATTAATATGCCATGCATCACATAATTTTTGTCCGTTGTAAATGAAACGTTAAGAGAAAATGAAATAAAAAACCAAGAAAAATATCCATTTCTATTTAAGGTCGGTCCTAAAGGGAGTTATAAAAATATTAACCATATAGATTGTTGGGATATAAATAAATTCACATAAACGTTCAAATTTATTTTATTTTCTTAGTTTTTACAATTCTTATTTCATATCGCTTTACCCCTTGTGTTTTATTGGTTTCCTTTCTATAAATGAGCATAATTTTGTTGAAAACACACACATTATTTTGAATAGTTAAAAAAAATATTTACAAACATAAAACACTGATGATGAAAATTTCTGCACAAATATTGTCGGGATATGTTGGATAACTATAAAAGCAAACGAAACAAAAAGAAGACATAACAAATATTTTTGAATATGATAAATTTTAATATACATTGGGGACGAATAAAGTATTTTATACTGAAATTATATTCAGAAGATTTAATTGTTCAATTCACAACCTATTGCAGGAGTTGTAAGCTGTAAAAATGTTCTTGATAAATTTGTTGCTGAAAATTACCAAGAACAATGATACAACATCCATACAACTTCTATAATAAGTTGTGAATAAGGAAAAAATTTTAATGATAAAGGCCAAGGGTTAAAGTAACTTAGTTTATTTTTTCATACACGTTCAGAAAATGTGCGGTTGAAATATTTATGTTATTTTATATTTATGTTATTTTATATTGGCAACATAATTGTAATTAGAAAAGAATGTTTTCCTTTACACTCAACAAAATGTATCAGACGATGATATTTTGAAAGAAGAAAATATGGATGAATACGGAATGAAAACAATCGCTTCTCGGAACTTGACAAAACTAACAAAGTATTACAAAATTTAAAACATCTAGCACAAACTATATTAGTAATCGTATAATACAGGGTGTCGACCGGGAAGGTATACTATTTTGTTTGTTTATAAAGAAGTAAGGTCCAATGATTCCTCCTGACTAAATTACACACCAGACTGTCACTTTTAATTAATGCAAAGGGTTAGCATAATTTGAGGGTTTTCCATTGTCCAGTACCGACTATTCTGTTTATTCACATATCCATTCAAATGAAAATGTGCCTCGTCACTCATTATGAGTTTTTCATGTAAATTGGGGTTGTCATAAGCGAGCTGTAACATCCTATTGGCATATGTACGGCGGCGTAAATGGTCTTGTGAAGAGACTTTTGTGTCAACTGAATCTTAATTGGAAACAAATGCAAATCATTGTGCAAAATTGTGGTCAAAGTTGTTCTTTGAAGACCAAGCCCCTGAGCACGTCGCACTGTGGCTGAAAATCGTTTTTCATTGGCCAAAACTCAAATTTTTTTTTGTCACCGATTTTTAAAATTTTGACGCCCTTTTGCAGCTAATATATCCAGATTAAGGTAGCCAAAAAATTAGGTTAAACTATTGATAATTGTGAGCGTGGCATGCTGTCAAACTCAACGGTTTTTTCTAATTTGAGAAAAAGGTGTTTTTCTGTTGTTTTTTATCAAAAATAAATGGTTACTACTCGCAAGCTATCATCGATAATGGCCTGCGGTCTTTTTTATAATATTGGTAGGATTATAGTCTTTAGTTTTTGTAAGTGGTCAGAGATCTAGCGTTTAATATTAAGGGCGTTACGGAATATTTATGAAACTACTATATTTTTCTCAAATTTAAACTTTAGTGGAATAGAACTTCTAGGGAACAAAAGGGAACAAGAAATGTATACCACCCGGAGAAAGGTGAAAGTGTCCTCTTTAACGCTATATATACTTTTGCACCCGCGACGAGCCGCCTGTAGAACACTTTTTTCATTTTAATGAAATTACTCCAAAGTACTCGTATACAATGGTGTATATAATTTTCACTTTTTTGCCTAAAAGTTTATGTTTTTTACTTTAGACTACGTGAAACTAAAAAAATTAAATATAATACCTGCGAAAGGGTTTAATGGCTTTGCTTTGATCAGCCAAAAATAAGTCATAAAATTATCACAAAATTCTAAAGTAAACATATGATCTCTTTCTAAATTTACCTGTTATCAAATGTTAGGTCAACCAAAGTCATAAACAATTTTATAACAATAATCGCGACATTAAAGCACTAAAGAAAAAAAAATAACCCAACAACAACAACAAATATTGGCGAGATACTAATCAGTTTTACCTGATATTAAGGTCTGGATAACATGTGCAGTTTTGTGCAATTTGAGCACTACCTGCTATGAAATTAAAGATCAATGCGTGAATAACATGTATCTAAAAATGTATAAAACTACGGATTCGATAAGGGATTACTCAGTAGTAAGTTAATCCTCTAAGTGTACGGATAAAACATAACAGACGCAAATAAAAATATTCAGGAAAATATGGAGAGCTTCAGTTATAAAGAACTGGCGGAAGAGTATTTTAGAAACAAAAACCAGAAAGATGTTCTTAGTTACGTTAAAATAAAATTAATCTTAAATTCGTGTAGCACCGAAATGCAAGAGCAATTATATAATTTCGTCAAAGCACTAAAAAAACGCTACAAAGAAGTTAGCTACAGTAAACAAAACTTTCAAAAAAGAAACTCATGATGCCATTAACCAAGAAGTTAGTGATATTAAGGCCCAAATTGCAACACTACAGCCATTACAATTACAGTTAGATGGGCAGCAAATTGAAGTAAGCTACCAATTAGTGCTGACAATGATAGATGGAAAAGTAGGTCAGGCTTTGACTAACACGAAGGCTGCATCCAGTTGCATTATATGCCAAGCAACATCAACCCAATTGAACCAAATACCTACAAAATCATTAGATAATAAAGATGCATATGAATTTGGATTATCACCACTACATGCAAGAATACGACTTATGGAACACATACTAAAAATCAGTTATGATTTGGATTTCGGGTCTTCAGGATCAATAAGAAACAACGAAACCAACAAAGAGTTAAGAAGTGCAAAAAAGAAACATGTTCAAGATGAATATCGCAAATTAGGATTGATTATAGATCAGCCAAAACAAGGGTCAGGCAATACAAATGATGGCAATACCGCAAGAAGATTCTTTTCAGATCCAGAAACAGCATCTGAAATAACAGGAGTGGATTTAAACCTCATTTTCAGATTTAAAATAATCCTAGAAGTACTTGCGTGCAATGAAGAAATTGACTCTAGAAAATTTGGAGATTATGCTAAGGAAACTGCAAAAATATATACAACCAACTACCCATGGAGAAATATGTCTGCAACAGTTCACAAAATCCTTTATCATGGAGAAGATGTCATTAAATATCATTTGGTGCCACTTGGAGATCTATCAGAGGAGGCTCAGGAAAAAAGGAACAAGGATTACAGATTTTATAGAGAGCACAATACTAGAAAAATTTCAAGAAATTCAACAAATGAAGATCTATTTAATATATTATTGGCAACGTCAGATCCGTTTATCTCCAGTATTCGAAATCAATGGAAAGTGGAACATCGGGATTTAGATGAAGAAGCCAAAAAACTACTAAAGAACAGAGGTAGCACAGAACAAAATATGGAATATTTGCAATCAATATTTGAGTCAAATGAATAATAATTATAATTGCCTTTCATTGTTATTTAAGTACGAAAAACATAGTATTAGTAAAAAATAATAATAAACGAACCTACCATTGTTACAAATGCTATTAAAATTTATTGCAGTTTTTATTTTAAAATGTTTTTAAAATTATCAAATTTGACAGCAAAAAATAATAAATTTTTCTGTAGTAGTAGCAATATTTTTAGATAATATTATTAACGTTTTTTTTAAGTGTAACTATTCTTTGAGTGTAAACAAATTTGCAAATTTGTCAGCAAAAAATTTTTAATTTTTCTGTAATAGCAAAATCTCCAGTTGATTTTACTATTTTTTTCAGTGTAAAATTTTTTTTAAGTGTAAGATAAAAAAAATTCCATTATTACAAAAATTATTTATAATTATTATTAATTTCCAAATATTCAATTTTTTTAATAAATAAAAAAATAATAATTCCATATTTCACTCAAAAAGTTAAAAAAAATTCAAAAGTTCAACTTTGACCTAGAATTCCTTAAAAAGTCCTCAATCAATTTTAATAAAATTTAAACTGAGTCAAGCTGAACTAAATATCTATCCAATAAAAAAAAAAATTACTTCAATATTTTGATCGGTTCAAAAGTTACAGAGTTTTGGCCAATGAAAAACGATTTTCAGCCACTGTGCGTCGTCGAATTGAGGTTGTTGGATTGTTTTGAACACTTTCTTGAGCACCAGCAATGTTTTTAGCCGATCTTGCAGTACGTTGTGGTCCATGCTTGAGCCTATCACCTATAGACCATCGTTCTTCGAAATCATTCACTACACGATAAATAGTGCGTTTTGTTGGCACGTTGTTTCTCCCAAAAATTTCACGTAACTTTCTTATCGTTACAGTAATCTATGATTGATACGATTAAAACACGTTGGTTTATCGAAGATTTTTTCATAATAAATTTTTCACCTGTCTAATTCATGACTGCCAAATATGAACTGTCAAGACTAATCTTTACAAAAATGGCAGCAAAACAAAGTAGTATACCTTCCCGGCGGACACCCGTTAGATGATTTCATGTATTTAGATAAGACAAAGGAAAAATGAGAAAAACCAGAAAAGCTCTATAATAAAATACTATAACTATCTCCAACATCTACTTTAAGTGTGTTTTCAATGTCAAGTTTTACTACAAGAAAACAAAAAAAAACTGTTTAAGAAGCAAACATCTAAGCTGTATACTATTTATAAAAGACTATTTTAATAGATGTGATTCAAATCTCGCCCACAGTACAATTATTCATTAAACACAATCATAATTTTTTAAAAGTTTTAGAGCTTTCTTCGTAGGTACAAAAGAATTGTTATGGTATTTTTAATTTTTAACTACATGTTTGTTTTATTGTTTGCTTATTAATATAACAAAAGTATCAAATCAAACACACATGTATATTTCTTTAATTGAATACAATTATTTGAAATTTTTTTTTAATTATTTGAATTGTTCGAATAATTTAAAACCCTTATTCGATTATTGGAACAATTTTAAAGTCCCAAAATCGAATAATTCTTTACTCTTCCACCTTACAATTCATTTTATATTTTCAGACAAATTTTTTTTTTATTTCGCTTTTGAATTGGCTGCTGAAAATCATGCACATTTTTACGTTGAATTTTTCATTCATTCACATTCTGCCTCGAAAATACAATCTGCAGCTATGAGTTATGGCTCAATACTTGGTTGACATTAAAAAGTATCTTAAAGATAATGGTTAATGTCAAATCCAAACACTTTTATGATTCCTTCTGAATAAAGATGTTACAAGCTTTAAATTAAATTATGACAAATTTATTTAATTCTTTTTGAATAGATTTTATTTACGTACTAACTATAAGTTTTGAAATACAATTTCAATTTTGTTTTTGTACCTATGTGTGTATATAGTTTTTTTTATTTTTAGATTATAAGCACGTTTCAAATAAATATTAAAACGAATAGAACGTGAGCTATACAAGTACCAGTCGACTACTCGTCTGGGTACCACTCGCTCGTCTGAAACATCACATGGATTATATAAACAGACCATTCGTTTTTCAAAGTAAAATAAAATAATATTGAAATTAAATTTTTGCCTGAACTCGTAAACAAAAAACAGCTCACTAAACACAACACTGAAAACCGAAGGTAACAAAATAAATGGAAAATATCAATAAAATTTTTATAAAAGTCATAAGATTTTACACAATAGTAAAAATAGGACGCAATACAAGCCCGCATACAAATATAAACTTAAATAAAATAAAACGCATGTAATTAAAAAGTAAAATGCAAAAGAAAAACTTCATTTGAAAACATATTTAAGTTAGTCAAATAATGTGAAATAACAACTCATTTGCAAATAACTAACAACGTTATTGAAAAGTTGTTTCTCCCCAACCAAATCTGTATTTTATAGTATAGAGCGCCATCACTAAAATGTAACATTTAGGACAAATACTTCTAAACTTTCAGAGAAGTGTCTTGTCGTGGCAATTGCAGCTGTATCTTACACAGTACAACACATGATTTTGGGACTCAATTCTGAGAAATGCATGTGAAAGTAGCCCCAAAAATAGGAACTTCTGCATCATTCATTTTGTCAGGTTGGCTGCATGTATAATTTAATGGTCATATGGATTTTTTTTAAGGTGGATTTTTATCACTTTTCCTATATTTTAACACGGTTATATCTCGGCATACCATACATATACTTATTATTTTCCATATTGAAATTTTCAATGTTCTTCTGGTTTTAAATTGTAAATTATGCAGAAGTTTATATTTTTAAGGCTACTTTCACGTGCAATTCCCAAATCAATGAGCTGAACAATGTTGTACTGTGTTAATAATCTTTCTTCTCATTCTTTTTATTTAAAGAAGTGGAATTTCAATTCATTCAGCTGCAAGTTATTTATTTAAACTCATTTGCTGATGTCAATAACACAATATCAGAATCTATATTTAAAAGATATATTTATTCTTGCCAAAGTGGCACTCGATTGTTATAACTGAAAAAAATAAAAGCTGAACAAACTCAAAGAAGCTGCAAATATAGAAAAATTTATTATTGTCATTTACACTCACACACTTGTACATGAATAAAGTCATGCTTGTGTGGATGACATTATTACGACGAATATGTTGCTGAAGCAATAAACACCATTTTCTAAAAAATATTATTAAATTAAATTTTCTATGCTCAAGCATCAAATGATAGCAAAAAAATGAGACATTTTGCCATCATTACTCCTTCAGTAAATAATTTGTTTCTGTATAAGTGTTTATTGTAAGAATTTTAATTTAATTTTTTTTAAACTTATAGCGTTTTCTTTTCTAAAAAAAGTGCAAAATTTTGTGCCTGTTGTCAGAAAAATACTTCTGAAACAAATTTTATTAATATTACCGTATTTTCTGTAACTTTATTTCAATACGTATAAATAAATTTGACTTTGAAGGTAGTGTTGATTAGCAACTTATACAAAATAAAAAACTAAACAAAATTATACAATAATCAATACCTCGTTTTCTTCACTACCAAACTCAACTATATACTCAACCGAAACCCCAAAATATAATTTTCCCTATAAATAAATTTATTTCATAAATTTAAGAATGGTGATATAATATAATTAAATTTTTATTACTTGTGGTTTCTAAAAATTAAAAGTCAAGTAATCCTGATATTCTTTTTGGAGCCCAACGTGATCTTTTACAATTGATTAATACCATAGCGGCCCGTTTTGAACAAAAGAACAAAGATGAAAAGACATGTGTTTATCTAACCTCCTTAACAGAAAGAGTTGATGATATTTTCAAGAAATTTGAAGTCCAACATGACAAAATTGTGCGGAAAATACATGGTGAGTCTCTAAATGTGAATGATGCTCCATATATGAGTGAAGAGTTTTACATTGAGTTTTCTGAAAAATGTCTCATCATAAAAGAGAAGATAATTGAATCTTTTCAAGATCATTCGGCAACAACAAGCCCAATAGCTAGCACTTTTGTTGCCCAAAATAATTGTTCAAATTCCCCACCTAATTCTGATGCTAGACTTCCACAGATATCACTACCAAAATTTTCTGGAGAATATATGGACTGATTTCCATTCCGAGACATATATTTCTCCCTCGTTCATGAAAACGATTCGCTTTACAAAATTCAAAAATTTTACTATTTGAGGGGTACGCTTACTGGAGAAGCAGCTAATTCAATTAAAAGTATTTCTGCCACAGAGGCAAATTATGATTTCGCATGGAAATTTAATAATGAAACTCTTTACTATACCAAAGGCAGATGATGGTGGCTACCAATCGATTAAAACTTTACTTGACTCTACTCAGGAATGTTTATCTTCACTTAGGAACATGCATATCAACACCCAAAGCTGGGATCCTCTTCTTATATACCTGCTTGTTCAAAAATTAGACATTCAAAATAGAAAAGTTTGGGAACAGTCTTTGAAATCATCCACCGAGATTCCCTCTAACGAAGAATTAGTTTCTTTTCTAGAACGAACATTTCGTACGTTGGAGTCTTCTTGCAATTCTGGTACCAAATGCCATTTCTTGTCCATATTATGAAAAAAGTCATTCGCTGTCAAAATGTTTTAAGTTTTTAGCCCTTTCTTTAAATTCAAAAGATGAATTCTTAACGAATAAGACGATTTGCCGAAATTGTTTTGTATCGGGCCATGATGAAAGGAATTGTCGCTCCCCTTTTCGTAGCATTATTTGCAAATAAATGCATTATACAGTTCTCCATTCTGAGGACAATAATTCCTCAGCCGTACTTCCATCTACATCTAACCCTTAGCAAAAAGTATTGCCTCCAGTAACTATTCATAACGCAAACTCATTTCAAACAGTTTTGCTCTATACAATTAGATTATGTGTTCGTACTCAGCGTGGTTATTTTTCTCTGCGCGCTCTTTTAGACCCTAGATCACAAGGGAGCTTAATTTCTGAATCCGTGGTACAGCTTTTAGGCTTAAAGAGAATCAAATCTCAATGTAAAATAATTAATATCGGTGATGGAAATGAAAATTTATCAAAACATTTTGAGCATATGGATTTATGCAATAGAAAACAGATAATGTACTCTCCTGTACCGCTTTAGTTTTAAATACTCTTTCTTCATATACACCTGATCCTTCTAATAAATATATTTCTATGCCCGAAATTGATAAGGATATCTTGGCTGATCCATACTTTTTTAATACTAACCCTATTGACATAATCCTATTCGTTTGCACATAACGAACTGTTCTTTCAAAATACACGTTTCGGTTGGGTATTTTCTGGGAATAATAATGTCATATCAACTAACAGGGTGTACATACATAATGCAAGTTAAAATTGCAAATTGACCTCTTCCTGGGAACAGGAAAAGGTAGTAGTAAAAAGAAAATTAAGTAATGAAGACTTGGCATGTGAGAATTATTTCGAGACCACAGCATCACGATTAGAATCTGGTCGCTATATGGTACATTTACCATTCAAATCTTTATTGAACGAATATAATGAACCTAACATTCAAAACAATGTTATAAGTGCTTTTAAACGCTTACGACAATTAGAGGTCTCATTTGCTAAACGACCCCAATTTTCTAAAAGCTACAAGCATTTTATGCTTGAATATGAGGCGTTGGGTCATACATATGTCGAAAATTGGTAAATATCCTGATGATATACGCCAAAATTCATACTTCTTACCTCACCATTGTGTTTTGAAGGAGAACAGTACAACAACTGTAGTATTCGATAGCAGCTGCCACTTAAACGGCCAAAATTCTCTAAACGAGGAACTTTACCCAGGTCCTCTCTTTCAAAATAACCTGCCTGAAATTATTGTCGAATGGTGAAGACATAAAATAGCATTCAGTGCTGATATCGAAAAGATGTTCAGGCAAATAGAAGTTTGTCCTGAACATCGTAAGTACTAACAAATACTTTGGCGTTCTCAGGCAACTCATAACATTTCCATTTACGAGTTAAATACTGTTACATATGGCACGACCTCAGCGCCATATTTAGCAATTCGTGTGCTTCAAAAAGTAGCTCAAGATTATGAGCTTGATTTTGCGAATGCTTCTAAAGTTTTGATATCTGACACTTATGTCGATGACATTATTTCAGGTTATTTCGATAACGCCATAACTTTGCAAAGGGATTTATGCACTATTCTACAAAATGGTGGTTGTAACCTTCGCAAATGGATCACAAATTCACTGGAACTTTTACAACAAATTCCTGAAGATTGTAGGGAAACATCTGTTACTTTGAAATTTGACAGAGATAATGTAGTTAAAATTCTTGGTATTCAATGGAATACACATTCTGATTCGTTTTCATTTAAAGTGAACATTGATCATGCTAAATCTATAACTAAGCGTATTATTCTTTCTGAGTCTGCTAGACTTTATGACCCACTAGGCTGGCTTACTCCATTTACTGTAGTTGCTAAGTCTATTTTTAAGCAACTCTGGGAGCACGATCCAGACTGGGATAAGCAAGTTCCACCGCCAATTGAAAGCCAATGGCTCAAACTTAGGTCATCATTACCGCAACTGGGTAATTTAAAAATTCCTCGTTGGATTCGTTGGTCATTACTTTTGTGATGCATCAACTACGGCGTATGCAGCTGTAGTTTATTCTAGAGTCATTACCTCTGATAGTATATTTGTAAACATTTTGCAAGCTAAATCTAAAATATCTCCAATTAAAATTGTCACCATACCCAGGCTAGAGCTATGTGCTGCTAAACTTTTGGTACAATTAACTCAAAATGTAAGGGAGTCATTATATGATATACACTATTGGAGTGACAGCTCAACTATTATTAGCTGGATTCAAAAGCCTTCTTCCACTTAGACAGCTTGTGTCGCCAATAGAGTCGCTGATATACAACGCTTGAGTAACCCACAGCAATGGAAGTATGTGCCATCGGCGCTGAATCCAGCAGATTGCGCCTCTAGGGGCATATTAGCTCAAGATTTAGTTGAAAATCATTCATGGTGGTTTGGTCCAAAATTCCTTTATGAATCAGTAGAACATTGGCCAAAGACGCTTTCAAATCTACATACCTCTAGGGAGATAGGAATGAGTAAAATTTCAACAAATACATGTAGTGAAAAATTATACCTTGATATATTATCAAGATTTTCGAAACTGAGAACTTTAATTCGAGTTTCTGCAATGTGTTTTCGTTGCATACAAAATTGCAAAAACCCTTAATTAAAAACAACGGACGTATTAAAAACATCAGAAATATACAAAGCGTTACTTCATTTAGTTAAAGTAATGTAGTTAATTAATTTTCCTAATGAAATTAAACTTCTTCATGCAAATCGTGAGTTAAAAGGTAGTTCGATACTAAAGCTTATGATGCCCTTTCTCAAAGAAAGTGGTGTAATTCGTGTGGGTGGTCGCCTACAAAACTCAAATTTGAGATACGATATAACACACCCCATTATATTAGGTAAATCTAACCACCTACAAAATTTATAATAATTGACTCACATGAGCGAACTATACACGGCGGTATTACCCTAACTATGTCTGTTGTTAATCGGAAGTTTTGGATAATTTATGGAAATCAATTGGCAAAATGTATTATTCGTAAATGCATGATTTGTTTCAGATATGCTGCTAAAGCTCCTCAACAAGTTATGGGAAATTTACCAAATGTTCGTCTTAAGGTCACTCGACCCTTCGGGGTTGACCATGCTGGTCCGATTAATATTGAAACTTTAACTCTAAGTCCGCTGTATTCTCTAAAGGTTATAATTGCTTATTTGTGTGTATGGTAACAAAGGATATACACTTGGAAGCAGCTTCGGACCTTACTACTAATGCTTTCCTTGCAGAATTTAAGCGATTTGAGTCCCGAAGAAGTGCGTGTACTGATATCTATTCAGACTGTAGTATAAACTTTGTGGGCGCCTCAAAATAACTCCAGGTCATTTACCACAGAAGCAAGGATTCATTACCTGAAGACTTGTGCCAGACACTTAGTCTTAACAGTACAAACTGGCATTTTATTCCACCAGCCTCATAAAATTTGGTGGTTTATGGGAGGCTGGTGTGAAATCCGTTAAACATCATTTAAAACGTATTACAAATGATAGAATTTTAAGCTTTTAAGAATTGGCTACACTACTCTTCCAAATTGAGAGTTTCCCAAATTCGCTCCCTGTATGCCCTTTATCTTTAGACCCATCCGATTTTGATGCGCTTACACCATTGCATTTTCTTATAGGCGAACCAGCACACTGTATCCAAGAGGAAATAAAGCTAGACAAAAATATTAACCATCTCACTCGCTGGAAGTCTATAGAAAAGCTGAAACAACATTTTTGAAAAAGATGGCACAGAGAGTATCTCAATCGCCGCCAGGCTCGTCCGAAATGGTTGAAGGTCACTACAAGCTCCAAAATTGGAGATATAGTACTTGTCATTGATGGCAGATGTGGACCAGGGCAATGGCTATTAGGTCGCATAAAACACATCCATACAGGAGCTGATGGGCGTATAAAGGTGGTATCTGTTCTTATAAAAAGCAACCTTATCAAAAACCAATTTCTAAAATTTCTCTCCTTCAAGATAATATACTGGAATGTGTCACAAATAGCGCCTCTGATATATAATTTTAAATATTAAAGAACGGAGCCTACTGCAGTACGCTGTGAGTCGGAGCATATCGGAGTTCCATAACTCGACTAAATCACTCGCAACAATAGACCGTTTTCAACCTATTATCCTATTTAAAAACATTCGTTCTTGAGAGGGAGAATGTTGTCAGAAAAAATACTTCTGAAACAAATTTTATTAATATTACCGTATTTTCTTTAGCTTTATTTCAATACGTATAAATAAATTTGACTTTGAAGGTAGTGTTGATTAGCAACTTATACAAAATAAAAAACTAAACAAAATTATAAAATAATCAATACCTCGTTTTCTTCACTTCCTTTTTATCGAAAATTTCCAATATAATGATTTTTTGAAACAGTGAGTTTATTAGAAATTATTGTCTCATTACTTACTTTCTCTTAAGAAAACTGAATAACAATTTTTTTTTACAAAAAGTAAAATAAAAATTATTTTTTTAGGAGAGAAAACGGCATTAAAAAAGAAAAAAAATGCACAATGAAAAATATTGGCAACATTGAAAGAAAAATTTAGCTATAAAAAATAAATAAGGTTTTTTCATTGCTTATTTCTGAATATTATGTATGTATGTACTACTTTTATAGTCGTTAGCAGGTTATAACAAATGAGAGGGGCTAGTGATTTTGTAACTTTAGTAGCGCTAAATTGAAAAATTATAAACAATACAAAAAGCACATTAGTCCTGCTCCTTGTTGAATTACTTCCCAAAAGTGAAAAAAGGATTTCAAAATACATTCTAATTAGGTTAAATATTATTTCATAATATTTTAATTAGTGAGATAATTGTTTTTATTCAAAGAAGACCAGCTGGGATTTATATGTAAATGAAATAGAATACAACAGAAATATTCTTTCTTTATTTAGTTTCTGATTGTCGGTCATTATTGTTGGTAGAGCAAAGTTTATGTACTCCGGCTGAGCTTTTTTAATCTTTTTATCCTCTGTTGAATGTATTGTTATATGTAATATTTCAGTAGTTTTTGTATATTTACGTAACCGCATATGACTTAAAATTCTATTTTTAGGGGAGGCAAAACTAAAATGCCATCTAAACTGTTGACAAGCTGAAGCTTATAGAATTAACAAGTTTTTCTGTTATGCATTCTATTTCTAATAAAATAATTTAAATTTGTAATTCGATGTAACTCTACATGGTTTCCAAAGAATACCAATCGAAAATGTCTTTAAGAAATTAACCAACCTGAAGTTTTTATTATATCAAGTTCTATACCAGCTTCAAGATCGATTTAATTTCATTCACCTGGAAAGGACCGTGTAACAAATGAAAAGACAAGACACTTTTGAGGTTAATAGTTCAACCATCAGAGTTCTTGTGCTGTTTGCTTTTGCCAGGTAATCATTTACCGATTAGTAATGTGAATGTAGTTAAATTACAGACGGCATGTAGACAGCAGTAGCAAATTTATAATGTGGATGATGAATGACAATATTTTGTAATAATTAATCGACGGCTGAAGCTTACAGTTGCTATCAATATTTTTCATACAGATTTTTTGAAAAATCTTGTAGATTCTCTATGTCGTTTATAGAGCATTTTAGAATGTTCTGTTTCCGTTATCTAAAATTTTATTGCTCCTTAATCTTGTACACACGTTTGATTAAACTGTGCTTAATCATCACTGTATTTTTATGTTCGTTAAGTTTGAATCTACGTTTGAATTTTGTAGCCATATATAAAAAATAAAATTCTGTTAAATTTTTTTCTTGCCATTTTATGCCTTTTCAGAGCATTTCAACGTCATTTTTCATGCCATTTTATATGTCTTTAAAAAATATTGTACTACTATTGCCACACATATAAATATGTATTACATTTTTATTGAAATAAATTGGTAATATTTTCAGTTTAAGTACTAACAATATTTTTTCTGGGGATGGTATAAAACCACCCCTAAATACATGCATGTTTAGTTTATTTTTCACCTTGACGATAATACATGTATATGTAATATATTACCTCTAAATGCTCATGATTTAGTAGCAATTTTAAATGCTTATAGATCTAAAAATAATAAGCAGATATTCATAAAATATAGATTGTTCACATCTGCAATGAAATACTTTTAAGATGATCGAAATCGGATGTATATCGTGATCATGAACTGCAATAAAAAATGGTTTCGCCTCCTAATAATATAGATATGGTCCTATTTTGGAATAACTAACATGTACGCATAAATAAACCTCACTTAACGCTCCCTTTTGTTGATGCACGTCAATTGATATTGTCTTTTAACAATTTTTGTACAAAATTTTTATTTAAAATGAAGTAACAAAATGAAAAACGAGAATTAAAGAGACACTTAAAAAGAGATATAAAAAAAAGAAATTTAGTGTGTAAACAATGGCAACATATGCTATTGAGGGTTGTACTTGATCCACTTAATAAGCCTACTGTAAGTAAAGCAGCAATACAAATAGTATTAACAACAGCAACAATAATAGCAATAAAAGCAGATATTTGTGATAATAATGATAAAAATTGTTGACGATGGTGACCATAGAGCGGATTTTGTTAAATACTATCAAACAATCACTTACAAACACTTGTACACTTTAGTGTATGGCTGGATGTATGTTTTACACACATTTATTAATTTAATGAAATTGTTAAGTTATTGAGTGCGTCAGTTGTAGCTGGGTTTTTAAATGGTTTAGTCATCTTTAAAGTAAGTTTTAAAGTTTCTGTGTACAGGCAGAGTTCAAGTTAATATTTAGGGTGCACATTTATTGAAAAAAAAATGTTTTAGCAAGGGTCATAATACGCTGAATTAAGACAACCCTAAAAATACAGACAGTCGCTTAAAATCGCTTACAAAAGTATTTATATGAAATAACATTTTTTTTATTAAAGAAATTAATTTCATAAGCTCGCCGCAAGCACTTCAAGCTGGAGTTCCTTAAGGCAGCATCTTTTGCCCCACATTGTACTTGATATATGCATCTGGCTTGGAATGAAACAACAATATTCACGTTTAAACAATCACAAAGCAACCCGAAAACTGCAGCTATGGCTAAAACAATGGCGAATAAAAGTTAATTAACAAAAATGCGTACATATAGTATTTACACTGCGCAGGGAAACATGCCCGCCCTTAAAAATCAATAAGCAAACTATCGCGCAACATGCTAAGGTTTAATACCTTGGTATTCATCTTGACCGACGTTTAAAATGGAAATCTCACATAGATTTAAAGCTTACACAAATTAAATTAAAAACAGCGTAAAGAATTGGCTTACTGGCAGAAACTCCACACCAAACCTAGATTGCAAATTCTTACTATATAACTCCATTTTAAAACCAATATGGTGCTATGGTATTCACTTACGGTGCACTGCCTCAGCGTCGAATATAGAAAAAATTCAAAGGCGACAAAATGAAATCCTACGTATCATCACAGCTGCCCCCTGGTATGTCAAAAATTCGCATATTCACAAAGATTTGGATGTCCTGATGGTAAAGACTGGTTTTTCAAGATATGTAACTGCGTATTTAAAGAAGTTAGAGCTACACCCAAACCCACTGGTCTGCGTCTTTCTGAGTTCTGATGGCCACAACCGGCTGAGAAGGAGTGATACCTTTACTTTCAGCCGAACACAGGAGACGTAAGAGAACTAAAGAATCAACCGTTGAACATATTGTTTTATCCAGCATTGGCTGGACTTGTAATTCACTTTTTTAGATTTAAGGTTTTAATACTTAGTTAGTTCAAATTTTTAATTGAAGATTCAATAAATATTACCAACGCAAAAAACTTGTTTAAAGTCTTAATATCGATTGTGGTAAAAATCGAAAAGCGAATACCTAATATAGTTCTTCGTTAATATAGTTGTTCGTTTTACAGGAAACAGACAATGAAAACTAAATTTGCTATATATAAAAAATTTTTCTTTGGGATACCCTGAATTTAAAAAAAGATAAATTTACTTCCATTTATGTAACAGCTGACATTAATGCTTAAGAGTTATAATCGTAGTTCGGTCTCATAAATTGTAGTGTTTATGGTTAGTATATTAATAAAAAGAAGACGAGACAAGACAAAACCATCATATTGGCGGATATGATTTCGTACAAAAGATCAATTTCCTTTCACATTTACCTCAAGATGAACGAACGACTTCTGAAAAAGATTTTATATTACAACTAAATTAATGTCGATAGACAAAATATTAAAAATAAACAAGACAACAAATTTAACATTAAAGTACAAAGAGAAAAAGATACCATAAATAAATCCCTTTTAAGTAATAAATTTAGCTTTGAGCTATAAAAAGAATAACACAACAGCACAAATAACAAAATAAAAATAGTACTCATTTTATAACACTCATATGCAACTAACATCCACACATTGTCATATTAATTCATAAAAGCCCTAAATTACATTAAGAGGACAAGCTAAAAACTCTCTCTTATGAAAAGTTAACCAACATGTTTACACATTTTTCAGTTTAAGCTGATTTTTTATTGAGGAATTAGTAAAAATTTATTATGTAAAATTTTCCATTGAAATGTATTTTGATTTGGTGCATCGTAATCAATCAAGAAGTCGATTTTGAAATTTTTGTAACTTAATGCTTTTTTTAAATAATAAGACATTCTGTTTCCAATAAACAAACCCACACACAAACACATATTTTTCCAAATACTCGAATGCATGCAAGCAGCGTTGCCGTTGTGACACTATAGTATCACTTTTGAGCCTTTTTCGTGCCAATGACACTTTTTATGACCCGTTTTTTAATTGATACCTTAGCATAATTTAAACAAATTTTATGCCAATTTTTGACGCTTTTTGAAAATGAGTATAACTTCCAATATTAATAAACAGCGAAAAGTATGAAGATATACATAAAATAACTAATGCTAAAAAGTTTCGGCTCGAGACAGGAAATTTGCAAAATAGATTTGATTAAAATATATATTCAAATTTATATGAATTCGTTACAAATATATTTACTTTGCCTAATATTAGTGCTTCCGCTGAACGAGTTTTTTAAAACTATCACTGATTAAAAATAAACTTACAAACAAACTTCAAATAGAAGTTTGTGACTTCATGCTTTCCTCTTTCAATTTGCTCCAATTGGAACTGAAAGAATGGACTCCAAGTGCAGGACTAATTACAAAATATAGAATAAGTATTTCTAAAAAGTGATAAACAGTATCAAAAGTTTTTGTGAAAGTAGCTTCATTTTTTTGGTAATATGAATAATTTTGGAAAGTACTTGTGAATTGTTTTTAGTTTTAACATTGATTTATAATTCAAGTAACAATAATTAATTACTTTTCTTTTAGTCCAATGTATTAAATTGTTTGTTAATATTCGTTTTTGATTTTTTCATTGAATTGAAACAAATATTGTTTTTTTGTTGACAAAAAAACTTGAATCTATTTTACTTTAAAATACCCTTTTTTGATCCTTTTTTTCTTAAATAACATTTTTATTACAATTTATGGAAATTTTCAACGGCAACCCTCCACGAAGGAGAAAGAAAGTGGCTAGTGATGATAATTTAGCGTACTCTTTTTCCTTTTAGTTTCATGCCTTTTTAACTTTTTTTTATTTTAATTTTGTCTCAACATTTTTTCAAAATTTTAATTTTCTGCTGAACCCATTCATAAAGCATTACTTTCTTAACTTTGTTTAGTAAATGAATTTTTATTTAAAAATTAATAAAAATACTGAATTTAAGTTTCTGCCTGCTCATTAAAGGCGTCAAAAGAAAAACGAAAATGGGCGACACGTTATCGACGACTAGCAATTAGCCTTTGTATAACATGTTTTCAATTGTTCGTTTTATGACATTTGAAAAACATTATGTTAAATCTCAGTATTGTCTATATCAAAGTATGTAAGTATTTATTGTTTACTATTGTTCATATGAAATATTTAAATTTACTATATAGGAGGGTAACGCTATTTTTACTAAAAAAAACAATAAACAGCTGGTTATAGTAAACGAAGAAAAATAAATCGGAAAAAGATATTCCTATTTGGTAGTTTTTAGAAAAATATCTCATATTTAATTGTATAAGTAAAAATAAAATCTTTCAGCAGCAGCAATTTAAATGTTTGTAACAGAATTTAACGATCAGCAGTTGGTACCACTTACATAATAAAAAGTGTATAGAGTTGATCATAGAGCCCAGTATTGTCTGTTTACTAATCTATCACAGCTGTGACAAAGGTTATCGAGCATTACAAATTTTGAAAATGGCGTCAAGACTTTACATTGTCTCTATTCATTTTGTTTTATTTGTGGTGAATTCATTAAAAAAAGAAGCAAACAATTTAGTTTAGCAATAAATTTAAGGTCATGAAGCATATTTTAACCTGCCGATTTGAAATCAAGATAAAAAAATGAGTGCCTCACTATGGATTTTGAGCGACTTTACCAGGGCAGTATAAAGGAAATATGATAGGAGACTATATTTGGGGTTTAATATGAGAAAGTCCATACAAATATAGAAAAAATACCATATTAAATGAATTTAATTTATCTCGACCTATAGGTCAATGTTTCTAAACAAACGTTAACAAAATTTTATTAAAAAACTGATATTTCGCCACTTCTTTGTGTGGCTTCTTCAGAGATATATAAAATTGTTTAAATAAATTTTTTTCTATTAATTATAAACTAGATTCATTTAAAAAACGGAAGCTCGAAAAAATACATAAGAATAATAATATTTATTTTTAATTTTAATTTTTTTTCTAATTTTGTATTTCAATAGTTCTTTAAATAAAGACTCCTGTGTTCAAGACTATAATTTTTGCTTGTAATGTACACAAACATTTTAAGAAATACCGTCGCTTACTTAAAAATTTGAAAAGTCGCTCTTACTTCTTCAAAAATAAATTTTGAAACAAAAAATATTTTTTCCTTTATAAGTAACAAAAAAGAAATTAACATTTGACATGCAGAATTTACACTCACAAATCGTATCGAACGGTGTTATTTTTTCATAGCGAATGATTTATTCTATTCGTTTTGCTTTCAGCTGTTTAACATTTAAAAACGCGATACATAGACGTGTTTTTTGTTTCATGTTGCGTGAACCCAATCAGGAATAACTTTGATATTTTATATTAAGTTTTTAATTATTGTTTATTGGTTATATATATATATATAATTATATATAATTTTTTAAGACTATATATATATACTATTTGAATATATTTAAATAATGATACAATAATTATTGTATCATGACTAAATACAAATATTCAGTTTTATTTTCGATCTAATACTGAATTGAACGTAAAACATACCTGATTTTTATGTTATATATCGATTTATGTAGCTTTATGTTCGTTTTTTGTATACTTCATGTGCATTTTCTGAAGAACTTTTAAAATGTTTATTGCATTTATCATTAATAATAACTAAACATTTTTTTTGGCTTTCTTTTTTGCACGATTTTTAAAAAGCAGACTTAGTTTGTTTTTTCAGATACTGGCAACACTGACGGCGACAGCTTGTCATCATCGGCATACCATTTTATTTTGAGCAATAACTAAAATTGCAAAACTATTTGTATGAAATACGTGTATGAAAAAGTTTTCCTGTTATTTTACAAAAATGTTTTTCATATGATAAATATACTTTTTTCGAAACTTTTTTTTGCAATACACATTTTTAAAGTGTTTTTAATATCTACTGTATTTAAAATGTACCTTTACTGAAACGGAGTGCTTTTCTAAAATTATTTTTTGAAAATTGCTTTTCAAAACTACTTTCCAAAACGATCTTTTTAAAACATACTTTATTTAAGCCCACTATGTCAATCTGCCTGTAAAGTGCTTGTTACGACATGGTAACAAACAACAACTAAGTAGGAATAAAGTAACATTTAACTATTTTCATTATTACAACCTGCCTGGGAAATAAAATTAATTCTATCGAAAACAATTCCAGAGCAAAAACCTATTACTACCATAATGTGCAACTTTAAAACTATTTTAAACACAGATAACTTAAAAAGAATACAGTTTTGCTGCTGTTCTTCGACGCACCCAATAGTTTTTTAAATTTGTTCAATTTTTAAAAAATAATTGTTTAACAGCTATTTTATCTTAAATATAGATTTCTTAAAAGATACTTTTCGAATTTTTTTCTCAAAACGCATTTTTGTTGTAATCATTTCTTTCGTATAGAAGTCACATTTATGACCACTATCGATCAACACCATCGCTAAATGCGGCAATTCCATTTTTTTAAAATAATTTTTAATAGTCAAGCGTTATTGCTGTGCACAGTGTAGTGCTTGCTTAAAATGAAAAGCCAAAAATGGAGGAAATGACTATTTCGAGATGCATCAAATTTGCAACATATATTTCTTTTAGACAAATAGAGATTTGGAAAAACTCGTACAAATGCATATCTATGCCAACATACCACCATACAATTTCGAAAAAAACTGAACAATATCGAGAGTTTTGTTCATTAAATAATGAAATGAAGATAGTTCTTGCCATTTTATACATTTTATACATTTATATGAATTGAAATTTTTTTGGAAGCGTGTAAGTTGTTTGGTATTTATTATGCCATTTGTTTAACAACTTAAATGGATTTGCTTATATCGGAGAAGAGAAGAAGTGAAATTGCAAATCTATTTTTTTAAGAAGCCGGTTAATTATGACTTCCGGAAATAGTTTCGGTATCATAATAGAAGGTTCTATTTAATTGCGGTGCAGCTGCAAGCATTAACTAGAAACCGTATTTAATTACTTAAATGAGATGTATATCTTAACCAAAAGATTTAAATTATTAAAAAAAATTTCAATGGTTAATTTTTAACAAATAATCAAATTTTTCACGAACATGATTTGTCATGTCGTTCCATATTAAAACAAATATATTTACCGGCTATTTATAAATCAAAATCATATCATAAATCATATCTCAAATTTTTACTTTTTACAAAATACCTTCCACTTCTATTTCTGCGCAAAGTGTACAAAATTTTTATAACTTATACCTGGGCTGACATCAAAGAGATGAAAAAAAACTTGTTTTCGCAACATTCATTAAGACACAGATTTTCTCCAAACTATCGAAAATATGTTATTAATAGTGCTATAGAAATTAAAAAAAATCTTTTGGTTTCTCATATTGTAACAATATCCGAATTGTTACAATTCGAAAAGGATAACTTGAGAACATCAAGTCTAAAATACTTAAATCAAATACGAAAATCGTTCTCCCTCTCAATACTCGCTCATTTACAGTCAACGTAATTTCATGTCTCCTATTGTTTTGTAGCTGAATTGGTTAAGGCGTTGGTTGACAAACATGCCATGAGATTATTAAAGTCATGGATTTGACACTTTAATTGACATCAATAAAAAATATAATAAAAACAAGTAGGAAAAAAATGAACTTTAAATATAACCATTTAATAATAATAACCTTTTAAAATCCCGTCTATGTCCATTCTGCTAGTCTGATGAATAAACTGTTCCAACATTACTTTTGTAATAAAAATAATTTGAATTTATAAAAAATTTAAGCTTGAGTCAAATCATTCCGTTCAACGAATTAGGTACAAACATTAATTAGAAAATGTTATTTTAATATAAATTTTCAACATACTAACAATCTTTAGTTTTAACTGGACTTTGCTCGTCTTTTTTGCTTTAAAGTAATAAGTTAAAACGTCAAAGTAGAAGTAGTGTTCTTTGTACGTTTATTACAGGGACTATAACGGTTATAAGTCTTATTCAAAACATACTTTTTATTTATCATTTTTACGTTTTATTTACTGCTTATAATATAAAAGTTATTTTCAATATGATCTAAAAATAAGTTTTATATGGAGTTACAATTCATCAACAAATACTAAGTTTAAGACAGAAAATATTGACAAATAAGTTTAGTTGCCTGTCAAAAAATAAATAAAACAAAATCTATATACTTTTATACATTTTTCAATGAAAAAATAAAACTTCATATAGAAATCTAGTATTTTACAAGCAAAAAAAACTTAAAGAATAACTTTGTTTTCCAAGCACACACGAATACTCCGTAAATAATTTTTAAATTTAATTTATTTATATACTCGTAGTAAACTTATAATTTAATATATTCAATGAAATTAATTTTAAACAGTTTTTATTTGTTGTGACTTGATCTGTTCTATATACATACATGCATTTCATTTGTGGTGTTAAGTCTACTAATAATTTGGCATAAGCACTTCATTGCCTAAAGTAATTTTTTTAAATAAAACTAAAATAAATAAAAGTTAGTTCAGCCAAAGATAGTATTTTTCTTGCATAATAGATCTTTTGGTGAAGTTTTAAAAATAATCATTATTTATGGTCCCTGGCTTGTTAGCATTTTAACTTAACACTTTTTGAAAACAAAACTGTTCCTAAGAATTTTTTTTAAAGATAAGTTGCTTAAAGATACTTTTGGAAAAGTGCTCTTTAACAGATTAAAGAAAAATCATTTATCTAAGTTTATTTTCGTTAAGTACCAATTAACTTGACGCCTTTTCAGATTGCCTTCGCTGCTATACTTTATTACGCTCATAATCTACATATATCCGGTTATTCATTTATTTTCTATTTTTCATTTAAACTTTTATTCAAGTTTGCATACTCAGTCTTCGAGTCTGCAGTGATAATAAGTGAGTGAGTGACATTGGAAAAAATGTTAAACTTTTAACACGCAAAAACACAAAAACAAGCCATACACACACAGTCACAACATGTACTGCAATATCCCATTGTAAACGTGGATACAACAAACGCATTCAAATAAATTGCAAAAATTTTTATTACACCATACATAAATGATAATTTAAAATATTTGACCAACTTATAACCGTTTTAATCTACAATATTGCATCAAATAAAACTATGAAACTTGTAAACAGACAGTTTTAAGTACCAGTCGTTATGCATCAAAACGCCGAACTTTTTAGCGAAAAAAAAAGACTTACAGGAATAATAAGATGTTTAGATTCTCAAAGTTTTCTTTTAATAAATTTAATTCAAAACTCCAAATATTAAATTAATTTTTGTTTTGATATTTGACATACGAATTTGAAGAAATTGTATGTGTTATACAAATATTGGTGGTATACAAATATTTTTTAATAAAAACTACAAAGGCAAATTCACAATGTAGTTCTGCCCATGATCCAATAATTATTGGATCATGGATCTGCCTTGAAAAACTACCAACATCATTTCGCAACTACTGTATAACTATTGAAATACTACTCTGACAATAGGTTGTGAATTGAACAATTGTGTTTTAAAAATGAACATAAAAAAAATTCAACAGCAAAAACAACAACAATAATTATTATCCAGTCATTTCTGTTTGCATTCTATGAATTGTATGCGGTCAACTGTGATGCTGAGAAAACATTTTTGAGACAATTAGCTGCACAGCCAAAAAATACAGTGGTAGGATATTATGGTGTGTGATGAGCTTGCTGTGATGCCTTGCATATGTGCCCGTGTATTGTTTACATCGACTCGCTAATGTATAAAAGGGTTTTTTTCATGATCCACTGGAAAAGCTTGCCAAAGAAAATCATACAAATTTGTTGGTGATTGGATGATTGGTTCCACCAATGTGGATTCAAAAGCTAAATCCTAGGGAAATCAACAAAAGAAGACATCACAGGAGTGAAACCAAACTATAATGGTTGGTTTCTCTTATTGTAAAAAACACTAAATAAATTATACTTTCCTTGGATTTAAGTGCAGTGCTTATTTCGGCGATATCGTGAAATCTATCTATATTATTATTTATTTATTCATTCATTTTTATCTACAGAACTCCAGTGTTACAGATTACTACAAGGTTTTGCCTAATTAAAATATTCAAATAACATTAACTTAAAATATCACAATTTACATTAAAATTTAAAGGGGGAGTAAAGCTGTTGCATAAATGCAAGCATCTTGCAATTGGCTCATTTTGGGGATAGTATGTTCTGTGAACAAGTTCTACAAACATTCTATTATTCCTTAAATCTCTGGGATGAAAATAAGGGGTAAAGAAATTTGCAATTTCTGCACATTTTATTCTTCCAGATAAAACTTTGTAAGCACTTAGGAATGCAGTTATTATCCATATTGCTATTAAAATAATGACAAAAACTTCTTTATTTTGTTTTAAATTTTAAATATATATTGTTTAAAAAGAAAATTTCTAAAAAAAATTATATTCATTTCGAATCAAAAAGAAATGGTTACGATCAAAAAGACGTGTTTGCCTATTAATATTTATATATATAAATATATATAAACACGTTTTTTTAGATCCCTTTTACGGCCGTAATACCGAACCGATTTTGGTACGATTTATGCGTTTTTAATCAGGTTTTTACGTATGTAGATGTGCACAATCTTAATTTTATTTAAATCGGTTCGATATTTAGGGGTCTATAAGCGTTTAAAATTGCTACTAAAGCATGCTTATTTATTACTCATTCATGTATCAACTTGAAAAATAAACAAAGTGTGCAAGTGTATTTGTCAATTTGCTTTCGCATAGAAATGAGACAGAGTTTTGGGTTGTTTATTTAAAGTGTTTTTTTGTTTTTGTATTTTATCGTATTCCATTATGTTAATGTTTAATATTAAAATTTACATTAGTTATAATAAAACGTGCAATATCACGGCAGAACACGGCCATCAGCCCTCGAGCCTCAAAAACGAATGCCGTTACAACGACGCGCTTGAAACTACTTCACAAAAAATTCATAAAAACGTCATTACAAGACGAGTTTTGACACCTGCTATGAGACATTGGGTCCTCAGCAAGGCTCACCTAGACAATCATTGATCATCTTGCAATAGTATTTACAATTTCAACTTACTTTGTAAATATATTTAAAATTTTTAATAAATTTGAGATGCATATCAGTGAACGACAAAGGTATACAATTTTCAAAAAAGTAAGATTATTAAAAAAAAATACGTTCACAGAAAGCTATGACTACAAACGGGTTACAATATAAATAAGTTTTCATATCGATGGGTCTAGCATAAATAAATAGAGAATGATTTTTATATCGCTAAGAATACGTACAAATATAGATAGATATCAATGGACATGTATGAATATGATTATAAGAAACAATGTTGTAGTGTTTGAAAGAAATTGGTTGCAGAAATATAACAATAAGAAATAATTTTTTTTAACTTATATTTGTTTTACGCAAATATTGTAGTTCTTTATTTGATATTATCTTTTCGTTTAAAAAAAAATACAAAGAAGCAACAAAAAGGCCACCGAGTCAACATATCGCGATAATTGCGAAAATATGCGAAATTTTCCAAAATTTAGAAAAAGCCGTAAAATCTTCTAATCGAGCTACGAATGTAAGGAATATAAAAAACTCGCAAGAAACTGCAAAAATTACGAAAATTCGCAATAACTTCCAATAACTGAGAAAATTAAAATGTTTAATATCATTTAAAACTCGATGAAGAAATAAAATTTCAAAAAATCCAAAATTCCGCAAAAAGTTTCAAAATTTAGAAAATCTTCAAAAACGAGATATAAATGCAAGGCATGTGAAAAGTTTGTAAAGAATTGCGAAAATTCGCAAAAACTTCCAAATCTAAATAAATGGAAAATGGCGGATACATGGAAACACACATGAACACTGATGATGGGAGTGTAGCGGCTCCCGAAAAACAACATTGTTTCTTATCTGCCGTGGAATTAATAGATATTAAAATTTTCCCTTGTTCCTTTGGAATATTGTCTCATATCCAATTCTTTCTGATTAAATATGTTACGAACTTTAGCAAAAATAATAATCACTTTGGATTAAAAACTAAAGGAAAACTTTAATACCAAAAGTTATGTACTTATTAATGCAACAATATGTTTCTGTGTTTAAGACTGTTGTATTTTCAAAATCTGAAGTATTTAGTTTTTAATTATAGTTAATTTTTTTGTAAGAAAAATATGTTATGATTGTTGCCATTTTTGGCAATACAAGTTGGTATATACAAATTTAAATTTCATAAGATGTCTTGTCTATGACTCAATATTGAGAATTGTTCTGCAAAGTTTTTGTAAGAAAAATTGTCCTTTATTTTTCTACAAACAATAAATATACAAAAATATAAAATGAATATTCAAATAAAACATTAAAAAACTGCCAACTAATTGCAAATTCTTGTTTGTTCTCAAGTGATATATCAATAGTATATATATATATATATATATATATATATATATATATATATATATATATATATATATATAAATGAATCTATGTTTGTATGTTTGTTTGTTTTTTTTGTTTACATCTTCCTAATAGGACGCCAAACGGTACTGCCCCGATCGTTTTGAAATTTCAGAACTGTCTTACCGATGACAAGGAAATTCAAATAGTAAATTTTTTTATTAAAATTTTGGGGGATAGAGCACCCCGCAGACAAAGCTATTTTTATTTCCCTGAACTGACTGAAACTTCCAGTGAAAGTGAAACTTCCAGAAAAGTCTCGAAGGTATTAGAGGGGGAAACAAGTGCCCCCAATGGATGTAACTATTAATTTTCTCATATTTGTACAACTATCAAAGTGAAGCTTTCTAAATTCGACGTGAGTTATTTTTTGAATAACGCGCGATTTTTAGCATAGTATTAGGGTTATAGGAGGGGGAAACGCGCACTCCCAGAGGAGGTAATTATCAATTTTCTTATATCGGTACAAATATAAGAGTGAAGCTTTCTTAATTCGACGTGTGCTATTCTTCAACTAAAGCGCGATTTCCATCAATATATTGGAGGAGGAAGCTGGTATCCCCTTGTGTACAACTATTATAGTGAGGCTTGCTAAATTCGACAAGTTTTTTCTTAGAACATCGTGTAATTTCTAGAAAAATACTGTTGTTATAGGATGGAGAAACGGTACCCCCCATACAAAGTAATTATCAATATTTCTATATCAGCATAAAAACAATAGTTAAGTTCTTAAAATTTAATGGGGATGACTCTTAGAACAAATTAACATTTCTATCAAAATTTTGAAGGTATCAATGGGGGGAGACGTGCAGCCACCTTACAGGGTAGTTATAAAACTTTCAGATATCTATTTGGCATTGCGGCCACACTTTTGGATGTCTAAAGAACTGCACATTCAGCAATTAAATTACAATTAAAATGTGAAATAAATGAAGACTACACATGCAATATTTAAAAAAAAATTTCCACGGGCAAAGTGCTGCAAATATGTAAGATTATAGTATAGGATGAATGTAGTATGGCACATGAAAAATCTTTAGAGGCTCTAAGCCGCTCGTTACAGGATTTCAGAAGTAGTTCGAACTTATTTGGAGGTGCACTTATTCTATTGCGAGAAAGTACGCAACAATAATAGCAGACAATACCAATGACATGCAATACATTGTAGAAAGGACCTGGAAAATTGAGTTTTGAAAATTCGAGGAAAGATAAAATAAGAATATATATTCTATTCCAAGGTGAAAGGAAGAAATACATTGTGTTATGATCTTATGAAATGTAAGAAGAGAAGACATGTGATACTTAACATACTTGTCAAATGAAGAGCTTAGGAAACTTTCCACGAACCCTAAAATATGGTATCGGCGACGGACAATATTGAAAAATCCTAAAATAGCATTAGTTAAGCGCTTGAATCTGGATATCAAAACCCCAACAGCACCAGAAGAAAATGCTAAACGTCAGGTTATCGTTGAGAACTGCTCCTTAGCATTTGTGACTATCCACCAATTGATAGTCATAAAGAGAAATTATCACATACATCATCGTCATCGTTTTCGAAGTATTAAAAATTCAGAAAATTTCCTTAGTCGAATATAAAATACTCTTCAAGCAAGAGTTAAACAATTGATTCTACAGTATTGGCAACAGAAGCAAAAAGTAATAATAAAAACGTACACTATAAATAAACAGCGCAAAGCTGTCTAAAAAAATAACGAACAAAAAACCTGTACGCAACTCGTTAAATACATGCAATACCAGCGTAAATAGTATGTTGCACTCAGAATCGCACACTCTAGTGTAGATATACACAGCATAAACATAGTAATAACTTCTATTAGGAGCAACTTTTCCACAAGCAGTCTGCATTATTTTACAGTAATTACAAAACTAGTTACTAGTAGCTAAAGAAATAAATTATTCTCTGAGTGGTACAGCGGTAAAGTTTGCGCTTGTCCTTCAGATGGTCGGCCGTTCTACCCCTGCCGAAGGCATAGGTTTTAATTGTGTGTGTTTTCGTGAAATCAAGTTTTTAGCGCATAAAAAATAGTTCTGCGGCAAGCCATCGAGTAAAATACTTGACACACAACACAAAATTCCTTTAAAAGCATGAGTTCAATATTGTATTTATTCACATTGCGTTTTATGTATCAATATCTTGAAAGTGTTGACATTTGGAAGTCTTTATTTGCAAATCAATGTGGTGAGTACTTACTTAAAATGTTAAAATGCATCAGTAGAATTAGTGAAAGTCATGTCCTTCATATGTTGGTTAGCATTTTAACTCAATACTTCGGCATACAAATTTTTGCTCGGTATACAATAAGCAAAAATATGTTGTTCGGAAAAAGGAACGAAGGCGACGGCTAAAAGTCTGCTCAAGGCTGCCGTCGAAAAAAATTTTATGTATTTAGCCGCTGCCGATGTATGCGCCTTGCTTCGGCTAGGCCTTTAGCCAACTGAGTTCTGTCTAAGGGGACTGAATACCAGCTAAGCCGATTGTGTTTTTGTTATTAACAAAAATATAAATATGTACGAGTATATTAAAAATTAAATCATAAAAATATTTTTAATTTGGTTGCTGAAGGTTACTGAATGTGTCGAAATCAGGCCGGCGAGAATGCTTTAACTTCAGTTAACTTTAAGGCACCCTACGTATGCTTGTTTTCTGAGTCTGACTGCGAAATACGAGATTTTGTGATATATTTCTCATTTTGTTGTGTTTCTTTATTTAATTTTTTTGTCAGATGTTTTGCTTGCTTATTTCATTTTTTCTGGTTTAGTTTCAGCCATTCTCTACAATATAGACTCTATATACATACTCGTATTATTGAGAACCATATTTCAAAATTATTGACAGGAATTTTATTTGTTAAAACAACAAAACGAACTTTTTTGTGAGAAATCTTTTTTCATGTAAGAAATATAAAAAATCACAGTTTGCAGAATGAAAAAATATAAATAAACCAAGGAAAAATGTTAAAGTTATATTTCATGTTGCATTTCATGTTATATTACTTTTTGTATTTTTTCGTAAGTATTTTTCATAACAAAAAAAAAACAAATAAATTGACATATTGATTTATGTAAGAAAAGGGAGATAAATGAGATTTCTCTTAAGTTTAAACTAGAAAATAATCAAAATTGAACTTAAAAAGATTTCATTATTATTGTTGTAAGTTATAAAAATTATTGAACTTAAGCATTAGGGTGGGTCAATTTAGTAATCGATATTGTGCCATCGATTTTTCAATAGCTTTTTGGCGTGAGGAAAGAAAGTTTCACTGCGACATATCATCATATTCGAAGCGCCCAAATTTCAATTCTATTTTTAAGGTTTTTTAGTAGGAAATACAAAATTTAATTTTTTTAAATATTACCTTTCCAACTTGAAATTTATTTATCAATTATTATTATTTTGAATTATTATTAAATTATTTCTGATGAAATTGAATTATTTAATAATTAAAATTTCATTCAGTAAATGTGTATAATCTTGCGAGTTTTTTTAACGATATTTTTCTTTTTGGGAAAAGTTGAATTAAGATCAGTATTTATTAAATTTAATATTCGAGATTTAATATTTAATTTAATATTTGATATCTTTTGTCAAAGAATTCGAAACTTTTTTGTATAAATAAAAATTTTTTTTTAAATAATTAGAAATATATTTCGTTTTAAATACAGTGCTATTTTTTAATTTAGAAAAAAAATCTAAAAAATTGTATTCCATATGATTTAGACACGGTTCGCTGTGCGAATGTGGCTTTGAGATACCAACAACTGTCGCCTATCTTTTATTTTCCTTTACTTTGAGTCCCCAAATTAAATTATTTTTACTTGATTTAAAAATATATATTTATGCATATTAAAAATTCACAAATGAAGATTAGAGAGGTGACTCAGCATTTAATGAAAACTGCATGCTGAGATATCTGTCATGTTTGTTGGAACTAAAAAAACTTCAGTCTTGGGAAAATCGTTCCTTTATTTTTTTTAATTAACACTCCGGAATTGGCAAATATTTCTTTCACTCTTAAGCTTTTAAGTCAATCATACATTCTTATTATAAGAGCGTTTTTCTAGCTTTAATTGTCATCATTGTATTCGATTTAAGTTGATGTCTTCATTCGATTAACTGATGCTATTGAAAGCATTTCAACACAATTCAAACAAATTTACTTCTATTTAAATTTTTCTCCATCTCTTATGCTCCTGCTCTGTATTTCTTTGAAATGTTTCATCAGTATTACTTTTTTTATTTCCCAATCAAATACGAATTGATTTTTCGATTCTAATCATTTGAATTGCTATTTGATGTTATCATTTTTCATCAATGATGCCCTTTTAAGGGTCTCGATATAATATTTGTTATTTCTATTTCTATGATTTATTTTTTTTATAGTAATTTAAGCAAACAAAAATGAATACAAATATATTGTTGTCCAACTTAGTTAATAGTGTGGATGAAAATAAGTTTCAGTGATTATTTGGTTGGTTTTACATATTTATATATACAAGAGTACGCCTAGTGGTTGAAATTCGGCCACCAGTTTAAACGTATACCTATTTTTGTTACATTTATTTAAAGAGAAAAAATTACCTAATTACTTATTCCCTTCCCCATGTATAAAAAATAATCGAAATAAAATTATAAAAAAATCTTATTATTCATGTACCTACATACATATGTACTCTTAAACACTATCATTACTCTCATTGCTTTGCTTATACTTACATACATACATAACTGAATGCGTGTATGAATGTGTGTATTTTTAGCATTTGTAGTGGTTTCAAATTTATAAGTCTTTTATTCCTTTAATACTGAACCGATTTAAATAATATGTGGCCGGGTCACTAAACCTCAACAATGTTTATCATTTGGTAAAATAATTAAGAAAATCGGTTGGCAAACAAAGGAGAAAAAGGGATCTTGAAATTTGTTTTGCCTATTTATATATTGATTATTATTGTTCAGAGTACAAAATTTATGCTGGACTCAATGCTATTTCACTTGAGAGACTTAATGTGAACTAATTGTTTTTGTTTTCGTGTTTAAAATAAATTGGTGTGAATGAATTTCGACACTTAAATACGATTTTGTTTTCATTTGCATTACACTGAAACAATTTATTTGTACTAGAGCAATAAGTTTGCTGAAAGGAAATCAAATGTGTTCATAAGTGTTGTTTGTCCTTTGACTCCCTCCTTCTGATTTCCGCGAGTATTTTTTTTCAAGAATCTGTGCTACTTAGAATTTCAATTCTTTTTATAGATTTTTGTTACTACAATTCAACAACGATTATTTTCTAACAGGAGCCAGATACAATAAAGCTACGAAATTGAGATCTTTTGTTGTAACCTCTTGAAAATTTTTGTTTGAAGCGCATGTAAAAAATTATTGTTGAAAATCCAGATGTACAAAAGGTTTTTGTTTTTCAGATGGCATCTGCAAACAAGATTGTTTTATAATATTGTTACCGTGACATTTTTAGAATACAAAACAGCCTTTATTTATTTGTCATCTTAGCTGTTGTTAGATGTTTTGTTGTTGTGAACAAAACGTCGTCCCGAAGTTATCTTCACGTGTATCACAAAATCAAAAAAAAAAAGGAATCAGATAAGACCGCTTCTCCTAAAAGCTCAAGACTTGACGAATCAAATCTGACGTTATGAACCGAGTCTAAGATCCTTAACTTGTGCTCTGAAAGTAGTGTAAATTCGGATCACCTAATAATTTTTCTTGTATATAATGTTGAAATTTTAAACTCAATTTCCCAAAGAGATTTTTTTGGAGATGAGGAAATGTCTTAATTTAATTTGAAAATTTATAATATTTATAAGACAAAAATATTTAGAATAGAGAACTTTAAGTACACAGAGTTTGTTACACGAACAGTATCTAATATAAACCGTAGTTTTTTACAACTTATAATCAGTTTATCCTCCTTGTCTTTATGGTGTAGGTTAAAGATTTCACCACATATAGTTAATTTTTTAGCAAGATTTAGAAATTGTTCATGTTTTTTTAGTCAAAAGAAAAGTTATTTTAGATATTAGCGATTTTTTAACCATTTATTGCTTAAAATGTTTTTATTCACAAGGATTTAAAGCAAACATACACAGCACGATTGTAAAGGAAACTCTCTAGAAAGAGTGAAAAAGAATTATTTCATTCAGTTCTAGAGTTTTACCCAACAACATTATGATGACTAAGTATCCAGTTGTAATATGAATATTTCATAACAATTTGCATGATCAGTCGTTTCAATTCTTGTAATTCGAATCTTAAATAATTATTTATAAACAGAAATAATTATTCATAAATAATATAAAAATATTTTACTTACTAGTTGACTTTATGTCGGCGCGCTTTGCTCCACCCATTCACATAAAAGTAGCATTTATAAGTATAAATTATGGATTTTTTATCCTACTTCTGGAATTTCATTATTTTAGATACGGAAAGTTTACTTTGAAAAGTCTTAATTCTGCTGGTAGAATGAGAGAGACATTTCATCTCTGTCTTTGTCTTTTTCCAATGCTTTGCCAAGCAAACTTTCCACTTGTAAATAGGGAGCAACTGTCTATTGTTTAATCTGTAGATTTCTAATATTATTTAATCAAATCATAACTCTGCAAAAGACCCGTTTTCAATACAAAGATCCAACCAGTAATTATACAAAGCTAACTGCAAGCAAACAATTTGAGGCACTTGGAGGAATTATGCAATAATAAATATTTCGGTCGTGCAAAAATATTATGGGACCAAGCAGCAAGCGAAACCATTCAAACAAAAAACAAAGAATTTTGGAAATTTGTTCAAAAAAAGCTTTCTCTCTAATGCTTTCTCATATACAATATTTTGCGGTTTCCCACTTGAAGCATAAACATATAAATCTCTTGATTTCCCTTCACATGAGCATTCTACGTAAAGCTGTCCATGTGCGAATCATGGGAATTCTAAATTTAAGCCACATAACTGAAGAGATCGTCCCTAAAATTTATTTATTATCATCGCAAACGCTAAGCGAACAGGGAATTGCAAACTTTTCAATTCAAGTGACATGTCTGTTGTTTTCATTGGTATGCGTGGAAGCAATACGTCTTTTCATATATATATTCTTGTTATTCAGCAACTTTTTAACAGCAAGGTGACTTCTATTACAATGTCAAAGTGGATCAATATTACGTCATAATATAACAGGCACGCGAGTCCAACAACTCGACCGCTTTTTTAATTAAATCCTCCACATACGTTGTAGTATTGATGGATTTATTAGTTCTGGCAATTACAGCCAATTTTATTCAAAATTTCACTATTCATCGAATTGACTTGAATATTCTCAGCCGCTAGTAAAGAACGTTTAAATAACCACTGTGAGTTTCTGAAATTTTGTTCGATATTTGGGTGCACGCAGTTGATTAAGTCGTCAACAGATTGTTTGATCCGGCAAAAGTCAGGTGGAAATGTTATGACATTTGATGTTGGATCGGCTGACATCTTTCCATCCCCTAAGTCTAGTAATTGCTAGGGATGTTGAGAAGCTAATGCATCATTTTGCAATTGATCCTGCATATTGTTACTTAATTGCAATGCATGAACATATCGGTAAAAAAGTGAAGATTTAAGACCTTCATTTAGTTCATCAGCCGGTGTGTAGCTTGGAATAACAGGAAGTATTTGTCGAAAGTCACCAGGTAGTAGAAAAAACGCACCTGCAAATAAGTTAAAATTACTTCTGAAATCCTGTAAGGTACGGTTAAGAGCAGCTTAAGATTTTTTATGTGCCATAATACATTCAACCCAAACTATAATCATATATATTTGCAACCTTTTGCCCATGGAATTTTGTTTTATATTGCATGAGTAGTCTTAATTTATTTGCAATTTTGACTGTTCTACAGTTATTCCACCATCCAAAAGTGTGGCTGCAATACCGGATAGATATCATAAAGTTAATAACTACCCTGGATGGGGCTACCCGTCTACCCCCACTGATATCCATAAAATTTTGTTGGAAATGTTAATTTGTTCTAAGAGTAATCCTCATAAAATTTTGAGAGCTTAACTGTTGTAGTTGATATGGGAATAATATGAATTACTTTGCTGAGGGGTACCCGTTTTCCCCACCTATACCCCCAAGATTGTGTTGAAAATCGCGCATTATTGTAAGAGCAACACATATCAAATTTAGACAGCCTCACTCTTTTAATCGTACAGATGTAAAAAAATAATTACCTCCAATCGCCATGGCGCGCCAGTAATTTGCTAGAAATTTAGAATTTAGAAAGCTTCACTCTGATATTTGTACAGATATGAGAAAATTAATAATTACCTCCAATTGGGGGTCCTCGTTTCCCCCTCCGAAACCTTCAAGATTTTTCTGTAAGCCTCACTTTTTTTTAAGAGCCGCTCACAATAAATTTAGAAAGTCTCACTATTTTAGTTATACAGATACAGGATAACTAAAAATTGCTTTGTATGGTAGGTGCCCTATCCCCCCAAATTCTTCTAAAAAAAGAGCCCATTTGAGTTTCCTTGTCATCGGTAAAACAGTTCTGAAATTTCAAAACGATCGGTTGTACCGTTTGGAACATACAAACAAACAAGCAGCAAACACAGATTCATTTTTATATACATAGATGAATTTTTGATAGAGAGATAGAAGAGAGAGAATATAATTCTATTAACTTTTGAACCCTTTTTGTATAAGAGAAAGAATTATATTCTGTTAATTTAAGAATAATAATATTACGAATCGGAAATGATGGTTGATTGCAGTAACTGCAACCAACGGTTATTTCAAATAGAATGTAACCATATTTTAATTAGAGTTTAAGTTATTTAAGCTTTGAAGTGAAAAGTTTGAGTATGGAATTTGTCATTAATAATGAATTTCTAGCATTTAAGTGAGCTCGTAGTTGTGGATTTTTTATGATCAAACAAAAACAAAGCCTTGTTTCAGCATTTTAAATATTATCAGTACGCATTGAATATTTTTTCATTATTCTTATTAAAATGTTGATAGTAGAGCGGGAACAAAAATTTCACATATTAATTTATTTGATATCTAATAGTTTTTGCTATTAACACACAAACAAAAATATTGTTCAACAAATTTTTTTATGCATGTAGCACAAAATTTCACCCAGTGAACTCACAATAAACTTACATTTTTAAGCTTGCCCTCTTTGTGAGGACCACTGATTTAAAGAGAACATTGAGCCCAACACATGTTCAACATCAACGGTATGAGCCAAACTCGATCATGCTGGAGCAAAAGCAGATCACTCAACGGTGTCTCTCAGCAGACATATGGCGAATAATGAAGGGTCAAACTACAGCAAAAGTAAGCAACGGCCCACTCGATTTTATTATACAGATGCGAAATCTGAGTCGATGCCTTCTAAGCAAAGCGCCGAAGAAAGATGGTGATTAATGTACAACGTACTGATGCACTGAGGCGCTGGAGAAATATCTCCGGAAAATATTGTAGATCTTATGTTGGAAAACGAGAGCACTTGAAAGCATGTAGCGGCATTTTCAGAAGAGTGTTACGCGAAAAAAAGTGGAACCCTGACGTAGGAGCTCCGGCGGCTGTTCGATGGGAACAAATGGCATGGTGGTTGAGAAATGGCTCGAAAGAGGTGGTTTTAGTGGATGGGAACTTCCCATGCCAGAACTGTGACGACAGCACTTGAGATGCTTTAGGCATTTTCCCTTCCCGAAAAAATTTAATTTAATTTTTAATAATTCAAAATTAATGTTTAGAGATGCATAATTTATAAAAATTACATGAACAATTGATGAAGAATTTTTTAAACTACCACATTTACTTATTAATCCATTTACAAATTAATAAAAGCCCAATTGTCATGAACCTATGAGAAGTAACTTAATTTTTGAATTTACACAAATAATTCTTAAAAAATTTTATTTATTTACTGCATTGAATTATTAAAGACTCTAGCTTTTACCCGTGACTTCTTTCACGGCAAATTCAAGGCAACATTCACAGATAAAGATTTATATGTTAAAATATTTATCATACGATTTATTACTTTTAGCCAAAACACATATATGTAAGTTTTGAGCACTCGATACTCTTGAGCCACCGATATAAAGCTGTTCATGAGAAAAGCTAAGGGTGACTAAACATATTCCGGCCACATTTAGCATTTGACTCTGGGACTTATTGATCGTCATTAAAAAGGCAAGCTTTAAAGGAAACTGAAGTCTCTCAAATTTGAAAGGCAAATTATTGGCTATTATTAGAATTCAAGGGATCAATACGCCCTCTCTTTTACCTGATCCGGAATTATTAGTGGCCTTTATGATATATCTGTTTAGCTCCTTTATGCGTAGTCTGGTGCCATTGCATAATCCCGGTGGATCAACATAACGCATTAGCAAATCTTGGACGCCAACCTTTAGCTATAATCTTTGGGAAGGCACGCCAGTTAGTGCCAATGTGTTTAGAAATTCCACAGGGTAAGTTGTCATTCATCATTGCTTATTACTGTGTCTATGAATGTATACATTTTTGATTCTGCAAGTATTCCTAGCATAATCTTTTTTTTAATATTATTTACAGATTCACTTGTAGGCGATAATGTTGACTTCTCACATAACCATTCTTCATTATTGTGTTTTAAATTATGGAAAACGTGAGAAATAAGTTCCTCCACAGTACTGACTGGATTGAAGCAGTCATTCGTGAATTGCATTTTGCCATCTACTCGTATGTCTGTTTGTAGCAGACCCTCTCCAATTATCAGCAGTTTAGTTGCGAAGATACCGAATCATTGAAAAGTTGAACACACATATTACAGGTAAGGTGAACCTTTTCTAGCTGACACCACAGTGTTTAAGCCTTCAAGAACGTATGTATTTTATCCGCGGGTATACCTCTCTAAGTGACTGGAAATATCTGCCTAAAATCTCCAGCGAGCAAGACAACGACAACTCCCATCAAGGCCTATTTGCCACGAATATCCTTCAAGCTGTGATTTACAGCCTCAATTGATGTTTATGTGACATAGTGCACTCGTCCCACACAATTAATTCGCACTTGTGCAAAAGCGCACTACGATTACTACTTTTACTAATGTTGTCCATGTAAAAGAATTACATGAATTGTTCATGAAAAAATATTTAATGGCATTACTCTGTTTATTTTCTAAAAAAATATAAATTCATTTAAACTAATTGCCCCTTAACCCCTCCCAATACTATTTTTGGAAAATATATCCGCACTTAGATCTATCCATTACCAAATTTCATTCAAATCCATTAAGCGGTTTTCGCGTGATTGTGGTTCAAATATACAAACTTTCTCATTTAAAATATTAGTAGGATAATAACCAAAACAAAATTTAAAAAATTTTATTGTCGAGAAAATTATTTCAAAGATAGAAAATAACTAAATTGCCTGACAAAAGTATTACCTTGATAGGGTAAATTATAAAATAACTTACATAATATCTCGAAATATCCTTTTGTGCATTGACCAAGAATATTTCCTAGTAATATATTATTCGTTATGTAGTTACATTCTGCTTATATTTAATCCAGCTTGTAAATATATAACAAATTTTCAACACTCCTTCCCGTACTATTTGAACTTAATTATAAATCAAAGATTTACTATAAACAAAATTTCCCAAATTCTGAAATTTATCAAACAAATCAGTTTCATTTCACTTACTTATAGGGTTGCCAGAAGGGCCTGATTTGGCCTGATTGTCAAGTTTTTTAATGCGCGTCAAGTGTCAAGTGAAAAAGTGATTTGTCAACCTTTTTTGTAAGTTATTTTTTTTTCTCAAATTTCTTCTAGCTATGTAATAATACTTAAAAAAAGTATGTGTATATTTCTAAAAAACAAATCTAAAGCCCATATTTTTATTTTTTTTCTGCAATTATAGTTTAAAAAATAACTATAACTTTCTGTACAATTATTATAAAAGTGCCAACACTGATATTTACCCTATTACTCAACACTAGTAAATTGACAACATTGAACCAGAGAAGCAAGTCGTGGACTTTTCGTCGGCGGCGGCGGCGATTCGGCTTGAGCAGGGGTTTTACCGGCGCGCCATCCTTCTATCAGCTTAGCCGACTTGATATACTCATGGTGGAATAATACAGGCGGTTTTTCATTGTTTTTTTTTTAATAAAACTTATGTGTTTGAAGAATTGTCAAGTTATTTATGAAAATTATTATTTATTTATTTATTATAGACTAGCTAAAAACTCTCAGCAAAATTGTTTTTACGTGTAAAAGTTGAAATTCAATTCGTATTTTCCCAATAATAATTATCCAGAAGTTCTTCTTTAAAAACTAAAAATCTCTTTTATATATTTAGTATGAGTGTTTTTATTTGTCAAGTTTTTTTTTCAAAATCAAGTTTTTTTCTGGTCAATGTCAAGCTTTTTGACAAATTAGATCTGGCAAGCCTACTTACTTATGATCATTATAATTTCCGAACAAAAAATAATTCACTTGAACTGAACACAAAAACACACATCCAAATTCATCTACACACACGCACACATTAACACACTAAAACTAAACGCACCAAAACTTGTTTGCCCAACAATTCATTTATATATAGAAATAAAATAAATACAACAACAAATTGTTGGAAAGATGAGAAGCAGCTGCCGTAACTTAAATTGTTTTTGATTTACTTAACTTCCGCTTGATAAATTACATTTGAAATTTGAGCAAAAGCAAGGAATGACTGTGAATGTGTGTTTAAACAAGTTTTCTTTGGCAAACATGACAACTTTTCAAAAATAAATTTTCACAAGCGCAAACTCACACACACAGGCATACAAATAAACGTTTAATAAAAATAATGTTGGTGGGTGAAAAAAGTAATTTGTAAATGGTGTTAGTCTGAGCATTAGGAAATACTAAGTGTGTTGCAACTTGCAAGTTGGAGTATGTGGTAAAGCGACATTTGTGCTTAACGAGCTGCTAATAGTGGCAATCAAGATGTTTCTTCTTCTTTTTTGTAGGAAGCATAAAAGCAGCCACAACAAGGCAAATTCAATATTTTCTTACTTTAACTAGAATTTATAAAACATTTTTTTTAAATGTACTTACACATGTTTGCTTTAACTAGAGTGTATATATTGCTTTTTTTGCAACAAGTGATTTATTGATATCTCTTGTATACATATATGTATATTTGAATGAAATAAGTTCAGTTTATTTGTTTTTTTGTTAAATATTTTTTACATAAATTTAATTACGCATAAAGTAACTGAGAGAAATAGAGAGAAAATGATACAATTATCGTAATCTGAAGTACATATTTACAATCATAATAAGAAGTTTCAGACAGCATTTGTAAATTATTTGCTTTTATATAAATTTTTTTTCATATGAATTGCATTTTCCCAACTAGCGTAGGATATTTGTCAGATGATTGTGGTTAATATACGCCACCGAAAAGAATGTTCTGATGATGATCTGACGAGTAACAATAACAAAAACATCTACTTTATTTTAATTGATTATTACTTTTTTATACAATTTCTGAAACCCTCGTCTTTTAATCTTGAAATGTCGTAAAAAAATCTTAAAATAATTATTTGAAGGTACGAAAACAACAATATTACACTTTGTTTAACTACACAAATTTCAAACGATTCCCTTTGCGATTAATAGAAGCGTCTTTCGCTGTGTTATGGAAGAGTCTCACAGAAGAATCAGTTCAGTGTAGCAGTTTCTCCCATGCAAGGAATCTTCTACGATTGAAAAATTGCGCTCGTCGACGATCGAAAACGTTCTTCATGAAATTCCGAGTTGCCTCTTTCACGATTGAAAATGTTAGCTGGGCGGCTATTGATTTTATAAAACAAAATCCCAATAAAATGTGGTTTTTTGTTTTAAAAGTATTATTTTGGCTTTAATTTTTAACTCTAAATTTTTTTTAAATTGATGCAAGAAACAATATAATAATATTGGAGGAATTTTCACAAAATGTTCCGACTTTTTTAAATATGTCGTATTAATATCGGAGATCAGTCAAATATAAAAGTAGGAATCTAAATAATTGTCAGGAATATCTGAATATTTTTTTACCTATTCTCATAAATGTCGTGTAAAATCTTGCATAGAGTTACGCTTATATGAGATCTCCCAAGCAATAAATGAGAGCAATTACGAAACCTAAGATCAGGAAAAGTGTGCACGTGTCGTGTAGAAGTCAAAGATAATCAAAAAATTAATTAAGATTATACTCTTAAATGTGGTAAGAGTACTTCGAAAATGGTCTTGCGGCAGAATTTCGACAAACATGCGAAATGTCAAATGTTTTTTAATAATCTTTACCCATCTGGATGGCAGATAAAATAGTTCAGAATACGGTTAAACTTTTGTGATTAATTTTGGAAGGAAACTGAATGCTAACAATGTGTAGACTAGACTACGGCAGAAACAATGTACTAAATAATTATCGACTTATCCTGTTATCATGACTCACGAAGTGTTCGGACGATATTAACCTAAAAAATGTACATCGTTTCTGGATTATTCGCGTTGTATCGGTCTTTGACGGTATTAGAGAAGTTTTACACAAGAAAAACTTCAAAGCAATGAAGTCTCAGCCCTGAGGCGGCCAATTTACATTGGAAAGACTGTTGCCAGCACGATTTTTGATTTTTCGGCTCAATTCGATGCCTGATAATAATTTCTCAATTTTTCATAGAGTTATTAAAGTATAGACCGTCTCATATTAGTACGCCGAGGTATGCTACTGATAGGATAGGAAACATTTTTGTCAAAATAACATATGATTAAAAAAGATTCTTGTATTTGGACTTTCACTTTTTTGCTTTTTGCAACAAAATAAACGCTATCATTAAATAAAAGTAACAATAATTAACACTAAATGTATGGAAGTTATGACTTGTGACGGAACTTCATAGGCTGGGGTATAACTTGTCTTTGTCTAGGGTTCGGAAACAAAAATTTATTTGATGTTAGGATCGTGAGAGAAATAAAATGCTTTATCAAAATTTAATTCAAGTACGGGCGGATTGATATTGAAAATACCTAGCGCTAGATGGCAGCACAAACGCAAAAACTTAATTTTTTTTAGAAATTGCGGTCTGTCAAACGTCAGCTGTTAAAATTTCACCCAAATGCATCGATTAGTTTATTTGTTGTAGTCGTTTGAAGTAAGCGACTTTTGTGTGTCTCTAAAAATGGAAAAAAGTGAATTTCGTGCAGTGATTAAACACTATTCTTTGAAAGGGAAAACGGCGAAAGAGACAAAGAAAAACTCAATAAGCATTATGGTGGGTCTGCTCCGTGAGATTACATGGTAAAATATTAGATTGCTGAATTTAAACGCGGCCGAACAAGCACTGCAACAACACCATCAACAGGAAGGCCAAAAGAGGTGGTTACTGAAGAAAATATCTAGAATATCCTCGATATCGTTATGAATGATCGCCGAGTCAAGTTACGTGAGATTGTTGAAATGGTAAATACATATATCATATGAACGTGTATTCAACATTTTCCATGAACATTTGCATATGAAAAAGCTATCGGCAAGATGGGTGCCGCGTTTACTCAGTGTCGAACAAAACCGAGTTCGACAGAACACTTCACAGCGGTGTTTGGACATGATAAAGCGTAATCCTGTTGATTTTTGGCGTCGATTGATAACTGTTGATGAAACGTGGGTTCACCACTACACACCTAATACCAAAAATCATTCGAAACAATGGGTGGAAGCTGGTGGAAGTGTTTCGAAGAAGGCGAAGACAGTGAAATCGGCTGGATAGGTTATGGCCACTGTATTTTGGGATGCACACGGAATATTGCTAATCGATTATCTTGAAAAAGGAGCCACAATCACAGGAAAGTATTATCGTACATTATTGGATCAATTGATTGATGCAATCAAGAAAAAACGACCAGATTTAAAGAAGAAAAAAGTGCTCTTTCTTCAAGACAACGCACCGGTTCACACAGCATTAGATACGATGCTAAAATTACTTGAAATACACTTCGAATTGGTTGATCGTCCACCTTATAGTCTAGATTTATCCCCTAGTGACTTTGTTTTGTTTCCAATTTAGATAAAATTGCTTACAAGAAAAAGATTCATCTCAAACGAAAAAGTGATTACCGAAACTAACGCGTATTTTGAGGGGTTCCCAAAATCGTATTATTCAGATGGTATAAAAAAGTTGGAATATCGTCTGACTAAGTGTATTGGGATAAAAGGAGACTATGTTGAGAAATATATGCTTTAAAAAAATTGTTTTTTTCCTACTTAGATAGCTTCAATATCAATCCGCCCTCGTATTTATTATAGTTTAATTACAATAAAAATAAGAGTACAATTCGTAAGCTTATATTTAATTCGAAGCAAACAGCTTGTTAAGGGCGTCGTGGAGCGCTGCTGAAGTAGATCGGACGTACAGCGGCTTCATATCTACAACCTGCGCGTGAGACACGCACGCGAGTTATAAACAGAGTAAAGGCTGATTGCAGATCGGACGTAGAGCGCTCTCGTATCTACAACCAGCGCGTGAGCCACGCAGCGAGAGAACAAGAAAAACTAATGGTTGTTGCTAGACCGAAATCTCTCGAGTTCGGCCACACAAGAGTGTGCACTGGTAGAGCAAGACAATGCTGGAGGATGTAAAGCACCCATACAACTTTATTTTCTTACCTCGCTGGCAGCCACGCACAGACTTTTTCAAGATACGTTAATTTTTAAATGTAATTACTAACTATTATCAAACTATAATTTAAATTTAATATTAAATAATTCATTGTACAAAAATAAATAAAGTTGCAAGTCTTGAAAAATACTAGCAAGGGTATAAATGAAAAAGAGTTAGAGATATATTATACGGCTAAAACGAGGGTTACCCCGCGTCGTTACAGACTCAAGGTATAATTGACGTCATAAAGTGAAATCAAGAAGATATTCTATAATTTCGGACATGTTTCAAAATGAAGTTTACAAATGTTTCAAAATGAAGATTCAAAAATATTATCCCCATTCGAATATTAGTTTCGTTTGTTTACATTGTTCTAGAATTTATTTTCTTTTAGCTTCTTTTTTAAATTTTTTGCTTTTCATCTGTAGAGTACAAACAATTCCCTTAAGCTAAACAAAGCGCTACTGGATGTAGTTCTTATTTTAAAAAATCTCTGCAAATAGAAGTTACAATCTGTTTCTTAACTAAACAAACAATAGTACTTGTGACTACAATTACTTTTACTGTTGCATGCAACACAAATATAAAAGCTGGACAAAAACACAAAGGCAGAACTATAGAGTTTTGGGTTGAATGGCGTGGAGTTTAGTTATATGAACACAAACCATTAAAAGCTACTAGAATAAAATTATATTAACATTTTATTGGTTGAAGTGCAACTGTTTCAACCATTCATAGAGTTCAATTGACATGAAATCTAAGAACTAGTTAATAAAACTTACTTATGAGTTATTGAAAATTGTAATATTTTCGAAATTAATTGATCATTTCATCATAATTTAGGTAATAAAACTTAACAGAAGCAAGACGTTCAACAATTGTTCACCTAGACAAAACTTCACCTAAGTACCCGCTAAAAGTATTGCTAATTCCCATTTTATGGAAGACATTTTTATTGTTCAAATTGCGAAGTGTGTGCAGTAGCGGTGCTGTTTTCTATTTTATATATTGGCGGTATTCAGTGTTTGGTGCAAATGCTCTTGCGAAAGTGCAAATGCAAAATATCGTAGCTTTTTTGTGAAATTTAACGGCAACTCTGTGTATTTTCAATTAATCTTATTGTTTTAAACAGATTGCTTATGAGCTAGAAAATTAATGATTTTAATCAAAATATTTTAAATATGTACATACATACATAATTTTAAATCTCACTTTAAAACTTTAAAATAAAAGAAAATTTATATTTTCTTTAAGAATTTTCAATTGTATTCAATTGTCCAATTTAATTTTAACTAAAAAGTTTGAAATCGCAAGATACTCGTACATATGTACATACCAACATATATGTAAATCCTGCGTGAGAACCCTACATTCATACGCGTTTTCACATTAATTTATAAAAATTTTTTGGTCTTTCAAAAGAGGTACCTTCAACTTATGCACGGTGTTTAGTGGGATATAAGTGTACTTTCGAATATCAAAAAAATAATTTCTTATCAGGTATTTGTTGCGAAATAATTGATCACAGAGTTTTGTGACGCACGCTACAAAAAATGGAAGTAAGTTTGAAAGTTAAAGTGTGTTTTCGTAATTTTAATAATAAAGTACACAAAATATAGTTCCCAAAGGAAAGATGAATATAAGAAAAGTCTAAAATAACTTATATGCAGCCAAAAAGTTTTGTCGTTTTTTGTCAGAAGATTTGAACCCTTTGTGACGCACCCTACCTGACTCACGTTACATTTCTTCTATTAAATTTCTAATCGGAATTTTCATACCTAATTTCAATGTTTACAATGTTTTGCTAAAATTGAAGTGAATTAAATCTACAAAAATCAAACTTTCGATCGGGCCATCTTCACTAACACTAAAGAAATGATATGAATACCTAAAAATGGTTAATTTCTGATATGAAATTAGAAGATCTGATGTAGGGTAGGGTTTGAAAATAATTTGTGCAGTAATGATCGTCGAAATACATTTATTTTATTTATAAAATTATATATCTAGTCTAATATTACATAAAAAAAATTAAAAATAAGTTCGATCACTTTAAAAAAATTTTGTTTGGTAGACTGTTTCAGAAATTCAGACAAGTATATTTCTCAGTTAAACATAATTTTCCTTTTCTATTGCAGAATTTTCAAATTGTATATTAGATTTTTCTATTTGCATTCAGAAATTTTAATACTTATAGGTTGTGATTTTTTCGTGCGTATTTCGTGAGCGTGAGTATTTCATGAGCGTGAGTTTTCGTGATTGTGACTAACTTTTTTTCCACTCACGTGAGAGTGAGTGAACGTGAGCCAAAAATATGAGGTCGTGCGTGAGCTTGCATGAGTGGAATTTTTTTATCGTGAGCGTGCATGAGCGTGAGTGAAAAGTCACTCACGATCCCATCTCTATTGTGTATTACGATTCGAAAGAAAACACTTTCGAAACACAATATATAAGCTAAACAAATTCGAATAATTTCCATTTCGAATCGAAATACATAGTAACCTCCTGGTTTATTATACACATTATTGAAGTGCATTCTTTTGAGTTAAATTATTTTATTCGGAGATCCCATCGAGTGTTGGCTGGAAGAAACTTTTCAGTAGTCTTCCAGAAATGATGTAGAAAATTATTTTTGAATATTTAATTTATGCTTGCAAACTACAACTGATGAGTGCTATAAGGCTTCGAACAATTTGGAGTAATTTTTTATTGAAAATAAAAAAATTTTTACAATTATATAACAAACTCGTAGTACTTTGATCAAGAAGCTTGCATCATAACCCAATACCATAAGATATATAAATATATCCGTATAATGGCTAAGAAATGATACACGTTCCACTTAATCAAGTAAGTAAGGAAACAATAAGAGTAGTGGTATTTCATTGGTGACAAAGACTCCGAAAAACCAGTATCTCCCACTTATTCTACACCTCTTATGTCTCCTTACTGTTGGCTGAAGTAGTTAGCGCGTTGACTGCAAAGCAAATAATGTCTAAGAACATGGGTTCAAGCCCAGCTTCAGACAAGTCATAACATCCAGCATTTTTCAGATGTGCATTAGAGTATGCCATTGTATTTGTTGTTGTCGGAGTGTTTAAGTGATGAAGGCATAGCACACTGGTCACTGAACATTTCTGGCAGCAATTGATACTGGTGTATGCTAGCGGACATCACAGCGCCCTCCTTCGTCGGTATTGTAGCAAAATCGCCGGCGAAGTAAAATAATGAATAAAATGGCTACAAAAGCTTAAAAACACATTTAATGCGCCTACTTGACATCAAAGGCGCTGCAACACTGATCTAAAAACTAACACAGCGCGCAATATCAGAGTTGCAAAAATTAAGCTTTCTCTCTCTTTCACCATCTGGCCTCTCTCACTATCCCTTTCCCAAAGAAGGTAACACACTTACGGGTTGGTAGGCATACTAATTGCCTGAGTGTTACTGTTTAAAAAAAAAAAATTAAAAAATTAAGTTTTAAGTCACTATTTCAGAATATTTTACTACTCTATAGCTTTCTTATTATATGTTGTTTTCAATAAGTGTCTGTGTTAAAAAAAACATATTTGTCTTTTAATATACGGACATAATTGCAATTGTTTTTGTTTTCAACACATAAATTCTATAACTCGAAGTCTCCGTAAGTCGAATATTATTTTGGGACAATGGTGATTCGACTTATGGAAGTTGGACTGTATTTGATGAATAAATATTATCTTTGATTCTATAAATATCTTTGTTTAGATTTTGTTTCAATAAGAATAATTGCAATATATAATAATTTTAGAATTGAAACGATTTATTTTGGCTCAAGTTCAAACCCGAGTTTACCCATTTATTTATTATAATTTTTTTATTTCATTTTTATTAGAAAATTTTTTGGATAAATTCATTATTTTTATTAAGAGAGAACAATTTTATTGCTCATCAGTCTAGCAGAACGGATCAGTACTGATTTCGAGCTCGCTACACCATCTCATCGACGTTCTTTGTTCAATTTTACCACTTTTGACGGAGGATACTAGTGATCAGGAATATCAACTATTCAACCGTATTATTTAACAAATTAGAATACGAAAAGTACAACTTATTAATTTTTGCATGTTAAATCAATTTCGGTTAGTGCGAAATCCCATCCTACAAGGTGGCACAAAATTAATCATCCAATTTTTTTAATATCTGTTTTACCAAATAAAAAAAATGAAATGATGTAAGACGCATATGGAACTTTATAATTTCTTCTGTTAAGTGGATAAGATGATATCCGCCAAGTAGCTGCCGTCAGTGTTCATACAGATTTGTGTCCACTTTATCGCATTTTCCATTGCTGTGGAATATTATCCGCGATTTCAAGTAGTGCCAAAGAAAAATTATGTTAATTGTGTTGTCATATTCAAACAGTAGCAATTTGAGGGAGTGTAAGAAAAATTATTTTATTATTTTAAAGCATATAATTTGATGACCACCATTTGAATCCCCCAAATGTATTTGTTATGCATTTTTATATTCTTTTAGATGCAAACAATTAATGAACTTCAAGGAAAGGAAGCGAAAAAAGTTTTGCATTCAGTAAAAGTTAAACAATGATAATGTTGTTTCCCAACTTCCTCAATATTTTTTAAAGGGAAATAAATATGGAATTGTAACAACAACTGAAATTCACAACTGCCTCAAACTCTTTTCAAGGGAAATGTATATGGAATTGTAACAACAACTGTAATTCACAAATGTTGGTGAGGGAATAAAGATCGTAAAATTAGTTATGTACCTTTTGAAAATATCACATATTCAATTTGAAAACATAATGTTTAATAAATGTATTGCCCTTAAACAATTTTTAATAAAATTTAGATAGATGCACTTACTAAATTGTTGCTTTCAATCGCAAAACCATGTTTATTTTATTAACAACAGATTCCAGATATTTAGCTTTAAAAAACTTAGACAGCAATAAACTAAACCAAATTTAATTTATATCAAAAGGCATTATTTAAAGTTGTTTCAAATAAAAGATATCATATTGTTGGCCAAAGTCATATTTAATTTTCTTCACTTCGTCGTTTACTTTTTTTTCCTTTCATTCAGTTAGATGTATAAATGTTTGTTTGAATTCGAAATACATAAAAAAGCTTTTGCATATTTTACAAATTTGGCTGTGATAATTGAAAAACGTGTACGTTAGGCTGAAAAATACAGAATCGGGTACCCAAAAAAAGTCCTAATTTAAAAAAAATAATTTATTGCGAATAGTTTTTCTTTTTCTTGAAAGAACTACTTTTTATGATGCGTAATATTCTTATTAAAAAAGTGTCTTTTGGTATATATATTACAGGAAAACTTACATTTTTAAAAACTTAAATTAAATTGTTTTTATTTCTTTGAAAATGTTTCTTTAAAAAACAATTTTTAATTTATTTTTAAAAATTACACAAAAGTATGTACTTTTAGAGAATTAAGTGGTGAAAAGAAGTATTAAAATAGCAGTACTGAAACAGTACATTTTTAAAGTAGTACTTTTTGCGCCAGGTCAAGTTCAGGCCAAAGCACACAGTGTGTGTACTAAACGAAACTATTTAAACTGTTCTTAGCCCTCTCATAACTTTGATTGCCACTGTTATAAAATTATAAGGTAACCTTGTGTATAAAATTTCAAAGCTCTATCATTAGAGGTTTCCGAGATATGGAGGTGTAAAAATAGCATATTATGATACTCACTGACTCACTCGTCAATATTATGGGGCCCTTCCATTATAGCTAGAGAGCTGGAATTCGGTATGCAGATAGGTCTTAGTGAACAACTAATGAGAATAATCTTAAAGAGGGACATGTATATTTGGGGCCTATGTTTCCCCTTGTTTGTATATAAGCTCATTCAAAGCATGCGCCAGATCCCTATAGCTAGAGAGCTAAAATTTGGTATACAAATAGGCCTTGGTGAACGACTAATAAATATGAAAGAACTAACGAGTTTTCATATGATATAAACGACATCATATTATTTAACACAACAAAAATTTAAATGTGAAAAATAAGGCCAAGTCCCTGCCCAAAAACTAAGGCCATTAAAAGTATTGAGATCAAAAATAGTACCAAATTTTTATAGGTAAAATAGAATTTCATTTTTAGGTAAACTTCTAACTTAACAATATACAAATTTTTAGATCCCTTATTCTCCTTTGTTTTTTTTTATTCTTTTACCAAATTTTTACCAAAACTTTAGTGACCCTACTATATTTTGTTTAAATAGGTTCAGTATTAAAGGAATAAAAGGCTCCTAAAATCGACACCACCACAATTGCGAAAGATGCGCACGTACATTAACTTATTTAAGTATTGGTTCTACTAAAAATATAAGTAAAGCAATGAGAGAACCTACATATTTATACGAGTAATAAAATTTTTTTTCTTGAAACGAGTGAACTTGAAAAGAAAAAAATACCCAATTGAAAGAGATCAGATTAAATATGGATTTACATGTTTGTATGCAATTTTATTCTGGTTATTGTTTTTTCTATGAAGAAGGGAATGGGGAATTAGGTAGTTGTTTTCATTTTAAATGAATGCAACTAAAATAGGTATACATTTAAACAGGTGGACGAATTTGAACCAGTAGACAAACTCTAGTTATTTTAATTTTCTAGTCCAAAAATTTAGTTACGATTTTTAATATATTTAGCTTTAATACCGGAAAAATAGCGAAGAAAAAATGTGGTCCAATTGACAGTTTGCCAAAAATGAAATGCTATTTTACCTACTCTTTTTGATCTCAATATTTTTAATGGCCGAAATTTTTGACAGGAACTTGGCTTTATTTTTACATATATTTTTTTGTGTGGTATCTCCTACAAATTTTTCTTAAATAAACTTTTAATTCTCATCTTTTGAAACAGTATATTTTATAAAATGGCTAAAGTACGATTTTTAAAGTGCAAAAGATGCTTAAAAAAATTATTAATCTAATTTATTCTAGTTTGAATAACAAAAATTTTTTAACTTTTTTAAAAATTGAACTAGAGCTTAAATAAATTAGATTTATAATAAAAAAGAAGTTCGAATAATATATAAGAATAATGCTTTACAAAATTTTCTTTAAAAAATCAAGTTTTTATGAAAAACTATTTAATTTTTTTTATATCGCAATGAAATAGAAAATATATGTACATTAAAAAGGAATTTTTGAAAAAATTATCTTAATAAAATAAAACAGTACTGATTGAAGAAGTTCTTTATAAATACATTTCTTTATGAGAATGAAAGTAGGTTAGGATTTCATGTAAGATAGAACCGCAAGTGGCAGGATCAATTAGCCAGCGTGAAAGTGCTAGGTACCACCAGAAACGGAGTAAAAAAATTATAGACTCTTAAATAAGTAAATAAAATTCACTTTCCTTTCGTTTATTCTAATATAACTTCTTATAATAAATTTCCAAAAAAATGAATTATAGCGACACGACATTTCCAGGTTTGCTTCTTCAAAGGGGGAAAACAGCTATATCGCCTGATTCTTACCAATATAATAAAAACACAACTATATAAGAGCAAACACATCGAATTCATATAAAGGTGTGTATACTAAATTATAATAAAGCAGCGCCCTTCAGCTCCAAGAAACTTCTTAAGGATCTAGCACCACTCGACAACTTAAATCCAGTGATGCGGCACCCGTTAAAAAATCTATTGCAAATAAAACTCTGATTTTAAATTTTAATCATTGTTGGAAAATTTTTTGTCATATATAATTTTTTTTTTAACAAAATACATAATAAAAAAAGAAAACTAAAAATTTTCTTGGATAGAAGAGAAGTTAAAAAAAAGGCAACGTTAAATAAAACGGCGTGACAAAAATCAATATATGCATTAATCTACAGATGAAATAAGGTAACGCTGCATTTTCGGTTTTTTATTTTTAATCTTTTCTTGATTTTCAAAGACATTTTTGAAGATATTTATTTGATCCATTCATACCTTCTGAAAAAATGTATAAGGTAAAAAACGTAACTTTTTATTAGAATAAATTTTGAAAGAAGTATTTTCTGAAAAGAGTACCTTTTACCTATTAAAAATGTAGTTTTTCAACAAAGTATCTATTGGAGAAATTATCTTTTGACAAAAGTGCATTATGAGAAAAGTAATTTTTTAAAATAAAACATATGCAGATTTATTTTGTTAATAAGATTTTGCATTAAAATGCATTTTGGTCGAAATTTTTTTTTAATTTGAACTTTTAGCCCCGTATTCATAAAAAATAATTTGCATTTGAAATGTATTTTAAGGCAAATTTTGTATACAAATTTTACTTAAAATACATTTCAATCCCAAATATTTTTCATGAATACGAAAGTTAGCATTTGGAAAATAATTGCTTTTAAAAAATTCATGTTTATAAAAAATAATAAAAAAATTTGTTTTTGATAACTGCATACTATTTAATTCACAATTACCTATTTGAGAACGGGTTTATTTGAAAATGTGCTTGATGAAATGCTTAGTATTTTACTTTCTAAAACGCGTTTGGCGTGGAGAAATTTTTATTGCAAGATAAGCTCTTTTGTAGAAAAGTTTTTTCCAAAAAGCGAAAGCGAAGTGTACGTGCAAAGCAGAAGTTTTATCAAAAAAAAAGTAAATGATTCGCGTGTCTGACCCTTAAGCTCTCTAATTCAATGCATATCGAAACCGAATCATTCTCAGACGATGTTAAACCTACTTTCTTTCAGCAAAGTAAAAAAACAACTTTGTAATAAAACCAGAAAGAACACAAACATTTGATTTGACACAAAAAACAAACACACAAAGAGGCAGTGCTCTAAAGATATCTGAAAAACATGTATTCTACTTCAAGAAATAATAAATCAAAATGGTTTAAGTTTTTTCAGTTTATTTTACTAAATTGTAACAAATCATAAATGCAAGTTATGACTAAAATGTGTGGTCAAACTGTCACAAACATTTGACGGCCAACATGAAGCGAATGAATGGTTCAGATTTACAAATATGTCAACAAAGTGCTAAGCGGTAATAAAAAGTTCTTGGTGGATATGATTTTTATTGCAATTTTTTTTTCGAAGTATTAAAATGCGGAAGATATATTTATATTAATTTTTCCTGACTATATTTTTTTGCAAAAGAAAGCTGCTTGCATGATAATAAATACCTTTCTTCCCTTCTTCTTTGTATACTTCCAATAGTGTCATAGTAGCAATACTCACTTTTACAAAAAAAGGGGAAAAATCTACCTTCACTTTAAAATAAACGAAAAAGATGATAAGAGATAAATTCATACATTTGTGTCTACATAATTATGAAAATATTTTGTAATGAAAGAGAAGACGAAGAACTTACAAAAGCAAAATTGTGTAAAATCTAAACCAAAAGTCGCCACAAAAATTCTTTAATAAAATTATTTTTACCGCGAAACAAAAATAAATAACATTGCAATGCAATTCTTTCAACAAAGCAGCAACAGCTAACTGGTGAAAAATTTCTAAATGAATTTACAATTTATCTATGGTTATTTAACATGGAGAATAGCATTGTAACATAAAAAGGGGAAACGACCTTTTTTTGGAATAAATCACGAAAAAAACTTTGTAAATAATATAAAGACTTGGAAAATAAAAAAAAATTGGGAAAACCAAACAAAACGGAACATACTTCAAAAAAGGATCAAAGTATAAAATGTTAACTTTTGTTAAACAAAAAAAGTTGGCGGTCGGAAATAAGTCCTTAATGAATACAGTCCACAAAACAGAAATGAACTAAATCGCAAACTTTGTATATGAAGGGAAACAACGAATATTTTTAGAGACTTTCTTCCTTTTTCCATAAATTTTTGTGGAAATAGTTAATTTTTACATTTGGGGACTTAGTTCATAGCGCATTATCTCCCAAAACTTTATGAACTTAGATCATATGTGATTACGGTCAAATTTTATTGGGATCGTAGTTCTTTCCATCTGGTGGCCGTAGGAATTAATGGCTTTATAAACTAAATTTTTAAAATAGGAATGAACTAAGTCCCCAAACATTTACAAGGTGTACGATTATAGAGGTGTTAGTTCCTTTTTTGAGCACTGAATGTAAGTTGAATTTATATGAACTATGTCGCCAATCTCAATAACGAATTAAGTCCCTAGAAGTATATTTGGAGTGTAACTTCATTAAAAAAATTAGGGCGCAAATTAATATCTGCTTGGAGTGCAGTACAATAAAGCCACAGGCAAGAGATGCTTCGCTAAGTTAATAGTTGATGCCTGAATTTGAAATACGAATTGAACTGCGGCAATTATTTTTGTTCTAGTCTATTTTTCTGCTGAAATACAAATTTAAACTCCACTTGCAAAAAAACCCTCTCCTGAAAAAATCAGGTTTTTTTCAAACTTTGATATAAAAATAAATTACATACTCAATGATATTCTTTAAAACAGTTTTAGTCTTTTAAGAACATAGGCGGAAGTTGCACTTTGGACAAAACGTGTTATTATCAAATTTTTTACACAATTTCCATGTTTTTGGAGCACCATTGTAGACTCTAACACTAGCCACAGAATGAGGAGTTTTTTCCCAACAAGAGAGATATCCGTGGGCTGTTCAGCAAATGACGGATGACCAACCAAACGTTTTTCCATGGAAGCGAAGATATCTTTTGCAATTCTCGAGCGAAATTCTTTTCATAATCTTGTAAATCCACAATTAGTCGCTCTTTCAAAAGACAAGGAGTAATTTCGATTGCATTTTATTACGGTAAAAACGTTACAACAACTAAGTCACTAAGACCGTCTTCACAAAAATCTCCATTGAAGCAAAACTGTTGTTTGATTTACCTTTATAGCTACATATTATGAAAGTAAACTGCTCAAATACTTACAAAAAAATCCGGATTCAATTCAATCACTAAAATGTATTATATTTTGAATTTAAATTTTTACTAAAATCACAAGCAATTTGTTTGCCACTTTGCGCAAAAGTTCGGGCTAAAATGATTCCTTCTGCAAAACTATTTTATTCATCACATTTCAATGGATAGCGTTATTATAATTATTATAATTATTATATTATAAGGTTTTAAGAACGTAAAGTCTACTGATTTTATTTTATTTTTTTCTGATGAACGTCTGTAGACGGTCTTAGTTGTTAAATGATTAATTGATTTGTATATATATATTACAACATCTGTCGTTAAAAATATTATTTCATAAATTTAACAACCCAGTTATAAAAGATTTATGTGTTGGAGATGAATAAGAGGGTTCTTTTTAATTCATAGTATGAAATCATCGAAAGACTAGCAGTGATGCTGTTTGCTAGAAGTGCGAAACTTTAACACACTAAAACACCCCTGTACACTGACCCAAACGTTCCCCGTCAACTACCGCAACGCTTTACGTCACGGGGTGGAATAGGTCCTAGACCCGATCTCAACTACATTGATTCTTCTGCGAATCTCTTCTAACCTACGAAGTTCTAATTGAACCAATTTCACAAAATTTCATACACACGTCCCGTTATTCAAAGATTCCAACATGATTGGAACTATGTTGTCCGGTCTAGTCCCTTGACCTAAATATCTAAATAAATATGTTCTCCTACTATCAAATCGTGGACAGGTGAAGAACACATGTTCGGAAGCTTCCATGACATTACCATCACAATTTGGACAAATCGGACAACACGGAACACTGTCATGTCCGAAACGATACAAGTATGACCTAAAACAGTAATGTCCACTCAAAAATTCTGTAATATAGAAGTTCAAGTCACCATGTCTCCTTGCTGGCCATGTCTTGATGACAGGTATCAGTAAGTAAGTCCATCTTCCCTTATCATTCCCTCTCCATCGTTCTTGTCACTTTCGTAGGCACACATTTTTCACACCATCCGTACTGTCCGATATGTCCTCTAGCTCGATGGGTATAATGCCAGGAATAACAAAAGCGGCTTCACCCGATACAGTTGGGAATGCGCTACATATTTTAAAGGTAGCCAGCCAGATAGGGAATATCAGACTCACATATGCAGAATATGGTTCCCCTATATATTACATCTTACTACAGTAGTGAGCGATTTCCTCTGCATATATTTTGGGCCTCTTGTATTCGGCATGATCCGGAATAGCGCTAAGCAGGTTTTTGATGCTTTGGAACCATTATACTGCAAGTGATTATGACAAGACAGACTCAAAGGTGTCTTACGCACTCCTTGGGTGCTATGCTAAGAAAATTAATTAAAATTATTTATTGATTTTTAGTTATTCATTAGAAAATTAAATTTTTTCATTTTTATTTTTCGCTTTTGCATTTTATTTTTTGCTTGGAAAAATGCCATTTTTAAAATTATTAAAATATAAAAATAATGTCTTTAATTTACAAATGAGAGTTTTTTGCACGAACCAGCTGCAGGTTGCATGACTGCAAGTGCAGTTAACTTCAATCGTCGTCTTGTAACAAGATACATAATTATTTTGAAAACTACAACTACATCGCCGCATCACCTGTTTGTACTCTAAATATATATTTCAGCAAAATTACGTATTCAAATTTTGCTTACATATATAAAATAAAATGTAAAAAACAATTCAGTTGTTTAAAACATCTTTATGCTAGAAATACAACTAAATCGAACGTCGTCGAATTTTGCCGAACACGAAGAATTCGTCGGCAAAATTTCGCTGTTTAAATTTAATTAAAAACTTGTTTACTGTTTGTACCAATGATGGAAAAGTTGGTACGATTGTACTATTTGATATAAAAAAGTATCGCCGTACTCCCCCAGCTTATTCGATACTCTCACAGATACACATAATAAATTATGGAATTTGAAGGATCCGGTTAGGTTTTATTTTAATGTTTGAAGACTGTTTAACAATCCATCTAAAAAAAAATATGTACATATATATTTTTAGGACGAGTAAACAACATAAGCCCCTTTTAGAGATGAATGGACAAAAAATGTTCATGGTTAGAAAGGGATAGAAAAATAAAAGTATGCAGCGTGGGTAATATTCCTATTGTGGGCGCATAAGCCGAGTGAAGTTGACACGCACGATTCTAGTGCCAAACATAAAAAAGAAATAAGCGTTGCTGACTACACCAACAATTCAAAATACATAATATGTACACATGTATAAAATACTATTATTTTAAATTAATCTAATTTCTTTTGAGCACTAGGTCAATTTTTTAAAAAACGTTAACAAAATTTTTATTAAAAATTAAAAACAGAAGGTCGAATAACATATAGGAATAATACTATTATTTTTTAATCAAAAAAGTACAAACATATTGGTTTGTTCATATTTGCTAATGAATTTTATACAAACATATGAACTTATGTACATATGTATGTTTTTGTGTTTGTGATGCCATCTAGCGCTAGGTAACTTCAATATCAATCCGCCCTCGTATATGCTTTGTGGTCCCTCTTTATTTCTTTCAAATTTCATTCCCATCAGTGGTTTGTGCTGGCTAGTGTGGCCATTTTAAAAAATAATACTAACAAAATTGAACGTTGGTAAAAACATAACTGAAGCCAATTTTGTAGTTAATTATTTTGACTGTTTATTGTAAACGCTACAAAATAACGATAAAACAATTATTAGAGTAATAAGAAACTTTATTTATTAAAACACTTGAAAACTATAAAAGAAAATGGGCGCATGGTACTGATTTGATCGTCGTTCGCCGGCGTAAGAAATAGAGATAAATCCATAGCAGATTTCGTAGCTAATGACGAATTTCGCCATCGCCATGATTATGTGTTTTTTCATATACACAAACGTATTTTAATTTTATCGACGAATATTCGCGGCCAAAAATTCGTCATTCGTATCATTTGTGAAAATTTTTTATTTTATTATATCGCACATTTAATTGTATTGGCATAGTGATACCAAGAGTACGCAATTTTCCATTTTTGTAGGGAATTTATTGTTAAATTTCAAGCGAAGGGAAAAGAGGACATATTTTTTATTTTAAGGAAATTATAGAGATTTTTCAATACATTGCTATTTTTCATTACGGTGTAATTGCGTAAGTGTAAATATTACATACATACATACATATAAAAATTTTAATTTTAAATTTTTTTACATTATTACGCGAGATATTTCATACAGACAAAAACATTTATCGGTAAGTAATATCTAGAGACAACGAAAGGCAAAGAAGTGTCTGATTTTCCTGGAAGAATTCGTATGAAAAAAACAAAAATATATTTGAATTTTTATTTTTATGTTTAAGCCCCTAATTCATAAATGATTATAGGCAGTTTAATAACACATTAATAGTCAGAAATGTTTAATAGCCTATTAAAAGGTTATAAAGTCTCTGAAAAATAATGATTTTAAAAATTTTAATTCGAATGCCGATATATCAGCTGCCCGCACTCGAAAAACTTTTAGAAATAGGGTCATTCCGTTTGAAATGTCGGAAGATAACTTCAAATCTAGATACACGTTCAATAAATCCGCCGTTTGGAAAACTATTGAAATGGCTAGGCCGGAAATTCAACTACACTCAAGAGCTTGTGGTACCTCTATCTATTTGCAGGCTTTGGTATCATTACGATGCTGGAGTCTTGTAATTCATTTGAATTTAAACTTGTTTTGTAAGAATTTTCTTATTCCTTGACATTGATTTTCTTTTTCTCATTTAAGCAGAAATTTTCTTAAAGTGTCTTCCTAGTCATGTTCTTCCTATTCTGCTGCATTGTGGATTTGATTTGTTATATGTCGAAATTATTTCCTGGTAAATTGTCATCGTCATATGGATTGTGGGCAAATTTTATGCTCTCAAATATACTTTTGATTGTGTCACTTGTCTACTCATTTTGTGTGCAATGAATGTTCAATGTGTCGTTAAAGTACCTGTGAAATTTCGTGCCATTTTTTGATGATAGATGAACAAACGTTTGACATGCTGCATCAAAATTTTTTTAAGCACCTCATCGAACAGAAATTTACTTTGATTCATTAAATAGTACCGACGTATCATAATCATCAATATATACACAAACTCTCTAATAAGTATATTATGTTATAAATTTTTTTGCGTGTGCATTATAAATGGAATGAGCAATTGCTATTTGTAATATTTAAACAGGATTCTGGCTTAACGTTATTCACTAAGGAATAATGGATTGTGGTCATGATATTGCTGTGTTATGAATGAATGTTAAAGTCTCATTAGCACCAGTTGAATGTTTCTTCACCTTCGCCGAAACAATAAATATGCAGCTGATACAGACAAATAATTTATTAAAAAATTTAGTGTGTTCATACTTTTACAACCAAAATTTCTAAAGTGAGACATCAAAACGAGCACATTTAAAAATTCTTAACTTGTAGCAACTTGAGCTGACGACATTAAAGGAAACGATAATTACCATGTGATCACGATAGCGATAAATTTTAATATTGTAGTATTAATACAAGGTTAATTTTAAAAATATATGCAACAGAGGCAGTGGTTTTAGCTGACTAAATAATTTGTGAAAATAGATTTTTTGTAGAAAATTTAATTTTTGGAGGCATTAATATTAAAAAATATATTAATAATATTAACGCATTTGAGATTACTTCCAATTTTTAAAGCCTTGAAAAATGTTTGGTATTATTGTGGATAAGCTAGTCTATATGTTGGCATTTCCACAAAAATGTAAACTTTTTAGTATATATATTATTATCTCTAGATTTTTCTTCTCTTTTACTAAGATTCGTATGCGAACAGAATATTTTGAATTTGAAATGAATTTTAAGACAAATCATAGAAATTTTCTTTAAAACGCATTTTAAAGCCAAATCATTTTTTATGAATACGGAAGCAGGGGAGCCAAACTTCTCGATTTTACGTCATTTTAACGATTTTTTACAGCGAATTTCACAAAATGACGAATGACGGTTTTTGTTTAGTACCCCTATTGATTGATGATTTTTTGACTTCACTATTTTTTGCTCAACATAACTTGTACGTCTGGTAAAATCTCAGCATCGATAGAAAAAAAATGTTTTTATTGAAATTAATTCTTTGGCTTCAGTTCAAATCTGAGTTTACCCATTTCTTTTAATTTAACAAATTTATTGGATAAAGTTGTTATTTTATTAAGAGGGTACTATTGAGAATAATTTATTATTTATCGGAGTAGCAAAACGGGTCAGTAATGATTTCGAGGTCGCTACACCATCTCATCAGCGTTCTATGCTCGATTTTACCACTTTTGATGGTGGATACTAGTGACTAGGAATACCAACTATTTATTTATATTTTTGGTTTTTGGTATTTATTTATATATGTCTATGGATTAATAAAATCCTTACAGAAAACATATTTAAGAAAAAGAAAAGTTACATGAAATCATATAGCACTAATCTAGTTGTTTAAGTATACAATTAAATTACGTTTAATCACATTTATATGAAAAGACATATCAATAGCGTTATACAATTCGTTAAAGTTATAGCAAATTTTACAGAATGGATCAGCATTAGTAAAGTTTTGACGAAATTATTGCAGTGCAAGAGGATGAAATTAAAGTAGGGATCGTTGCGGTACATTAAATGTCAGCTCATTTATCAGAAACTCGGAACAGATGTCACCATTTATAAGTTTAATAACAAATATTGTATTTAAAAGTTTTCTCCGGGTCTTCAATGTAGGCAAGTTAATTTGACGTAATCTGAATTCGTATGATGGCAAGTTTAACATACGTTTGGGCTATGAATTACGCAATATAAAAAGTAGAAACTGCTTCTGCACAGACTCTAAATGATCACTGTGGATGTTATTATGAGTGTCCCAGATGGCGGAACAATATTCCAGAATAGGTCTGACCGAGGAAGTATAAAGTTGCCTCGTTATTGCTGATTAAAATTCTTTGGCCTACCATTTAATAAATGCAAATATATCACGAGCCTTATTTATGCACGTATTTATATGTTTAATAAACAGAACTCCAATATAAAAAAACGCACCCACGCACTCCAATATGCACCCTCCTAAATTGAAACACCCAGTAGAGTTTGCTCTTCTGGGAAAATGCAAATGTTTGCATTTTTTGAGATTTAAATCTAATAGGTTCTCTTTACACCAAATAAAAAATGAACCCAAATCTCGCTGTAGATATGATTGACTAAGTTGATCATCCGAATTCAAAAATTTCTTGACGTCATCGGCATAGATTAGTTTAGCAGAAAATTGTGCTGAGGATGGAAAATCGTTAATGTTAAGCAAGAAAAAAATGGTTCCAAGATGACTACCCTGTGGAACAGCAAGTTTAACATTAATTTTTCTAGAAAAAGCGTTAGCGAACCAAACACGTTGACGTCTATTTTAAAGATATGGTTTTATCCAATTCAAAGAGAACCGCATTAAATACAATTTATGCAACAAAATGTAGTGATTAACTCTATCAAAAGCCTTACGGAAGTCAGTAAAAATAATATGTGTATATATTCCGTTCGTGAATCCTTGATTAAAGATTATGGTTAAATGCATCAGATTAGTTGAAGTAGAACGTCCTTTACGAATCCAGTGTTGAGATGGTTTTAAAAAAGCTGAAATTTGGTAACAAAGACGCTCACAAACACATTGTTCAAATAATTTTGGAATATAACTTAGCTTGGCAATAACTCTATAATTGTTTACATTTGACTTACACCCTGATTTAACTGGTATAAGAAACGATTCTTTTTATAACTTAGGAAAATATCCGCACTTAAGAGATAAATTAGAAAGAATAGTTAGAGGTTAAGAAAAATTTTCAGTACAATTCACCGGAATACAACAAGGAACGCCGTCAGGACCACTAAATGTTAAAAACTTTAGTTTCTTTATAAAAAAATATAACGCTAGATCTATTGATACAAGGAACCAAAATTGATATTGTTCTTGTACAGGAAAAGAATAGTGTCGTATTTTGCGTTAGAATAATTTGAGGCAAAGAAATCAGCAAACATGTGACTTATAACAGTTGCCTCAGATGATTCAGTCCCTGAATATTTCATAGGAGAGGGGTAACTATTAGAGTTTCTCTTGGTGTTCGCCAATTTATAGAACGATTTTGGATCACGTTTTAGATTTAATTTTGTTTTATGTTATTTATATAATTTTTATACAGCCTCAAATTCAGTAAACTGTATTCCGCCCGCAATTTACAATATTTGATACATATATTCGATTAATGACAAGGTAAACTTATATTTTTTAAAATGTTTGTTTTTTTTTTATTTTTTAATCTTGATAACATTTTAGATGCCCATGGTGGCCCAGACTACGAAGTGAGAATATGTTTTGGTACACACTCATCAATATAATCTTTTAAAATAGTGTAAAAGGAGTTAATAATTCCATCAATGGCGTCAGGTGATTTATCAGGTATAGAGAGGATATCAATCCAGTTTGTGTTGGTTAACAAGATGTTTAGATTTTCGTAGTCAGCTTTCTTAAAACAATACTCCATTATACGATTTTGGCTCCGTTTAGGAATTGTGTTGTACTGGAAATTACATTTTAATTCGATTGTAGGGTTATATCGGTCCTCCGGTCTAGAGATTGGGTAGTGACGAGTCAGAGTAAATTCGGCAGGTTCATTTACAAATACCAGGTCAAGCGATCTGCTAAAATCATTGTAGGTACCATTTACTTGAAAAAGACACGCATCAGATAAGTTGTTTAAAAATTCATCAATAAAGTTATTCGTGTAATTTAGAAAATTACAATACGAAAAGTGCAACTTATTCATTTTTACTCGTTAAATCAATATCCGTTATTACGAGATCCCATCTTTGACGATTATTTATTACATATATACCATACTCTCCCGCTTCTTTTCGAGAGCCATAGGCTGCTGAGATCAAGCTATTTTCTATTTACTTTGTTTTTGTCTTTCTTAGTATTCAACCACCAGTGGCAATGTAAGCATAGAGTTTCTGACGAGTGCCTTCGTCCTTAATAATTAATGTTTATGCGTAACTTTTTGTACTGTTTTATTGAAATGAATTTCAAATTAATTTTAAAGGCATCGCATTAAATGTTAATATATTTTGGAAAAGAGTAAAATTAATTAATTTACCCAACAGTAAACCTATTTTTCCAAATTTATGTTAATATGTTTATAGTTTAATGACTTTGCCAAACTCTTCAGCCAGTGTTTTAAGAATATTTAGCAAAATCTTAATCAAATCAAGATAATAAATTCATTGGAAACAGAAACACCTAAAGGGAGTATTTTTTCAAAATATTATTTAAAAAATAATTCCTCTGAATTTTACAATGTTAACATTGCATAGTATTTTTATTTTGTAATTACCCAATTTAATCAATAATAAAACAAAAAAACTAGTTTATGAAATCTGTATAATAGTGTATTCTGTGAATTTCTATTAGAATTTCTGTTTTAAATTGAAATATAAAATATATCAAATAAAAAATTTACAGAAAATATGTTAACTGTTCCGACACACGTTCAAATATTCCCCTGAATCCCTTTGCATTATTGTTTGAAGTTTTTAATAAATCTGATAAATTGTTAATTTTTAAATGAAAGATTGTTATATTTATATAAAATACTATTAGTTGTTGTATAAAACAGAAAATTTTTGTGTGCGGGGTTTTACCCGAACTTTTTTTTAAATATTGTCGATTTTGACGATTTTATTTTCAAAACTTGCCGATGTTTTGGAAAATATTACTGGCAGCGCTCTACTGTAATAAATCAGGAGCTACTTACGTTCTACACAAATATATGAATTAAAAAATCCAAGTGAGCCTGTGTTTTTCACATAATTGAAATGGATAACGAATTTATCATGGCATTCGTCTAGTTTTCTACTGAAATGTCTTTATCTAGAGGGTGTTTTTTTAAGACTCGATAGAAGTTGGAATTGGAAAAACTGCTTTCATTGACAGCTGACCATTGTTACCACCTTATATGTTACTTTTGTTTTCATGTTTAGCCCATGTGTAATTGGCTGCATGTGTAACTCATGTCTATTTTAAAATTTAATCGTTTTTGAGCACTCTTTTTTTATTATGATGACGACAAATAAGGATTGGCTGTGATATTTTAATTTATTTATTTATTAAGTTTTTGTGTGTGATCATCCTTTTTACCCAAAACAAAACTGTGATATTTTTAAGGAGAATGATGTTGAATTGTTCTGAGGAAGATTATATATCTACAAAGTTAAAAAAGTTCCCTGAAGAAGTCGGAAAATACCAATGAAACGACGGAATAATATGTAAAAAATTATGTTTTATTAAATGGCCTTGAAAGCCCAAACATTAAAAAGTTTTATTTCAAAAAATGGAATTACATCAAAAATATCAAATATTTGATGTAAGCACGATATTTTCCAAAAAAAAGAAGGCATGTGTAATTCCTAATTTCATGTGTAATTTTGGCATTATGCGTGTGTAATTTAAAATTCATTTCGTTGGTATCAACACTGCAGCCGACATTGGCTTTGACGTTAGTTGAGTTTAGCTTTTTATACTATAAAGATATGTGTGTGAAGTTAAATTTGAATTTGTAGCGTGCTATTTCTGCAGTTAATAGAAAACTTTTATACACTTATCTGAGCTCTGTTAAACATTTTACAGCAATTGCGAAATTGATTAACTTTATTTAGGACGCCAAATCTAGGATCAGATGCCAGTTCGATACTAACGCAAAATGGTGTCCAAGATATTACTTAAGATAATTATAATTATGGAAATTCTTCAAATAGTAAATATAATATAAAAAAGAAATTAAAAAAAATAATTTTTTCGGAGATAAAATTGGCCATTATGAAAAAATGGTGTTCTACAGATATCCCACTATAAAGAAAAGCTGCTCCGCTACTAAACTCAACCAGAAATTAATATATTTACACCATAAATAAACATGTTACATGCTACAGATAAATATTATAATTGTGTTGCTTTAAAGCTCTTAGCCCTTTTAGACCGCGATGAATCGATTGTGCGAGTGGGTTTCGGTCTCAATATTTTCACTTCTATTTGACCAATGTCAAATAGACCGGCATGCATCGATTTTGTTGATTGCTCCTAATGTTTGTTTCTAACACTGTTCCGCTGTTCTTTTAATCGTTACTTAAATTTTTGCAAAATTTTTGCTTCACATTTCACATTTTGTCAAAATAAGTCACAGACGTATGATCCGTTTTCAATCATTTATAATTTTCAATCAATAATTCATATTTATTTTATATTCTTACCATATAGAGATAATGTATTTCAAAAGTTGTGAAAAATTCCCAATATTTTAGCGTCTGGTCTGAAAGGGTTAAGAATGAAATAGCATTTAAGTTCAGGGTCTTTATACATATTTTATTTTAAAAAATGTGTTTTTGTTGACTGTTACAGTTCGCCTACAACAATAGCTTAACTAACATGTAAATTATTATTAAAGTATTGTCAAGTTAAATAATAATAATTTTTCATTGCTTGTAATTAAGCAGGAGCGTGATCAATTTATTGTGGAATTATTTCTTGTGAAAAGCTACAAAACTAGGATTGCTGCAATTTATTGGCATGTGCCGGATATTTGTTTGCATTAAAGTTCTAAAAATTTTGTGTAAACGTTTAATTAAAGTGCGATAATTTCTGTGGTGTTAACTTCCAATTCGCAAAGCTGTACAAATATTTTTGCATGTAAGCATTAGTGTGTGACCTACGTGTAGCAATTTATTTTATAATATTATTCAAAAATCATTATAATAAATTGACATTTATTATATTTCGTTTCATTTTGTCTGAATTTTTTTTGGGTATATGTACGTGGCTATGTGTGCGTTGCCGTGTGTCTCGTTTTTGCTTCTGCTTTCATTTGCCATTACCACTTTCTGCTTTGAAATAAAATATAATGTAATCATAGAACTTTGTTATTTGCTATTGATTGACAACTGAAGCATATATTCTATAGTACGAACTTTTTGTATTCGACTTTTGGAATAAGTAATTTGAGTTCTTTATGTAATATTATAGCATATCTCTGCAGAAATATGTTTATTGAGTATAAAAATTGATTTATATTATATTCACACTGCGCCTGCATGGCTGTATCTTTGTACGATTTTTTCAAGGTTGTCTTCACTGATTCCTTTGTCTGTAATTACTTGACAAAATGCAGTTACATATGTTATATTATGTTTCTTTATTTGTAGCATTTTGATTGTCATTCGTTGGAAATCAATGACACTTGGATTAACATAATGATGATTATGATGATGATAAGTCTCATTATAATTATAGCACAAATCAATTGGAATTCCTGTATAAACAAGAATAGAAACCACAATGCACGAAACAAAAAATTGTTTGTTAAGTTAACAAATTATATAGTGAGAAATAATTTGTTTATTTAAACATTTAAATAAATAAAATTCTTTTTTATTGCAATATGAATATGTTCTCTTTCCAATCTCACAGGTTTGCTTTAACTGCAACACAATTCATTATATTCGTGAGACCTTGCAAAAGCAAAAATAAATGTTTCTAACTCATTATTTTCAAACCTCTTTCAGTTACAAATATTAGCATAAACCCCCAATGTAATGATATTAATTAATGTGTAATACTAATTAATATATTTTAAATAGAGCCACGAAAACAAATATTTCAGAGAGAAATATTAATACAATTTAAAAAAACTCAATCATTTGTTGTATAATATTCAGGCTTAGAGTATTCAATTTAATATGTGTTTGCATTTGTACATGCAAGTAGAGTACACGTATTATCATGTTGCATGAAGGCTTACACAGTAGTCAAGTGGAAGTTCCTTTGGAAGTTGAATTAATCGGTGTTGCCAACAACTTAACACGGTCACATATAAAAGGTTAAAATTGGAAGTAATTATTCTTATTACTTTTTTGATTAGAATACTGATATCATACCAATTTTCTCTTCTGTGAATAATCAAAGATAAAAAATAACAATTCCATTTAAATATACATGAAATAAGCTTTTAGCTTTTTTATTATTTTACATAATAAATAGTAATTATTATTTTACCACAATAGAGAAAGCTTGAACAAAAGTTTATAGTTATTAACACTGCTTTTTGTTTTGGCATTAAATTGCACCTCTGTGTCAAAAAATCACTGCTTCACAAAAGACGATCACTGATTAGATGAGACGCAAGTCCGCTGTAAGTTAGAAAATTGTGAGTGAATTAATAAAGAAGTTTAGTGAAATGTGTAAATGCAAAGTAACTGATCGAGCAGATTTAGCACTATTTTGTGTATTCGCGCTTCCACGCGTATGAGTATCATCGCACAACAATTATACGTCACCCCTATACACCCAGTGATGCCAGCGAAAACTGAACAAAATCCCTACACGTCTCGAAAGAATTCCACCTTTATCAAAACAAACAAAAAAATTACCTACATTTTTCCCTACTCTAAAATTTTGTTAATTTTGGGAAAAAAAAATATTTTATTTAGGGGTTTGAAATTTTGTACATTTATATCGCCAGACAAAAAATTAAATAATAATACAAATAACATAAATTTGTAATTTTACCAACCATCACTATCTGCCATCATAGTCCTCAACCGACTGTACTGTTTACATTTCTTAAAAAATTATTTAAATTTTAAGGGAAGTCTTCGGAATTACAATTTTCTTATAATTATAAGCATTCATAGTTAATATAGATTTTTTAAATTTTTAAAATAAAGGTGTAGAGATCTTAGAAGGTAATCAAAATCTTAATTAAGAATTCTTAATAAAATTTTATTCAAGAACAAATAAAGGGACACATGAATTCAGCGTTGCCACCACAGAAAGTTAAAATTGTACAGAAGTTTGACAAAAATAGTACAAAACCAAATGAAATAGTACAAAAAAAATTTCGACATTTTTTCGATTTCGATTCTTTATTTTCATGAAAACTTATTCTTTTTATTTAAAAATCATAAGTAGAGCATTATACTTGTACTTCCATATGTAATCATATGTGTAGACATTTATGTATATACGTACATATATACCAAATACACTTAACTATTAATAAAGCAGAAAATCCATTTATTCCCTTACGTATATACTATTTAAGTATATACATATATCTATTTTATAAAAACATAAGTACATACATATGTATTTCACTATTTTTGTACCGTCAAAATCTCAAGAGATTTCTGTTCTAAAATAAAAAATAAGAATTATTTTTTCAGTTTTTTTAGCATTTCAGCCTCTTTCGTAAAAATTATGCAATTGTGGCAGTTGACAATTTATTTCTCGAATCCGTTGTAATAATGTTAAGCTTAGAAAATAGTAATATTAGAATAAATTTTTCAACAGTTTTTAAATTTGGGAAGAGAGTTGTATCAGCAGAATTCTTTATTTCAAAAACCCATATCCAATAAATTGCGACATCTAAATCATAAGAAAGATTTAGCTCTTTGTGGTGCAAAAGCACATGTTCGCACAACTCATTGTCTAATTTTCGGTAATCTTTTGCAAAGGAAGGAAATCTGGTTTTAAAATTTGATAACGCTTTTATTTTAATTGATTGTGTAAATTTTGAATCTACTATATCTATAAAGGTCATCAACAAAATTGAATCTTTTTTTTTCATTTTTGTAATAACTACAATGTAAAAATTTCTGAAATCGATATACACTTTTTGTTGCCCAGATTTGGAACAAAATGAAATAGCCTCTTGCGCAGCAACACCAATACATATTTAATTTACTACACAAAAAAAGTTTATTTGTGTGATTAATCACAAATCAATCTTTTTGTTTTATAATATCTATTTTTATATAATTATTTAATATTGTATAACATTGGAGATTCTGATTGGAAAATTAAATTAAAATTAATTAAAATACCAGGAAAATATGAAAGGAATAAATATACTTTGTTGAATTTGTTGTTTTATTTCTTTTATTTTTTTGCAATTAGTAGGATAGTACAAAACTGGTACAAAAATGTCATGGTACAGAAATAATAAAAATATTTTTAAATAGTATAGTTTTTGTACTATAATACAGAAAGTGGCAACGCTGCACTCGAAGAAGAGCGCATATGAATATTTAAAATAGCTTAATGTATATTTAAAAAAGTCTTAATGTCTATATTAAACCAAAACAAATTAAAAAATTTTCAAATTTTATTTTCATCCCAATTATAAATATTCGCAAGGAATTTGTTTCATGAGGAAAGGGTTTTCTCGAGAAAAAATTTCTCCAATTAATTCAATCTCCTTTCTGTTTTGTGAAGGATTTTTTTTATGGAAACCCCAAAACTTAAATATATTTACAATAACTACTTTTTAGCTTTTATTTTTTTCTCTCTTTTACACTGTTTATAAAAACGGACTAAAAAGTAAAATGAGGGAATTTTTATTCATAATAGGAGAAAAGGAAAAAGGGCAAAATTTCACGAGGAATTTCTGTTTATAATTGGGCTGTTTAATTTTCATACAAAATCTACTTTAAAGAAAAGCAAGCATTTCTTTGCCTTTCGTTTTCTCTATATATTATTTACCAAAAAATAGTTTCTGTCTGTATGAAATATCTCTCGTAATACAGCAACAAAATTAGAAAATTTGATTTTTATATGTCTTTTCACTTTTGTGGGATGATTGATGCAATTACACCGCAATATAAAAGAAAGAAACACATATGTAGTTTTAAAAATTCCTCACATTTTCCTTAAAATGAGAAATATGTAATTTTTTTCCTTCCAATGAATTCCTCACAACAGAGAAATATACTACTCCTGGTATCACTGAATACACCTCTATTTAAATAATAGACATCTGCGTGAAAGTAAATAGTGATGTTTATGAAACCTTCATCATAATTTTTTATTCATTTCGTTTCTATTATTTACAGATGAATAACTATGAAAAGAGAACAATCAACACTCGATAGTTAAGAGACAAGTGTAATCGATAAATATCAATAAAGTTCGTGTAAAAACAACATACTTTTAAAGGTCTGTGTTGCCAGTTCTAGGAAAATCATTAGAAACACTTAAAACATACACAATGAACTAAATCGCGGAAAATAAAGTAACAAAATCTAAAAAAATTAAGTTTAAAGATTTCTATAATGATTTCTTTTGGTAAAATATCTTATGCAGATAAAATATTTATTCTATAGTATCTCTCGCTATCGTGAAATATTTTTATAATAGTTGATGTATACCATTCTTATCATTTTTTAAATTTTTTATTTGCACATGAGGCATATAACGAAGTTCTTAACATATCACCAATAGCTGGACAATGTTCTACAGTAATTTTGATTTAACTGCCTTTTGCTTAAGCGCTCTTTTGATTTAACTGCCCAAAACTATCAATTTCTGTCACTATTATTTAAAATTCCATACAAATTCGTTTTTCAGTTCTTTTCTGTACCTGCACATTTAAGATAAATGTCTTAAACTTGATTTCACCAAATTGTCAATACTGCTATTGCGTATTAATAAGACAATGTGAGATGATAGCGAGAACTACAAAATAGAAATTGTTTCAATGAATAATATCTTCGTGTTAACGAAGTGAAACTAAATTTTTTCACTCGTAGTCACAGTTGCCTGATGACACCGGGGAAAATTCGTCAATATCGTCAAAATAATTATCAGAAAACGTCAAAAATTCATCCAAAATAAAACAAACACGTTTTTAAAAAGAATTATCTATTTTATTTAACGCTAACTTAACACAGCAAATAAATTCATAGTTTTTGTATAAAGTAAGCCAAATTCTTATCCATAAAGAGATCCAACAGATTAATTACATGTTTAATAAAATAATACATACATAAAAATTAATTAAAATATTTCAATATAATATAAAAAACAGCACTCAAATACTTTATATAAATATTGCTCTTTTAACGTAGCAGAATGTAACAACCATATCTCAAAGAGCAAAATCTATCATTTCATTAAGTAAAATTCTTCATTAAAACCATCTTCATAAGTATGTAATTTTTTTTAAGAAACATATCTTGACACAAACCGAAGTTGTAACCATTAATAAGCTAATAACGGACAAATACTTACTTCCTAATATCTTTAAAACATTAAACGCATTTTAGAAAGTTCACTTTTTTTGGTTATATGACTACGTTGCAATAAAGGAACGATATGTACATATTTGTGTTTATATAAAAATAAGATAAAATTCAAAAATGTAAAGATATGATATTCTTCATATTACTACACATCTGCAAAAAATTAAAGAAAAACACATACTCGCAGTATATACATATATTACAATTTAACAATTTTATTAAATCAGATACTACTTTCAAACAATTACAATTATTTAGTTTTAAATTATCTTTATCATTCAAAATTGCTTCTAAGGAAGCTTTTGAAACTGATTTCGTACTTCGGTATTGTTTAAATTTACTTGGCGAAATACCATTTCTAAATTTGCTGAAGAATGCGGTAATACTAAAATTTTTCTGATATTCATGGTTTAAAGCTCTGAGCAAATGCCAGTTTAAAATGATCGAATAAAAATGAGAACACCTAACAAACTGTTGCTTTATTCATACTATGAGCAAGAAATGATTTTTATTCTAGACAGGTCTCGATATTGAAAACTTTTTGAAATTTATTTATATTAAGGACTGTGCAAATGAAGGGGTGGAATACTTTGTAACTTGTGCGGCATTTTCACTATTTTTGTATAACAAACGCTAGCGATAAGTTTTACTATTAGAACCTTCGCTGCTAAGTTTCCACCTATGCTCTGGGCTATTGGGAGGATCTTTGCTCTTGAATAATTAGATGATTCATTATTCATTTTCAGTATTTTTAATATAATGAAACTATTTCAAATGTGAATCTTAAAAATTTTGTCTGTTATAATGAAAATGAATAATGAAAGAAATTTTTTTGTAATAATCTCACACACATTCTTCACACAGCCAGCGACGACTACACACATGCATTTGTACATATTTTGTTATATATTTTTTTATTAATAGTTCTCCAGCAAACACTCGCGTTTCATTTTAATTTGATGATATGCGAAAAATATTTTATTATAAACTATTCATTTGGTAACATATAAGGTCTTTTATGTTATCAAAATATTTTTTAATTAAGCATTATAGTTAGAGCATTTATGCGGAGCCCATGCCGCAATTGTAGAAATTAACTTACACACATTCTTCACAAAAATTCTTATTCCCTTCATTTAGTCGACGAGTGTACCATACGGCGTATAGACCTTCATATTTTCCACACATGACATTTGCAACATCTGTGCAAATGCCACAATAGAAAAATTAGTTTATTAACGACATGAAACAGCAAGTTGCCTGTGACGTTTGCGCAAAAAAATTTCGCGTGAAAATACTGTTGCAACGTTATTATACTCTATAAACATTGACGTCTATGCTATGATTTCTGCTCTTCGTTAACGAATGAATCTTCACATGCGCCGCACTGAAAACAATACCGGGCAATAGTATCACGAAACAGGGGAAGAGATTATATAAAAGTAACTCTATAATTTAGCTTTTCATAGTCTTGTGGAGTATATTTTTAATAAACACTCCATGAGAAAATGTTATACTATTTCTAATAATACACAAATTTATAAAGCCTAGTTTGTGGTTTTCAGACTGCTCTTCATTAATTTCTTCTTCAAGCAACCATCCTTTTAATTTCAGTAAAAAGTGTCACTTGGAGAAAGATTTTCTTTTTCCTTCATATTAAATTCATTTGTGTTACTATGAAAATATTTTAAAACATCTTTCCTCTTAAAACACAAAGATAAGAATTATTTGCAGATTTTGTGCTATAATTCAATTTTAAAAGTTTCAAATTTGTAAAAAAAAATAACGCAAACGCAAGAGAAAAAAGCGTTTGTATATGCTAAATCAGGCCCTTACTTTACGATGAAAAACTAAAACTCAAAAATAATTCTTATTTACAGGCAAAAAAATTTAAACAACAAGCTGTAATTTTTATTATAAGAAGCTTTTTTACGGATTGAGGGTTTAAAATATTACCTAAACAGATATCATGCCGCATCATATATCTATCAATCGCTTGACCTTGTGTTTGCTGGCAAAACTCGATTTCTCCATAATTCTTATAAGCAACAACACAATCACATTTTAAATTTTGCGTATCACTGATCTAAAACGTTTTTTAAAGTAATTATTTTGGCACTAAAAAATTATAATAAATAAACAGGAAAACCTGTATTTTTACATTATTATATGAATGCATAAAAACTTCTTTTGCGCAACTTTCCTTAACGAGGACAATCACGCTTGTAGTCTTCAGTAGAAGCTAGAACTCATATGCCGATACCATAGGCGTTGGTAGCTCTTTATTATAATTGTTTATAGTTAAGAGTTAAAAAAAATAATACAATACAAATAGATAATATTTTTTTATTTCTTAAATTCAATACTAAAATTTGTTAGTTTTTATCAGAAGTTTGATATTTTCATATTAAAAATTTATAATATAAACAGAAGGGAAGGCCGATTTTTAAAGACAAAAATTTGGCGATATTGTGCCATAGATTTTTCGGTAGCTTTTGGCATGAGGAAAAAAAAGTTCCACTACAACGTATCAAAAATCTCATTTTCAAGGAGCTCGAATTTCAAGTCAAATTTAGAATTTTCATTAATAAATAATCCAATTTCATAAAAAATAATTCAATTTAATTATTTTGCACCATATTAAATCATCACTGATCCAATGTTAATAATTTATCGTTTAATTTAACTTTATCTATACAAATGTGTGTAACTTATAATCATTGCTTTCTTGTACTTTAAATATAAGATTAAATCGTGTTGTATTGGAATTGAATATATAATAAATAAAATAATAATTCAAAATAATAATAATTCAAAAATAAATATAACATTAAAAGGTAATATTTATAAAAAATTAAGTCTCCGTTTTTTTGTATTACTTATTAAAAAAACCTTAGAAATAAATTTTTTTCCGCAAGCCGACACACTCTGCCTTTTACACTATAGTTTAAAAAACTAATCAAACTTGTGCGTACATAGTATGTATGTTAGCTTTCATTTGTACAGATGATACATTTTTACACATTACTTTTATAAAACTTTTCAAAAAGAGATACAAAATTTAATTATAATTAATAATCATTATAAATTAAACAGGTGTATTTTAATATACAAAGTTGTTTTTCTCTCAGAAAGAAAAAGTTGTGTTAAATTTGCTTTGGTGCCACCAAAAATTAAAAAACGCACCGAAATTAAAAAAAGGAATTTATCGCACAAAAAATTTTTAAAAGAGTTGACAACGCTGAACATTGGCACTTAAATTCTACTTAAAATAAGTTTATATAACTGTGCCGCATTCATAATCAACATACATGCATTCTATCACTGGCTACAATTTTGACGTAAAAGCCTTATAAAATTCTATTTTCTACAGGTTGGTACGTTATATTTCGGTCAGGTAAGCATTTTCATTACTTTTTCATGTAACTGATACGATCAACTGGCAGGACTACATATACGTTTCTACATTTACGGTCGGCTAAAGAGGCATAAAGTTGCCTATCCGAGATAACTATGTTAGTCGTATGGTCGTATACCCAAATAATCTTTAACTAACTTATTTACTCTATTGTACGATTTTGATAAACATTAGTTTTTGTGTTAATTTAATTTTTACAACAAAAAATTTAAATTAATTTATTTGGTATTTATGCTGTGTTGGCAATAATTTCAATAAAATCTGTTCACAAGAGCTCCTGAAGCTTATGTTAAACTTGACAAAGACATCTTAAGGTAGTTTTATGTTGAACAAAGACTCTGGACGAAAAGGCTCATCTAACGGCCGTTAATTAATATCGCTTAGAGACATTTTTTTGCTTGTGTAATAATTTTTTTAGTTAAAAATAGATTAGGCTACAATATTTAATAATTTTTTTTTTGTTTTTAAATCTCTTTATAAATATTTTTTTTTAAAGATGCAACTTTTTTCCCTGTTTTAGACATTATTTATTTTATTGAGGAAAACATGATGAAGTTAATATAGTTATGTTTCATATTCTTTGGGCTAAAAATATATTAAACTTTAATAGTAAAAACAGTTTTTTTATTTGTTTATTAATTTTTATCCTCTTGAAATAACTATTTTTGGCCTTCATATATGAGTATATCAGTTGTTTTCATAACAAAATTTTAATTATAATGAAAAAAAAATAATAACAATCCTCTTAACAATAGCAATAACAGTTTATTATTCCGATTCGCAACTACTAGATGAATCTAAGGTGCAAGGTACACAATGTTGTGACAAATTTCGAAAAATATCATAATCGACATTCTGTTTTTTTTGAGTTGCTTTGTGGTTTGCGTAACGCTTGTTCCGACTTTTGCGCCCGCTCGCATCAACTTGTATGAATTACCATCTAAAAATAATGCCAGAGCATTGTCTGTTGTATATGGAATAGGAAGGCTTGGATTTGATCCCAAAAAAGATTTAATTTTTTTGTGATACCTATTTTATTAGCACTTCGTTTTTCTGCTTGTTATAAAATGCACATTGCAGCTACTACGAGCTCACTGTGAGGTATTTCCTTAACAATTTGGGAAACTTTTCTTAATATCGTTGTGTTGGGAAATTGGTCGAACATCTTTTCGGGTCTTCCACGATTAGTCAGTGGATTCGCTAACAAAAGTTGTCCGTCTAACCACACCTTGTTGTATTCTTCAAATTTGCAGCTGCTTCTATGGTTGAATTGCTATTTCTCAACCAATTTTCTTACAAAATTTTAATTTTTTTTCTGATTAATATTAACTGTATTAATAAATAAATGCCTTTCAACGGCTGACAATTTTCAAGTAGGCACGGGCTCATTGCTCCATAGTAAACAAACTTGCCGTCTGAGCACCGACATTGTTCCTAAAAAATGCAATATTATGTAAAGTTGCAGGTGGTTGCAGATGATTTGGATATTTTACAATCACAAGAGAACATAGTAATAAAAAAATATTCCAACGCAAATACCCACGAATATTAGAAGTTCCGGTTCACGGAAGTCTTATTTTGGCTTTTTTCAAGCAGTTAGTGTGATAGTCAACTTTAACTATATTTTTTCTACAACACTTTGGCATAGGTCACTATAAATAAAACTAATTTGCTTCCCTTTAATTGAGACAAATGCAACTTTAGAGAGAATTTGGCAATGCAAAGAAAGCTTAAAGCTTAGTAATGTACCGGCTGAAAGAAATGCTATATTTTACAGTTCACAGCTGTTGAACTTCATTATGCCAGTCAAAATGGAATCGATATATAAGTTCAGTGAGATATTAGTAATTTGAAATTTTGCCGAAAAATAATGGATTTCTCCAAATAAATTTTTATACGTATGCATTATCTATAAAAAAAATATATAATACTTACATATTTATAATAACTCGACACTCCTTTAGCCATTTAGTGTCAAAAACACTTAATCAGATATCCTAATATTTTTTACGCATCCATTTAAATGTTACAATTAAGTAATATTTTCTTTTCAAATTAAATTTCTGTTCAAATATATTTTCCTCACAATTATGTACATATTTCCTAAAAAAAATAATTTTTTCATTTAACTGAAATTTGACTAGTGCATTCGTTTAGTAGAATTTACAAAAAATACAAAATTTGTACTTGTTTAACGTGACCACAAAGTACAGCACACACTAAAATCAAAATATTATTATTTATTTCACAAGTTGCTCCGCCATTTTACTTTATTTTTATTTCGTTCTGTGCTTTTCCTGTCAAAATGTCAAAAATTCAACATGTCACTTTATCCCATCTAAAAAAATATGATTTACAACCTCACATTTATGTAAATGGAAGTGAATAATCTAACATACCTTAAAAATCAATACACTTGCATATTTCAAATACACACATTCTATAAGTGACGTAAGAGAGCATTTCAAAAAATACCTGGTCTTCACAACACAGTCAAACACTCACATATATAGACATATTATAATTGGATTATCTTTTGTTTTTAGCTGTTTTGTTTTTTTTTTTGCTGCTCACACAAGCGGCAAATTTTTTCTTGACATACTACCTTTCAACACAGTTTGAAGAGTACATGTGCTTGTATTTTCGTTCCCATAAATTGCATATATTGTGGATTGTTAGAGGTAGGAGAGTCGATTTAACGATCTGTCATTCTTCTGTCCATGTTAAGATTAATTTTCCGACGATTTTACATGGTAAAAGACTCATGTCATACATAGATCGGCCTTAAGAACATATGAGCGTAAAGTTTGCTATTTAAAATTGCTAAAATCATTTCTTAAATATTTGAGACATAGCCAAAAATTTGCTTACACAAATATCACACAAAGTGTCACTCAAAAAAATATAAGGTTTGCAATCTTTCAGCGAAATTTAAATTTTCCTCTATTACAATAAAAAAGATTTTTATTACAAATAAAAAATAAAAAAAATAGTTCTATGGTACTCAAATTAAATTGAAAATAATAAAAACCGTTCAGCTATAAATTCAAAGCAAAGAACTAAGGTCGCGTAAGCTACAGCGTTGTATGTTTAATTAGCAACATTACGTACAAGTATAAGTAAACTAAATTTTTTTATTGTTATTGAAAATTGTTAACTTTTAACTACATACATAATAAACTTTGGTTTAAATAAGCTTAACCAAGGCCAATTCTGCAGTTGGATGTCAAAATTTATTTATTTCTTTTGTTTACATTCAAGTTGAAAATTTACATAAAATAAAAAATTTAGTTATAAAAAAAAAGAAAAATTATACGAAAATTTAAATAAAAAGATAAAAAAATAAAAACATATAAAACTAAATTCATATCACCGCAGTAGCAGCTGCAATCGATGAACCAAATTCTGAAGAAGCAACTTGCTTTCAATCACATGATATTTTTAAATTAAATTCAGTATCCATAGAACAGGCCATTTAAGGATTAACACTTTGTTCCTCAATGGAATTTCAATGTGTACTTACATCCGTGGAAATTTTTTGGGTGGGTGGTTAGGCAATCGGCAACAACGACGTTGAACGGCATTACGGATGTCAGGAGCCAGTAATTGATCAACGGATCTTTAAAACATTTCCACACTACAGATTACTTCAACAAAATAATATTTGTTAAATATTTCAATTGATTTAAAAAAACAACCCTTAAAAAACAAAACTTTTTGAAATAATAATAATTTTCAATATATTATTTTTTCGCCTCAGTAAAATATTTTTGACAATGTACTTTGATTTTACAAAAACAATATGCTTGTAGTTTTTGTAGTGTTGTACTTGATGTAGTATTAAGTTCACCTGTTATGAATTCGCATTGAGCATAACTGAACTTTCTGTTAGGCCGGGTTAAGGCCGTTAACAAAATAAAAATAACTTGAAACTAACAGTCAACTCAGTCCTATAACTTTGGATAGAGAAAATTCAATTGCACGAAGATCTGTTAAGTTTTAACTTTTAATTCAAATTAACTGAAATATTTTCTGAGTTTAAAATTTTAACTTAAAAAATGTGACATTTAAAAGTTATTTATTTTTTGTTTGTTTTAAAAATATTTTTCATAGATGTGCTTGACTTGACTATGGAATATGTTGAATTTGAGAGCGACGACTCGGGAGATGATGTACAGGCGATAGATATAAAAGAGAAAAGAATTTTATAGCCGACAGAATACTAAATTGTATGTCATCTCCATTAGCTAGCTATACATTTCATCAGTGCAACTGCCAAAGCATTAGGTTACACTATAGAGGATCTTGTTCTGAATCGCACAAGTTTGCATAAAGAAGGTAAAATATATTTTAGAAATTAATGAAAATTACAAGATGCATTTTTTTATTTTGTTTTGCATTGGGACGGAAAGCTAACTCCTACAATCATAAGAAATACTTGATATTCATCGACTTATATGAATTTAAAAAAATATAAAGAATTTTATTGTTTTTTTGTTAATGTATTATTAATAATATATAACCCTTTGAATTATGAGTATCAAATTTTTAGCCTTTTTTGGCTTTTATTTTTGGGCGATTTAGCTTTGTCAGGCCTTTTTAAAAAGCCGATTTACCCTGTTTTTCCTTCAGCTGCTGGCGACATAAAATTGGCTACATTATGTATGAGAAATATCTAATTTATACTACATTAACCGCAGTAGATAATACTAGTTGCTCCTTAAACTCATATAAATTTTATATGACATGTTGTATACAATATTTTTATTTATGCAACAAGTAAATGAGTGAGAATATTTTTTCTTATAGTTTTAATTAATCGTGTGTGCTCAAATAAAAAGTAATTTTTTTTTCAATCGTTTATTTATTTACAATATTTATGCTTAAACTATTATAAACACTAGTTAACTATAACAATTTCTATATACAATGTCCCATAATCGAGCTCTCAAGTATTATTTATATAATAATAATTTGGTTTTTACAAATTTGTTTATATTTTTTTTTATTTACAATAAATAAATATATATCACCAGCTTTTCGCATTTCCTCTAAGTTAAAAATATAACCTATATATATAATAATTAGTTTGAAAATTTTATAATAATTTCAAAATGTCTTTATTAAAGGAGGTGTTTTAATTGAAATCAAACTAAAGTTATTATATTACAAAATATATTTCAAATAATAAACTATATTACTCGTATATATAATGCTTTACAGTGTTTAAGCAGATCTAATGACTAAATATCCATTATTAGTTTCAGTTTTAATATTTCAATAAATAAAAAATTAAAAATTTAACAACACACTTTCAGGTGGGTAAACAAAAAACAAAAATTTATTGCTAAAAACATACCGTCTAGCACACCCAGAAAAATTTTTAATGACAGGATAATTATACCAATGGCCGGCCATTCGATTTGAAATATAACACTGAATATACTGAATAAATTGTGCACTCTTAAATAGACGACGATATCATTTACAAAAAGCAAAAGGTGGAGTTAAGGAAACTCACATACATGCATTATTATTGTGATTAAAAATAAAAAAGGGAGAGATATTCAGAGAGAGTCTTTTGGCAGGAGTTTCAAAAGCAACAAGATTGTAAATCTTTCAATTAAAAACAAAATGGCTTAAGGAATTTTTAAATAGTACAAATTTTTAAATGAATTTAAATAAATTATTATTCGCACTAAGTTTTAATTAAAATTATTAAGTGGTATTTACATTGCTACTATCCGCTACTAGTCAATTCAACCAAGTTTTCGTCTCTATATTCTATCTTCTATTTTCTATTTTCTATCTTTTATCTTCTATCTTCTATCTTCTATATTCTATCTTCTATCTTTTATCTTATATTTTTAATCTATCTATATATATAAAAATGAATCTGTGTTTGTTTGTTTGTATTTTCTTTATAGGTACAACCGATCGTTTTGAAATTTCAGAACTGTCTTACCGATAAGGTGGAAATTCAAAAAGGCTATTTTTTGGAAAAATTATGGGTGATAGGGTACCCCATAAAAAGCATTTTCTAATTTCCTTATATTTGTATAACTAAAACCGTGAGACTCTCTAAATTTACTGTTAGCGGTTCTTAAAAGCAAGTGAAACTAGCAGAAAATTCTCGAAGGTAACAGAGGGCGAAAACGGGTACCCACCGTAGGATGTAATTATTAGTTTCCTCATATCTGTACAACTAAAAGAGTGAAGTTTTCTAAATTCGGTATGTTTCATTTCTCGAATAACGTGCGACTTCCAGCAAAATTTTTTTTGGTATAGGAGGGCGAAAACGGGTATCCCCTCTATGAGTTAACTATTAGCTTTCTCATACCTGCAGAACTATAAAGGGAGAATTTCTAAATTCGATATTTGTTATTCTTAGAATAACGTGCAATTTTCAGCAAAATTTTATCGGTATATGAGCGGTTAACGGGTACCCGATAGGAGAAAGTTAATAATTTCCTTATATCTGTACAACTGTAAGACAGAGGATTTCTGAATTCGGTGAGTTTTATTCTTATAATAACGTACAATTTTCAGAAAAATACTGGCCTTAAAAAATTACTTATTAAAAAAAAGTTTTTGCAAATGGAAAATTTTTTTGAATTTGGAGGAGAGGCGTTGCACAGTGGCCAATTTGGCTTCGCTAGCGGCATTTTATTCATAGCTTCCAAAGTAAAGAAGATATCTTCAAAAAATTTTTTTCTCAATTCAGAAAAAAATTAAACAATTTTTGGAAAAAAAATTAAATTTTTTTTTTTATTTTTAATTTTTTAATGATCAAAAAGGCGGAAATATTTTGCACAACACTTGCAGAAACATATGCTGACTTTGACAGCTGACAGCTGTTCATCAGCTGTAAGCTGAGCTTTTAAAAATCGATACAAATCTAGTGAATGTATTTGTTATCGATTGTTAAAAAAAATTAACGGTTTTTCAAATTTGAAAATTTGAATTAAATGCCGCTAGCGAAGCCAAATTGGCCACTGTGCGTTGGTGCAAATTGCTTGCACCAGTAATTGATTATCAAGTAACATCGTCATTTGTGGACTAATTCCCAAAAGGACTTTTGCATATTTTTTTAAAATTTGAAATGTGCACATTAAAAAAATTGATTTTTAAATTACTTAGATATGGAAAAAGTCCACGGGGGTGTGGGGTGCATTGCCGCAAATCGCTTGCGCCAATTATTGGTTATCAAATAACTTTGTTATATGTGAACCAATTTTTAAAAGAGGAAATAAAACATCTGAAGAACACCAAATATGCCTTCGAATTGAAAGATCTTGAGCAACATGATTAGCAATTCACCGATCTCAAACTTCAACCTCAAGGGCCTTCAACGAAGGGACCATATTAGGCAAATATAACGGAACAAATGTGTTGCTGCCTCGCATTTCCATGATACCAACAGATTTGCCATATGACTTCGAAAGATTGCAATTTGCTGTACGGTTAGTGTTAGCAATGACAATCAATAAAGCTGACGGGCAATTCCTGCAAGTTTATAGCTTCAATTTGTCAAGTCCATGTTTTCCCCACGAACAGCTACACTTTTTTTTAATTTTGAAATGATGGGGGTGTAGCAAAGCACACCGGGTTAAGCTAGTTATTTAATAAAATAACATTTTTAAATGACCTATCATTTTGAAACATATATAACTTTTGTAAAAAACATTTGTTTTAAATTCACATGGATCGTTTCCAACATTCTGATGCAAGAAGGCTGTCTGACATGTTCTTGAATTAAAATGAATGCGTTTTTTGGAGAGTGCATATTTATTGTAAATTTCGTAAAATTCAATAATAACATACAAGGAGGAAAAAAACTAATATATTTATTAGAAAATAGAAAAGTTAAACCGTTTTATCATTTGTATGTCTTTTTTTTGTCTGTGCAACCATTATTATTAGATAAATGAAATTCTATCTGCAGTCTTTAGAAGTATTTTTTACTTTTTTAATAATAAATTTTAAATAAGTTATATTATTATTATATTTTATTTTATTTAAACATATACATAAAAATATAGTTTTATATTTTTCAAAATGAAAAAACTTTCTCGTATTAGATTTTGTCCTTCATAATAAAATATAGAATACGGTTGCAGTTTTCAGTGTTGCCAGGAGCTGAAGAAAAATCTAATTCTAAATCCCAAAAGAGAAAGCTAAAAATAGGCTAAAGTTTTTTATTCATAATTCGACGTTTTATTTAGTATTAATAAAAATCAATTCAAAGTGTTAAGAGTTATTAAACAAAAATTAAGTACATAAACAAAAAGAAAAACGAATAAAAAGCCTAAAATTTACAAATTAAGTTTTCGTTTTGAGTTCACTTCCTTACTGGATTGAAAATAAAAGAAATATTGTATATAGTATAGTATCCATTTATTTGCCTTTTGGTTTTGTTCAATTAAGAAATAATCGATTCAAAAAAATGTTCAAATAATTGTATCCAATGGAAGATACTTTTATTATATTAATAAAAAAAATAATAATAATAAAAAGTTATTATTATTGTGGAACTTTTCGGAACTATTATAAAGAGGAAGTGTAGTAAGTACTTTAATTTGTTTCTCGTTTATTCCGGACTTAAAGCAAGCAAGTAAATCTTTTGAAAATAAATTATTCGCCTTTTTGAAATTGTTGATTAAGAACTCTACTATTCTATCCAATTCAATTAATGTTGCGGAATCTTTACTGAGCTCTTTAATGGACACGTCATTTTACTCGAGTAATTGACATCAATTGTTCGAGTTATTCGTTAATCAAAATTACCTATTTTCATTCTCGATTAATCGAACAAATATTAACCCTAGAATGGTAAACATACTTTTTAGCTCCTTTATTATAAACTTCGCTTATGAGACGACTTTTATAAAAAAAACCCTTATATGACTTTAAAAACAACAAAAATTTAATATAGCAAATAAAAAAAATATTTATTCAATGATTATTAACAAAACTAAACAAAAAACAGTTCATTTTATAAATATCTTAAATATATCACATAATTTTTTTGTTCACATATTTTAATCACTAATTCCAAGAGATTGTTAAAAAAAATAAATAAACAAAAAAAAGCTCCGTTCGGGATAAAAAAGCTTTTGTATCTTATTGTCCTGAGATCAAATTAGCATTTCAAAGAATAATATAAAGCTTTTAAGGGGAAAACTGCCACACCAAAATGAATTTTGTAGTTTTTCAAACAATTTTTTTGCGTCACATTGCCAACGTAACCAATCATAAGCAATTCCGATTGTGTAAGAAGCCGTTTCTCAGATTGTAATTCAATTAGCGACAGACGTACATCTCCCTGGACATGGGTCGATGTGGAGTATACATCACTTTGATAAGAGACATCAATATTCTGCATGTCATCGTCTAAATCAGCGAGGTAAATTGGGTCGGCTTCGCTATCGTCTGAATCAAAGTCAACTTCTAAGTCGTCGTCATGTTCACTTCCATTTTCCGATATCTCGTCCAGCCAACTTTGTATCTGCGCTTCAGAAACAGTCATCATAAAAAACTAAAAAGATTATATGAACACTCTAATTTTTAGCAAAAAAAAAAAATAACGAACAAACTATTTCAATTCAATTCCTTTATTTATACATAATATTTACATTTTCATTTCAATTTAAATTATACAGTTAAGTGTTCAAGAATTTTTAATTTTTAGCTTAATAATAAATCTGTATTGACAAATTTTTTTTGTTGGAGGAGAAAATTTGGCAAAAAAACCTATTTAATATTTTTTTTAAACTACTTAACTACAGCCTAGATAAACCCTAAGATGGTACTAGCTCATTAATATGCACGAATTTAGAATTCAGACCTCTGGTATTAAAATTTTTTTGTATGCCTGTTGGTCTTATCTGGAACTAGCTCCAAGCCCGCAATATCGTGGAGGCGTATGGTGGAAAAAAACCACGGGAGGTTATATACAAGTTTTAATAGGTTATTTGAGCTATTTGCAGTTTTTTAATATGGCAAGATGCGCTTGTAGACCAAACGGTGACTGCATAGAAAATTACAGCGTTGAAAATGGGTTTCAGAATAAGTTTTTTTTTGTTAATGTTAAGGATAGATTTCCGATTTTTAAAAGGGTATAGGATACGGGTCAATATGTTAACTTTATTGATTACACAACGTATATGATCTTTAAATTTCATTTTGTGATCGAGCATAATACCCAGATATTTTACTTTTTGTTCCCATTGTATAGAATTGTTATTTATAATAATATTAGTATGTAGTAGATAGCATTCTTTTCGTTTCCTTGTAAAATATATCGCTTGTGTTTTTCGCAGTTTAATATAATATTCCATTTATTGAAATAAGATAAAATGTCAGATAATGCTCTATGTAGTTTAGTTATTATTTCAACAGCCAATATTTCAGAGCTTAGGATTGCTGTGTCATCAGCGAATATTAACAAAGAGCAGTAGTCCAATTGAGGGAAATCAGATGGATATAATTTATAAAGGACAGGAGATAAACATGACCACTGGGGACAACCTGCCGTTAAAGAATGACTTTCAGAATGATCTGACCCAATTTGAACTTTAAAAGAACGAGAGGTGAGAAAACTATAAATTATTTTTGTCAATTCAATTCGGAAATTTAAATTTATCATTTTAACCCTAGTCCTTATACCCGGGTACAGGTGTAGCCAGTGTGTATCTCCTAGTAATGTACCTTCGGATCTAAGAAGACGGTGCAAAACTGTGTCGATTGACACCTCAACTACTATCCTAGGTCGAGGCGTTGAGGAGCTATGAGCCTCCAAAGTCGATACCCCCGAGAACGTATACCCAAGTACAGGTGTAATTTAAATGCACATTTATGAGCTGACTAAGTAATCAAAGAATGTTTTTGTAATATAAATTTATGTTTTTTTTAATAATATCTATAATAATAACATTAATATTATAATAATTAGATATTTATTGTAACTTTTTATTGTTATTTAAATCTTTATCCTCTTTATTGCAAATTTCGCACACAAATGAATTGCTTGAATGCTGCAAACATATTGGCCGTTTACATAAAGAGCACATGTTACGGGTGCGTCTTCTGCGTTCTTCGCAATCATAGCACATGTAACAGCTTCCAATCTGGGGTTTCTTAACACGCCCAGCAGCAGCTGCAGGCGTTGATGGCAAAGCTTCAGCTCTTTCTTGTAAGGACTTACTTATAAAGCTCGCTACGGCAAGCTTCGTATTTAGGTTCCGCATTACCTGGGCATTAACTGACCGCTCTTCAATGACCGGCATACAAAGCTCTTTGGCGAGCTGGCGAAGAAAGCGTTTACGCCTCAACTTACTGTATGTTAAATTAGCGTTATTTTCATAGTATATGATGTACGCTGCCAATGCCGTCAAATCTATCATGTTGAAGAAAAGAGATAATGGCCAACGTTTCGTTTGTCTTTGGCAAGTATACTCTCCAAGTAATTGGTCCATAACGTCCACTCCTCCTTTTGTTCCTTGATCACATTGAATTTTTATGAACACTTGAAATGTGAGTTAGTATATTCAGCTACAGAATCGCATTAAAAATATAATTTTTTTTTTTAAATATAAAGAAAAACGGAAAATATTTATACTGGCCACACCTGTACTTGGGTATACGTTCTCGTAGTAAGAGTTGGCTATAAGGACTAGGGTTAAAAACAAGACCTTCGTGGCAGACTGAATCAAAGGCAGCTCTGACATCTTATAGAACCATGCCCGTTGACTTTTGATGGCTAAAGTTTGTTTGTACCAAATTTCTTATTCTTGTTAGCGGTTGAGCTGTGTTATGTTCTCTGCGGAACCCAAATTGTTGAGGTGGAATAATATTGTTGTCTTCCATATAATCAGTCAATTTAATTTTAATAACTTTTTATAAGATTTTGCTTACGTTCGACAATAAGCTGATAGGACGGTACGAAAATAGACAATCAGATTGTTTACCAGGTTTTTTGATTGGGATAACTTTAGCCTCCTTAAACTTTTGGGGAAATTAGCTGATCTTTAAACAAGAATTAATTATGATTGTTAAAAAATTAATGACTTTGTTGGGAAGTGCTTTCAGGCATCTATTATTAATACCGTCGATACCAGGTGATTTTTATTTTTTTTTAAGTTTTTAGAATTTCGGACATTTTTTTAACTATTTATTAAACATACATCCAATGGATTAACTATTAACGACCTAAACGATTCACTTATGTATATCATTTACTAAAGAAGTTGTAGTCCTAGGTGGGATGAAGTTGAGAAATTTATAGCAAATGTATGCGCTAAGATTTCACACTTTTCTTGATTTTCTTTTAAAATAGGGATATTGTTTGTCTTCTTTCTTAAAATTTTTGTCAAGTTCCAGAAAGCTGGCGAGCGTTTATCAAGCGTTGATAATAAATTATCCCAAGATTTATTTCTAAATGAATCAATTTTCTCAAGAATTCTCAGATTAAATATCTTCATCTGATAAAAATCAGTTAGATCCCTATATCTTTGCCAATTCCGCCGATTACTATTTGTCCGTTGTATCATATTCTTAATATGGTAGGGCAATAGTTTTCCTCTTAATGAGGGATATATCTTAGGCAGTCTACAAGCGATTGAATTATTCAAAACATTGTCATTCTGATCTATGTCTTCATCAATCCAGATATTGTTGATGTCAGGTAGATTTATGAAACATGGAGAATTTGTTCCAATTTGCATTGTGAAAATCATATCTAAAATAATTTGTGCTATTGAAATTACTATTTAGTGACAATTTTAAAGGAAAATGGTCCGAAGTCAGGTTGTTTATGACTTCCGCTGAGGACATTATAAGCGGATCGTTTGTAAGCAACACGTCCAGTGTTGAACCTTGTCTATTAGCGCTTGAAGGTATGTGGTTATTATTACAGGGATATATGATATCAATATGGTATATTTGTAATTTTTTATATAAAATAATTCCCCAGACAATTGCCCTAATGCATACCCAAGATCGGTGTCTACTATTAATATCCCCGCCTAATAGATATCTTTCGTTACTAGTCAGTTTATAAATGTCAGATGCGAATTGTTGTTTTCTTACATCATCTGGACCTGCTGAACCGCCAGGGTAGTAGCACAAGTAAATATCAATTGGACCTAAATTAGTGAATAGTTTGATGCCAATATTCCCAATAACAGATGTGTTTATAAGTGGTAGTAATTAATGAGGAATATAATGTTTTAAATTCATTGTTTCTGATAGATAAGTTGGAATTAAGACCAGTTTCGGATACTAAGCAAATATGTATACTACGACTAGTTAAAAATTCAAATAATTCTAAATATTCATTTCGAATGCCTCTTGTGTTAGAAGTTATTATATTAATTCCATTGTGTTCCATTATGCTAAGAATTTGCATGCAACTTTAATTTGCATTTAACTTTAAAGTTAAATTCTTAATATCTTCAAGAGAGAATAAATCGTTAGGGCCGTTATAATAGTTATTATTAATATTAGCATTGTTATTATAATTGAAGTTTTTACTGCTGCTATTGTTGTTAATAATATCTCTTTGAGCTTGCCAGTTCCTAAAAGTCCTGGTGCATGTTGACCACGCTGTCTAATATTTAAATAATTTGCACTATAATTTGCAAATTTTGGTTATGATTCTTTGCAGTCAGATGTATTATGTATTTGAACAAAAGGTTTTAACCTTGCAGCGGTTAGAACCGTGGCCAAACATTTGGTAGTTGTAACAGTTATGTAGGTTTTTATTTTCCAAAAACAGGCAGAAATACTCGTACTAGATTAACTCAATAAAGATATTAAATTTCATGCAGCGCATTCTTCTATTGTCCAGTTAAAACGTAAAAGCTTTCACCATTGCATTTCCATCAATATATTTAATTATCTCTTCAGTTTACACTTACGTTTGTACATGGAATTAATTTTTGTAATATGTTTTAAAATAATTTCATGGGTTCAGCAGAAAAGAAATAATTTTAAAAAATATTTAGCCTTTTTTAGGCCAAATTTAAAATAAAAAAGGCTAAAAAACGTAAATTTCGAAGCTAAAAGATAAACAAAGGCTAAAACTTGCCCTGAAGAGTCTAAATTGGCATCACTGGCCAAGCAGATTTAAGTTCACTTTTCCTATTTTTCAGATTAAGAGGACTTACTAAAGAGATTCTCCTCATTATCTAAGGCAATGCGAGTTATGGCATATGTCTATAGATTCGTCCTCCGAACCCATTCCCGCATTTCGTAGGAGTTTTTATAAAAAATCCACTCAATTATCTAGTTCTGAAATAATTTTAGTTCGCGATCGTCTTATTTGCATTTGCCAAAAAGCAGCATATCCGAACGTATAAAAAGCTTTATTATCCAAGCAAATTATTGCTAATTCATTATTCCTTAAAATTTTCATTATACCCCAGTTTTCGAGGCTTTTGGTAAAATTCATCCACGATATCAGCGTACATTGCGGTAATAAATTAGTTCTACGACTAATTAGAATGTAATATTGGATTCCAAAGCAAAAAATCTTATAAAAACAATTATAAACAAATGCAAATCCTGCCTGATATAGAAAAAATGTTGCCAAAGAAAAATTATGGCTGCATTGCCTCCCGAGCGTTTTGAAATCACGTTTCCGAAAGACGGTAGGTTGCTACAAGTACACTCTCGAAGTACCATCCACTCTATTGACAATAATTGGAGACCCAATAAAGAAATGCCCAGGAGTTAACGCGCAAAGATCAGTAGTTTTAGTAGACATTGGTGAAATTGATCTGGAGTAAAGACAGGTTTAAATTTTTGTCAAAAGAGTGAATAGTTCTTCGAGGGTGTACTTGTAGTTTTACTAAAATTTCAATTAAATATTTTTTAAGATAATTATGAAAATACAAAACTTTTTGTAGGTGACAAAACTTTAAACTTTAGGGTTGATTAAATACATTCTTAGCTTTTTTGACAATAAAATACCCACCACATTTTAGATATAAATAATAAAATTATTGTACGAGTAATTATAAAGAGCGCAATTGTGCTTTTACTACAAAAGCGTTTAATCTGATAAGTCAATATCTCGCGACTTTAAATTAATTATTTATTTATGCCTGCCATACAATTAGTGGCCACAAGGAATAACATAAACTGAACGAGATTTCCAAGCTAAACAAAGAACACATACGATGAAACGTTAAAATATATAATGATGAGTTAAATAATGGCATCGAATGACATGATACGAAGTGGAAATATACATCGTCATTATCGTACAATATCAATCAAGCACAAATAATTTTGGTATGAGTTATAATATTTCGGAAGGTTTTAAGGAAGTTTTTAAAAAATTTATCGAACTATTAACAGTTAACTAAAAGATTTCACTCATTTAAAAAAAGTACTATTGCCAGCAAAAAAGTTTTAAGAATCCCTGTACAACACATTTGATCTTTAACATAAGTTTAATTAATTGAAACCACATACAAACTTTATTCAATCATATATTTATTTAATTAATGCCATAACACACCCCTCTTATATTGACTTCATTAGGAAACCTTTTCTTCCTTGAATAAGTCATTGAAATCTAAAATAAATTGTGCATTTAAAATAGAAAAAAATCTTAGTTTTTGTTATACAGAAACTATTTATTTGTGTGTTCAGGGAACTTTCATTGACAAATCTCCATTCAAGTTTTGCTTGTAATTTTTAAGTCCATTTTCGTTTGAAGTAAAATTAAGCTTGAGTCTTTTCAACAACTCAACAGTGCCTTAACAAGCAATAAAATTTATACATCAACAAGTTTATGGTTGTTACACGGTTCTTCTATTTTTTCACATAAACAATTTAGCTTGTAGTACTCGAATTTTCAATTCTCTACAGGCTTATCGGTGCCAATTAACGATGACGTGAGATGAGAAAAATACAATCAACCATGAAAATAATAAGATCTTTCAAGTTCCTTGCAACTAAGAAAAATGCAAATATAAGTAGCCTGTCGGAAGATTGTTGGCAAAAGATAACAAGAAAATGTTTGTCAAAAAAGATGAAGTGCCATTGTACTCGTACATAAAATGCGTCGTAATGTTCTTTATAATCAACTTTTAGAACATTAAGAAATAAATTATTAAAGTACTAAAACTTACAAAAAATACACGCCGACAAATGTAAGTACTAGGGTCTAAACGGGTTTTCAACCGGTTTTAAAACCGGACTTTCTACAATACTGAGACGAACGTTTTTTGTTGATTATCCAAGATTTTTTTCAATGTAAAAGCTCTAGCTATTTTTTGACTATGTCGAAATAATCTTATGAAGTGGTAGCAGGGGCAAATTAAATTGGCCTTGTTCCGTGCAATGGATATCAATATGCATATTTGAAAATCCTTCTTTAGTTTTGTTGACATTTTATATAGAGTTAGACATCCATTGTAGACCAAAAACGAATAAATGAACGTCGCTTAAAAGGTTTTAATACTTTAATTCTATTTCTAAGAACTGGAAAATTCACTAAAAGGGAGAATTTTACTAACTACTCTTTCATAAATGAAACAAAGGGATTCGCAGGGTAACGACGTAACTACACTTTTATTTAATTTAAAGGAGAAGCTAAACACGTTATAATGTCAATAATAGTAGAGTATTCCTTACAATTCTTTAATTCTTTTTTATAATATAGAAACTTATTTACTTTTTAACAAGACAACTCAACAGTTTCTTTTTTTACAAGAGTGTAACAAATACATGCACTTGTTCTTACTCCCGGTTGAATTTCTGTAACAAAGGGTCTGTTTTTGATCGTAGGAATTTAAACTTTTAATTTTTATATTATTTTATAGTATTTAGATGAACTGTTTTTTTAATAAAACAAATAAAAATCAAAACGTTTCTTAAGGAAAAAAAAACAGGTTGGAAAAGTTTAGAAGTGTTGTGTGTGCTATTTCTTGTTAAAAAATGGACGATAGTCAAATAGAAACTACGCTGGCAGATTTTTCAGACGAGGAGGAACCTTGTTCAGGAAATGAAGATCATCTTTAATATGCTGAGTTATCTGACAATTACAGTGATAGTGAAAGTTAGGGTGCGCCTACTCAGGCTTAGACATAAAAATTGGTGAAATGAGATATCTCAAGGAATCTCTTACAATTATACATAGAAGAATTCGGAAGGAGAATGTATTCCGCATGAATTCAAGAATTACAAAGGAATAGATTTCAAGTTTCCCACCTCCTGTAATTAACATTATTTTGAAATATATCAATAATGAAGGCCAACGTGTTTTTGGTAATGACTGGAACGACGTTGATAACACCGAATTATTCGCATTTATTGGTACACTTTTGCTAGCTGGAGTCTATAGATCAAATAATGAAAGTACGGAAAGTTTGTAGGATTCAGAGAAAAGCAGACCGATTTTAAAAGCAATCATGCCATTGAAAGAATTCAAAACTCTTTCGAGAGTAATAAGGTTAGACAATAAGGATACTCGCAGTGAGCGACGACTTTTACATAAGTTTGACCTGATACGGTAAAGAAATCGTTGCCAATTTTTCCCCAAAACGGATAATAAAACACAATTAGTATGCCTAACTGGCAAAGAATTTGTATGCAAAGGGTACTCTAAAATAATTATTTTATGTAATAAGTGTAATAGTTAACAAAAATATTAATGTTTTTATGTTACATCAATATTTATATCTCAAATATGTACATCGCACATACTTATAATAGTTACGAGTAAATAACTTCAATAAAATCAATGTACTCGTACATTTTTAATAAATATTTACTAAAACTGCAGCTTACGTATCCTGATTATAGCTAGAATAATTATAATAACACTAATAATACACTTAAGCAAAATAAATTATTGTGGACTTATAAAATTTTCTATTTAGGTCAAATTTGACCCGAAGAACATTAACGTCGGTAACTTTGAAGATCGTATGAAGGTTAAGGCAGAGTTAGTTTGTACGTATTGTTCTGTTACGGATCAGTTGTTTTTTTTATGTTCAACTGAAACACTATATGTGTGGTTTGTTGTTACTTTTTCGTTCTGTTCCGGATAAGTCTGTAGACATAAGTGACAGCCAAGAGTTTGTATGTATTAGTTTTTTGTGGTATGAAATATAAAAAAATTTGTGTTAAATAGCAGAAAATTTTATTTTAATTCAAACTTTTAGAGATTTATTAATTTTTTTCTTACAAAAAACATTTACAAAATTTATTCTTATAATTACATCGTACACATCCGAAAATTCAGAAACAGAACAAGTAATTAAAAATTATTTTCTACAGAAAAAAATGGCACAGAACGGCAACGAAAAGTAAAAACTAATGAGGAGGCCTTTACTAAAAGGTAAAAATAAAAATTTCATCATAAAATATGAATCCAAAAGAGTTGTGTAGATAATCATAAAATTTTACAGAAGAAGTGTAAAAAAAAATTTCATACAATTTGCATTTTGTATTGGTTAGACTGTTTTTTAATGAAAGGAAGTTATGTTATGAAAAGTTAAAAAATTATTTGGCATATCTAATTTATCTGTTTTAGAAATCAAGTATTGTTCCCAATTAAAGTTAAAATACAGTGTTGGAATTATAATATCATCTAAATCTAAATGGATCAAAAATTTCGGACTTCAAAACGATTTGACTACAAAGTTTTTTCTTATTTTCATAAATAAGATTATCTGATATTTTGAAATAACACTTATTAACAAGAAATTTAAATTAAAGAAAAAGCTAGGAGAAGCTACAAAAAGCTAGAAAAAGCTAAATTCATTGTTGAAAAAGCTGAAAAAGAAGCTAAAAGCTAAGTGCAATATTTCAATCTAAACATAAAAAATAAAGCAAAATTTAGCTCAAAAAGAGCTAATATGGCCAATATGCTCATCAGTCTAGAATCCATGTGCACATGATTATGTACATATGTATGTATTGTGCATAAGTATATAAATAAATTTTCGTTGCCATCAATCAAATAAGCAAAAATATACACCAATGTATTTTTCTTCATTTTTTTTTACTTGCAGGAAATGCACTTTGTTTAATTGCCTCTACTCTGCTTAAGCAAACATTTGAAAAAACCTGAAGATGTGGCAGTAACGTTATGAAACTTTTTCCTAAAGATAATTAAAACTCAAGATTTTCGATGGCGTGCTTGCTTTCCGCAAATTTTTGCTATTGAGTATAAAGTTAGCAACAGGTGGCAAATTGTCTATTTTTTTGCACCGTATTGCTTGAACTAACATCCTATTCACATAATATCAAACAAGTTATTTTTTCGTATAAAATTTAAAAAAAAATTGCAACAACAAATATTAAAAAAAGGATGTAACAGCAGACCGAGTTAACGGTGAAAAATAAAAAGCTTTCTTACTCTTCTTCCTTTTGATGAAAAAAAGAGAACGTATTCAACAACTTGCTGAAACAAGTTAAATTTTAATAATTTAAACAAAGTATTATCGATTTTCCAAATAGAAAATAAATGCACACAGATGCATTCATATATGTGTATGTATGAATACTGTGTGTCATGTATAAACTTTTTTATAATAAAAAACTTTTCAGTAGAAGAAATATGTAAACTTTTCATACAAAAATTAAACGCACCTAGAATGTGACCTAAGGTTCCTTGCAGGAGAAAACTTGTGTATATACATATGTGTATTTATTAGGAAATCCATGCATAAAATCCCCATTCCGGAATTTTTGGGATTAAATAAATATAGAATTTTCGGATTTTTTAATTTTATTTAAAACAAATTGGATTTTAGGGTTTTGTTGAATCCCGTTTTTCAATTAAAATGTCATAAAAATTAAAATGACAACTTTGCTCCGTTAAGTCAAAAAAGCTTCAGAAATCAGAAACTTGTTGACTCACCCTTCTCAGCGTTTCTGATCGTATACAAATATTTTAATTTTAATTTACTTTAAAAAGGGCTTCATGCTTTTTCTATAAACCATTAAACATGAAACGTGCAACATTGCGACAAGCTGACTAGAAACCTTCGAGTATCTCTGTAATTTAAAAAACACATGTTCACGTTAATCCTACAAGTATGTTAAATAATTGGCAATGGCAAGGCATATAGATACTTATATGAATTTATCAGCGATGCCAATTAAAGCTGCCAAACATACGATAGTTCTTTTTCCATTAAACTATCTATATTTATTTCGCCAATTGCCAATAAACGCGATAAAAACAGATGACGCCTGCTCACATGTTTTTATAAGCAAAAATTGTTGTTTCTATCTGGCAATGACAGCTAAGCTGCGGTTGGTAAACCATCGAGTCAAAATATGGTTTTCATCCTCTTATTTGTTTTGTAATATGACCCACCGAGTTGTTATGTTTTCTGTCAAATTTCAAAAATATTTTTCTCGACACCGTGCTATCACTAGCTCCATGTTTTATTCTGGACCCTGGTTTTCTCCGAATAGATAATTCTCATCTATATCGACCAATTACACCTTTAATTGTGAAGCGTTTACATTACGAGGTATATCACCGTATCCTTCACTCGGCAACAGACCTTATATTTCAATTTTATCTTGTGGCATTACATACTACTCATGGCTTTGGAATCGAGCTTACCAAGTCTTCAAATCTTTTTTTGGAGATTCTTTCCCAGGACTAGTAACCGGCAGCCCAGAGTTGTTCACTTTTAGGCAGGTTTTGGTCAATATCCCAATGATTTTCGATCAATTCTAAGTCGAGCGGTTAGCAAGGCCAATCGATTACGCTAATAAAATTATCAACAATTTGATAGGCAGCATAATATTTTATAATAATTGAACGTAAACTTGTCTATCCATAATTGTTTTTAGCATTATAGGAATCATGTCACCCTTTAATGAATAATATTCGGTGTTTTGTGGTCTTTGCTTAATATTCAGTACCATGTATATAAAACCTTAAATTTTTACGCAGCATATACTCGTACACTAGGGTGGGTCAAAAAATTTTTTTCTCGTATCGATTTCTACTAGCATAAATATATTATATTTTTATCTGTATTAGATCCCTGTAAAATATTATTAATTTATTTTTAGTCTAAGAGAACGCACTTAGATCTTCGATTTTCTTAAATTTTGAATATACCGGCCATATCCCCTTTTTACATAACAACATAGTATTGTACTGCAGAAAAGCATATTACTGTATTCTGACGACTTTTAAGTTCTCGAGAAATTTCCCATAGCCAAGTACCAACTATCCAAATTGAAGGCTAGCTTACGGAAATGCAATTTGAAGGCTTAAGTACATATCAAAAATATTTGTATGAAATAACTATATCTGTTATATGTAAGTGGTCACTGCCACGATGGCTTAGCTAACATGTCTCCAGGAATAATATACCATGCTTGAAAAAAAAGCAAATAGAATTTTACGTTTATATATTCCTACATCAAATCCGACATATCAGCTAAAAGTATTAGCAGAGGTATTGTGTAAAAGTATATGCTTCAGTATGATTTGATATAAAAAATCCAACTTGCAAACATGAATCTAAAAATTTTTGGTAATTGGTAACAAACTCTCGATAGCTTCGTGCTATTAATAGATCGCGTAATATAACGTACCTTCTATTTTGCTGACCCAGAAAACTTGCTTCTGTCGATGTTGTTGGATGAAAATAAAACAGTGAGAGAACCAGCCAGCCAGACGAATTCAAGAAGCACGAAGCTCACCTCATACTGGAAGGCAACCCCTTCGAGTTTGAGGTCCCGACTATCAATTTTTACACAAGTAACTACTACTTTGAAATTATAAATTGCAATCAAAAGTTTTTCGATCCACCAATTCTTTGGAACATCACTACTGAAGAAATAAATGTGGTAGATTGTCAGGAAAGTGAAAATCTAATTTTCGCCCAGCTACCATGTCATATTCAGACGGTGGAACGAACTGTGAAAATAGTGTCAGAAACATTAACGACTGTATGAGATAACAAACCAAGAGAAGGTTTAATACAGACGAAACCAGAAGCAAGACGAGAGATGCCCAGATTTAACAATAAATAAGATTTTGTGATTTTATTGTTTTATGTTATATAAGAATCAATGTTTCATTTTTTTGCAATTAATTTTAAATGTGTTTAGTTTTAACTATTAATAATTGACAATAAATAAAATAATAAAATTTAAAAATTGTTTTTTTTTTTCAAAAATACTCAATTAGGAGCTCCGTCGCGGGCTCAATATATAACTTTTTTAAACTTTTTTTTATAGCAATTTTTTTTGTGTTACCGTAAGATAAAAAATATTGCTATTAGAATATGTTTTGAGAACTTTTATTTTTTCTCATCCACCAGTGACCCACCCGTCCTATTTAATTAAATGTTGTGCGGACGTTATTCATTGCCGTATGTCGTTTACTTACAGTCAAAAGTTTAACTATTCGTGGTCTATAGGCTTTTAGATTGTGTTCTCACAGTTGATTTCGAGCTGCATCAGCACATGTTTCTATTTGCTGATAATTTTTTAGCTCCGAGAGGCGCTTATACGGATCTCTTCTAGAACTGCGTTTAGAAAGTGCTTGTCAACATAGTGATTTTGACACATAGTCCGAAGTAATTTAAATTGTTCAACAATCATGATTGAAGAAATTTATGTGTGGTCAAAAAAGGCTATAAAAATCACAGAAAATGACTCAAAAGACTGCAAAAACTAAAGTTAGGTATAGTAGTGGTTTTCTTAACCCTTGTAAAAATAACAAATGTGGAAATTAATATAGTGCTAAGACTACAGAATTTGGTAGAGTAAAAAAATAAAGAAAATTTTTGGAGGATTGGCAATAATAGAGGACGGAGAGCTTAGTTGAGTTTATGTTTTAATTGAGTCAGCATTAAAAGACGAAAAGAAGATGGCAGCAGCAGCGATACAGCTATAATTATTTTTATTAACATTATTGATAATAATTCGCTTACGCGATCTAGACGAAACTCTGATAGTTAAAAATTTCTTCACAAAATGATAAGAATTCAAATATACTTGTGACAATAAAACGATACCGAAAATTTAATGCTAAATATTTATGGCTTTATTCACAAGCGATTAATAAAGTTATTGAAGGTTTAATGTTGGATTTTTATGTGGAAACCCCGGTTTTAATGTACACATTCACTTTATTAATCGTTTGTGAACAAGGCCATTAAATTTTAAAGATGATTCATGAACTGAAACGGACAAGGAAGGCAACAATTAATAAATCTAGTGACTTAAAAATCTAATGAGCACACGTTGTAAAGATTTCTTTTTGGCGTGAATTACCTTTTGTAATTTATTTTTATTTCGTGTTAAATGTTTTAAAAATTTAATCATCCATGTACAATTCAATTAAAAAATTTCATATAAAAACATAATATAAATTTATTTCTTAAAAAAAAGAATCAGTGGGTTATTAGAGTTGAAGCGACAAAAGGAATATAAATTACCGTATTTATACTGAAATGTGAGATATATTATAAATATGTATTATATGTATCGATCAAAAGAAATTTCAATAATTGAAAAGAAACGAAGATATTAAAAAAACATTCTCTTGCAAATTGATGTCTTTGTTGATAAAAGTTTTAATTTTTTTAGGGTATAAACTAGTGACTTTTCGCTCATGCTCAAGCACGCTCACGAAAAAAATTTTAGTCATGCACGCTCACGCACGACCTTATATTTTTGCTCACGTTCATGCACGCTAACGTGAGTGGAAAAAAAGTTAGTCACAATTACTCACGCTCACGAAATACTTACGAAAAAAACTTAAAAAAAAATAAAAATTAATATTACTAATCCATTCTCTTAGTCTGATGAACAAATTTTTCCAATAATACTTTCTTAATAGAAATAAATTTAATTTAGCAAAATAATTTGTTAATGAAAAATACAATAAGTAAAGTCAGATTTTATCATAAATCTATATCAGATCAATTGATTTCGTACGAACAATAATTATTAAAAACGACGGCACTCGTCAAACTCCATGCTTACGTTGGTTGAATTACTATGAAATTTAACTACAAATTCAAAAATGAGGTAAACATACATAAATGGAGAACAGCTCGATATCAGCATCCAATGGCGCTGGAAAAAGCAAGAGATTTAACTTTTAGAAATGAATAGAATTTCGTACAAACATTAATTAGAGAATTTATATGAAAAATTACAATAAAGCAAAAAATCACCACTTTAATTTAACGTTAATGCACGTTCACGTGATTGAAACAAAAATTTTATCATGATCATGCATGATCACACAAGATTCTCGCTGATCACGTGAGCGGTGACCATCTCTAGTATAAGCTATTCAAGCTTTTAAACTTTTGATGCACTTTATTTCTGTAAACTTGTAATCGGTATGGTTTTTGGAGTCGGAGCGTTTTAAGTTGGCAACGGTGTGTTCTATGATAGCCAATTTAAAAGTTCAATTTTGTTTTGGATTTATTGATTAAACTTTATTAAAAAACATTTCGGATATAATCAAAGAGAAAACATGAAAATATGTTCTCGGCCTCCAAAAATTTTATTTACAAGAAATCTAATGCTATCAATGAATTGTAAACTACATAGTTTTCATTTTTAACCCTCTGCTTTTTTTTTGGAAATAAATATTTTTCAGAATCTTTTTCCCCAGGTTTACTTTTTTAAATTTTTAACGTCCTTGTTTTTGGTTGGTTGCAGCGCAAATGCCACAAAGTGAAAGTTTAAATAAAATAAATGATGTTAAGTAAAGAACTTTTGATCTTAAAATGCCAAAAATATTTAATAAAAAAATAGCTAAGTTTTTCCAACAAATATGCAGCTGGCACCGACTAATAGAAGGGTTGAAATCAATTTGCTCAAAGAGGATTTTCAAACAAGCAACCAACCAAACAGGCAAACAAATAAAGAAAATAAAAAAAAGACGAAAGTTTGTGTTTATTAAAAACCTTGCAAAAAGAAATCAAATAGTAAAACGATTAATTTAAATTGGATTTGCAAGTCAAGGACTTATACAATTTTTTACATTTACTAGCAAAGCAACTAAAAATCAACCAGAAAATGATAATGATTTCTTGTAAGCTGCATTAATTAATCATGAGTTTTTTCGAGGAAACATTAAAAATGAAACTCAGTACCAAAACCGTATAAAAAATAATTATAATGAAATATTTATTCATTAAGTGTTAAATAGAAAATGCTAATGGCACGATAGTTAACAACTTGATTTAAATCCAACTAAACCATATCGTTACTCTGCTCCAGACCTAGTGCAAAACTAATAATAATAAATTTGAGCATTAAATGCTGAACCGATTACAAAACAAAATAGGTCATAAATTAAACTCTTGACCGCGAGTATAAAAATCAACCACTTCGGGTAGTAAAAACCGCTAAGCGCTCGTAACCAGCCAGGGATGGCAAAATTAATACAATTGTACTTTTTTTTGGTACTATTCAAACTCGAAAAGTACAAAAGTATACCAATGCCTTATTTAGTACAATTAAGAAATTTCCCCAGTTTTAGTAATTTTATATTGCAACTCATCATTGCAGTAATATTACTCTGAATTAAATAAGTTTTAAAAATTAGCACTTCAAGACCATACCTTGCTCCGTTTAGAGAAAGAAGAGTGCACGAGGATGTTCCCTTGGCTAGTGAAAGATGGTAATTATAAAAGACGCAAAGCATGTAATGTAAATATATTGAGCGGCATAATAGTACACATAAAGTGCCATGCATTGTGTAACAGCCAAAAAAGTTTAAAAGTTTAGCCATGAAAAACAACACCGGAAATTGGCGTTTTTAAAACACAGATTGCCCAGAGAACAGTCAACATTCCAAATATTGGATCTCTTAAAAATAATCTACTCAAAAAAGGTATTTAAAAAAATTGTAACAGAAGTTACCAAGTCATAAAACGTTGCCGACTTTAAAAACTTTTGTAAAGGTAATTATAATTCAATAATATTAGATGAAAGCACCGATTGCAGTGTGTCTAAAAATTTAACAATAATAATAACAACTTTCTTTCAACAACAAATGCTGTGACAGGTTTTTAGGTTTGATTAAATTAGAAGCGAATTATATATCATTTAATGATGTATAATATGGAACTAATGTAGAACTGTATAAGAAACCAATGAAATTGAAAAAGATGTGATAATTCAGTTTAAAACATTTGCGCAAAATTTTTATTTTAATTTTGCGAAGTTTTAAGAACAAAAGTCGACTTTTAAAATGAAACATTAAAATGGTTCGGTAAAATAAGCCCAGAAAATCAATGGAAATCTAATAGTTAGTACCACTATTGGTAAAAATGTTCTCAACCGAATATTAATATTTTGCTGATGTTGGAATATTAACATCTTACAAAGATTCTAATATTAGCGATTTCTGGGCAACAGTTTCTAAAATAAAAAATGAGACAAAGGCCGAGGCACATAGAATCCATCGTACGTTATACTTTGCTTTTCTCAACTGACATTAAAGTAACGACGGAAGAGGTTATCACAATGAGTACTTTGTTGACGAATATTAAATAAACTTTTTTCATTGTAATTTAATTGGCCGAATTTTGTCAAACAATGCATCAAGAGACGCATTTAAACTAAGAGATGAGCTAATGCGATACAGCTTCTCACATCCTCTTTAAATTACAACTTCTTACTAAAAATGCAATCTTTATAGATTTAATTTATTAGTTTATTAGAAAGTAACGTTAAAAATAATATACAAATTTTCTTTGCCCAATTAGGAATCGGTCATGTGGAAGTAGTTGAAGAAAAACATTTACTTTATGGTTTGGCATTTAAAATTTGCATTTTTAGTCTATCCGATTAGTCCTCCTCTGAATACTTAAGCAAACACGAGCCCAAAACCTTTAAAAATCTGCGTTACGGCTTTTTTCGCAACTTTATTTTTTGGCAGCAATGAAATCGCTCACCAATCCACAAAGCACATCAAATTTCTCTTGCGCTTGGTCTTGCACTATGTGTCGCTTTCAAAAGCGTTTTTATTTATGAGATATATCTTCCTCTGTTAAGCCAGTATTGGAGTGTTCATCGAAATAAAACGTGGATGTCATACTAGACGTATTCAATAAGCAGGAACTTGATTCTTCTAACATATCAATATCGTCCGTTTCCACCGATGTTTGTGCTGCTCCGTTGAAGCCCATTGCATATTGGAAAACGTTATGGAAGAAAAATATTATTTGAAACGGATATACTTTTAAATAGTTGTTTATAGTTTTTAGGTTTAAGATGTACACGGACTTCTTTCGGCATATAAAAGTGGATGTTTTTGGGCATCTTTTCGTCATCAGCAGCAAATATTTAACAAATTTGGTAAAGCAGAGATTTGAACTCCAAATAGTGCCAAAAAATCTACCCAATCGGACACACAAAATTTATTTCAGCTTGTTGCGATACTCCTGCTTACTCTTGTCAAACAAGCTAGGAAACATTTCAATAAGCTTGTTCTCCATTTTTATATATTTATTTTTTAAATTTATTACTCGATATCTTGTTTAAAAATTTCAAATAATAAATTCAAAAATCCTCAACAAAAAAACTTTTTGAAATTTATTATTTTAATTTATCAAACTGTCAAACTACTCAACGTACGTTAAAAGTTAAAAGTTGCCTAACTTTAGTACTTTGCGTTGACGGAGACTTACCGAATGTGACAAAGCTCATAAGAAAACCTGTATTTCAAGTTAGTTGTCAGTTGAAAAAAGCAACGTATAACGTACGACGGATTCTATGTGCCTCGGCCTTAAAAATTTTAAAAATTGTGAGAGAAATGTTATAAGTTTCGTATTCATTTACAAATGTGAAAAAAATATTTTTTTACCAAAATATAATTAAAATCAATGATAAAAACAGACTGTAAACTTGCGGCTTAATCCAAATAAAGAATTTACTGAATTCACAAAACTGCAATAGTTTTATGATATAAATATATCAAGTAAGTTATTATTAAAGTTGTAATTGCGATCTCGTAATCGATTTAAAAGTACCTTGATTTTCTCTATATGTAAATAGTTTACACATTTTCAATACTGAACTGCTTTAATGTGCCTTTTTCACTATATTCTTAATAAATCTAAATAAAAATAATATAAATTTAAAAAAATTTGTTTTAGTACAATAAAATTCCAAGAAGTAAAAATTTTCAAGCTATTTGGTACAGTTTTAAAATTCTTGATGCCATCCCTAATTCGAGTACATAAGGTTTTTATTATAAAGGCCTCATTAGTTTTTATATTTCGTTGCCGTTCTTTTCGGTGGAAAAAAATGCTTACTTAGTTGTTCTGTGTCTGAATTTTCGGATGTGGACGATGTAATTATTTAATAATTTAATATGAATTTTGTAAATGTTGGCAAAATGTTTTTTTATTTCACAAAATTTTATAAAACAATACAAATTTTAATTAAAATTAAATTTTCTGACTTATTTCACACCACAATACATACAATCTCTTGGTGGCTGTCACTTAACATTGTATTCTATTTTCTACATAATAGTCTGCAACAGAACAGAACGAAAAAGTAACAACAAACCACACATACAGTTTTTCAATTGAACAGAAAAATAACAGCTGATTCGTAACAGAACAGAACGTAAAAACTAATTCTGCTTTAAATAATTTTAAGCTTATAGTAGCACTTTTTGCCAAAATTTATATTTGACATATTCAGTAAAATATTAATTGTTATCCGTGATGTTTTGATTTCACGGGAATCTACTATACTTTTTACGCTGATGTCCGTATGGATGAGTGTGTGTTTGTGTGAGTTTGTTTGACACATTCAGTTCACCTAGATGTCGTGAGATAATTAATCTATTTATTAGATTCCGAAAATTTTCGAAAATAAACTTTTCAAAAGAATTTTTTCAAATCTATTCAGCTCCTAACCTAAAAAACAACAAATGTCTGAAAATCGCGTTTTTTTTTAATAATTACGAAAGTATTTATCAAATCGATTTTCAAAATTCTTTAACTTTTTTACCTTTAAAAACTAAATCAAATGTCGAAAATTTGATTAAAGTGGGATAAAAAGATTTATAAAAGTTGTTATCGCATATTTAAAAAAAAAAGATATTTATTATGTTTCGTCTAAAAAAGTTGGAGTAATACAAAATTTATAAGTTGTTGACCGCCCGCAATATCAACCGCTTTTCACATATATTTTTTAGTCCGATCAAGAGTTATGAAGATACAGACTTACTACTAGTGATCGGTCCCGCTGTATAACGTAACATTTAAATGAATGGAATGCACAGTAGTAGATTAAGATATCAAACAAAGTTTCCTTGTTTTATTATTTAATACAAGTACTTGTCGAAACTTTTACAATGAAGTTTTACGGATAAGAAGAATTGTACATACTTCCTTCCTGCCGTTCATGAACATTTAAAAAACAAAATGAATGGGATTTAAGTTAAATTTTAAGAAATTTATATTTGTTGCTTAGGTTTATTGAGAAGATGTATTTACTAATATTGGACCATTATTACTAAAATAATTAATTACCATTAGTTTCTTTTAACACACTCGGTCTGTCTGAACGTGAAAATCTGATATCTGAAAATTTTATATGCATAAACTTTGAGACGGTGAACTATTTATATTGGAATTCTATTATAATTGTAGTGTATATCTTGCATATCTTGTGTTAAAATTTATTATTCTTTACTTTGTCAGTGCAAAAGTCAACAACAAATTTAGCTATCCAGTGCCATACCGCATTAAAATCAAATCCGCTTGGTTCTAAAACTTGGTTACCATTAATTAAAATTTTAAATTTATATATTGAAACGTGAAAGCTCAAAGTTCAATTCGTTTCAATATATACAAATGTAAGTTCGATTAATTACTTAAAAACATTAAGTTTTAAATTTATGTTTTGTTACTTCTCTTATAAAAAAAAATAAAATACGTCGGTTTTCAAAATATTTAGTACTTTTTTATTCCTTTCTTCTTCTTTTAACCAAATTTGAACATCATTTTGAAATAAAATTGAACTCAAAAATTTTCGGCTTCATATAGTTCATTGTGTTTATAAAAATTAAATTAAACAATCAGTTTGTTTCATATTTAATATGAAATCATATACATACAACGAATAAAAAAATTATAAAAAAATTTTACTATTGTTTTAAATAAAAACATATATGTTAATATGTTTATATATTATAAAAGATGTTAGTCGTGCATTGTATTATTAAATTTTAAAGTAATTTCTTTTGAAGAAACGAAGCTTTCTTATTTTACTTTTTTATACATAAATTCATTTGCGAAAATATTTCCTCTACTTTGGCTTTGAACCGACAGAACTGAATAAAATGAATAAAAAAAACGGGAAAACTTCAGAGTCATTACAACATCTTACTCTAAATATTTTTTTTCAGAACTATTCAATATTTTGTTCTTCCAACAGATTAATTTCCGAAAAGTCAAAGTGAAGAAGTGCTATCCTGTTTCTTGAATATTTTGTGTATCAGTGACATTTTGAAGAAAACCACACAGTTCAAATGTAATTTTATTTGCATTAAAAGGTGCTAAAGCCTCCACACATCTAAGGAAAAGGTTGTCGAAGTCAAACCTTTTTAAAAGAAACGCAGAGTTGAGTAGTTCCGCTCCACTAAACAGTTAAGTATTTGGTGCCATTTGTTCTATCACAAATTTGTTTCGCTACATTTAGTCAACATGTTGTGTGTTTAGCTCCACAGCTCATCAAGAGAGGTTTGAGCTTTTATATTCTAATGCAACGCCGTTTTGATGGCGGCTGCAAATTAATTTGTTAAATTTTGGGATGGAAATGCGATAAAGTTACAAAAATAAAGAAATTGCATTAAATTTCTAATTTCATTAAATATAAGTAGGTTTATTATGGTGTTTATTTATTTGAAATATATATTATTTAACACAATGACGGCTTAGCGTTGAATTTTAAATACTATTCGCGCAAGTTTATCATTTTATTGCAGTGTGTTGTTGTGCATTTTTATGTTGTGAATGTATAATGTGGTGCTGATTCTAAAATAAAAATGAAAAATTCCTGTCAAGAAAACTCCATTATGAATGCGCCCATTGTCTTACATAAAGTTTGAACAGCTTGTGAAACAACCGAAATATATTAAAGTTTTACAAAATATTAAAATTATTTTACGCAAATAGTTAAAAACGTATACAAGTTTTCAAAAAACTTTAATTTGAAAAGAAAAACCGAAAAACTCTTAGCATCTCAAAAAAACTTGCAAAATAATATAAATATTACAATATGACAACACTGAGGCCAAGCCAATGGCAGAGCCAGCGTTCCCAGATGCTTTGAGAAGAAAATCATCATATGCCGAAAAAATCATATTTTATGGAAAAAAATCATAAAATTGTACTTAAGACAAAAGATTTTTAATTAAAATACATTTACATGTGTATTTAAATTATTATTGTTTAAAGTTCTTACAGCGAAACATGTACTTGTGTTTTTATTGTTACAAACATATGTATTTATATATCGTCATTACTCCGACAAAATAAGTGAAAATAAAAAAAAATAATTTTTGGTCACACATTCACCAACCAGCAAACAGAAAACTTAAGAAAACACAAAATTGAAATCATTAGAGCTAAGGCAGTATTTATTTAGATTAAAAAAATATTTACTAATATAATATAATAATATATAATAAAAGAACCAAACAAAAATCAATTCAGATTAAAAAGTACATGTACCATGAAGAAAGTTTTATTAAGAACTATTACTATAATATATACAAGGTTTCAAATCGATTTTGTAAATAAAACGATTTCAAACCGAAAAAAATTATAATGTGCTCATTATTTCTTCCGTTTTGTAAATATTTTTAAAATATTATTTAACACATTTTCCATTAATTTTCGATAAATTTATTTTCAAATTTCCTTTATATTGTTTGTGTTTTATTCCTGGACTGCTTTCTTCAAGTTGATAACTTGAGATTGGCTCAAAAATGTGTTCAACGCGATACTGTTGAAATCGATCGATTTCCATTAGATACCTGAATATCATGGTCTATCTTTAAATAATAGCTGGAACAATTTTTTATTGCTAAGAATTTTTTTTGCATATAAGATACCTTCGAAAGTGCTGTTGTCTAATCTATTTCTATATTAAATTAACAAATTTTGACAGGACCGCAAAAGCTCCAGTTAAAATCAAATCGCTTTATTATTTGTTTACATAACTCAATGTAAAATGCCACACAATTTTTAATAAATTCATTTGCAGTGAGCTTTGAGCTAGAAATATTTTGTTAACCAAAAGCCGCCAGATAGACTTCTTCGTTTTTATGAACGTACATATGTTTTTTTACAGGGTAACAAAACTTAACAATTACAATGAAAGTTGTACACACTTAAAATAAAAAATCATACTTTCTATAATTTAGAAATCATAATTTGAGAAAAAAAGTCATCAAATCATATTTTGGTTAAAAAATCATCATAAATATGATAAAATCATCATTCTGGCAATGCTGGGCAGAGCTATTGTATAAAATATAATTTGTTTGTTGTGTTTCTGAATAAGTTTCGCAGCCTACTTTTCTTATACTTTTGTAGTTTTTGAAAATCTCGTTTAATTTTTGACAGTTGTTTTATAAGTTGAGACGTTTAAAACTTATAGAGAATATGGCCTTAGGCTAACTAATGATATAGATTAGCTCAACCCAGTGCTCCCACATTTTTTTTCAAAAATCTTCGACTAGAACAAAAAAAATCTTTTGCTTGCATTAAAATTTTTTTTAATGTGATTTTATTGAAATCAAATTCAGTTCAAATTTATTTTAATTAAACTAAAACAATGAACTAAGTATTAAATAGCATAAAATATTGTACATTTAAGGCAGATATAGGTTTTTAACTTTAAGTTCACCATTTTAAAATCAAATTTAGGTATTTTAAAACAAATTCAGAATTTTTTAAACCAAATTCGGCATTTTAAAGATCAAAATAAGGTTTTCAAATGAATTGCATCTAAAACGAGCTGATTTTGGATTTTAAAATGCCGATCTTGGTTTGAAAAATGCTGTGCTTGATTTGTAAAATACGGAATTTGTTTTGGAAAATTCAAAACATCTTTTTTTAAAAACCTGAATTTCATTTGGAAAAGGCCAAATTTGAAGTTAAAAGCATATTTTTAGAGAAATAACGTATTTACATTAAATTCATAAGTTTTTTAAGGTTACAATATAAATTTCTTTATTAATCTTGCTATTCATTTCATTTGTTTAAACAAAATTTTTACAATTACGATCAGATTTTTTCAAAAAGTCTTTGGTCCTTAAAATTCCAGATATCTAATTTATTTCTTAGTTTGTTGTTATTGATATTGATTTAAGAAAGATTCTTTCGTTATTAGGTGTTGCTACCGGTATTAACAAAACTGTTTAAGCTAATTTGTTCAAACGAGGAAATTTCAGAGAAATTTCGCAAAATTTTGCATTCAAAATGGTTTCCCAAAATGATTCAATATTCTTTTCATCCAATAAATTATATTATTTAAAGTTGAAGTTAAGCAATTTTCGCCATTCGTCATCAATTTGTTGAATGTTATTCGAATCTATCAAATTGAGAAAGAATTTCGTAAATTAGGAAATGCTTTAATTATTGCTTTTTATAATATTTGTAGGTGCCAGGAACTCAATACATTTTGAAAATTCGCTGTCAAAATCAAACTTTTTTATTAAACTGTTAATAACTCAACATAAAAATTTAGGCAATTATTCCGAAATTTCATTTCATCTTCGTCTGATATGCACGAGTATATATCCTTAATATTTTTAAGATAATATGTAACATTAATGTCCAGAAAAAGGGGGTGGGCGCTAACCAAATGACGCGCAGTGTACAATTTTTATCATCGCTGAACTTTTCAAAACAGATATATTCATCTTTTACAATGTATTAAAATATTTTTAATTACAGACGACAAATTTCATTATATTTAGTGGATGAAAATAAACAGTGTTGCAGCGGTGGACTTCTCTTCACACTTTTAATGAAGTATAGAAGAAAATATGTAGTTTAGCTAACAGAAATCTAAAGTACCGAATAAAATTGAAAAATATCACATATTAAAATATTTTTTTTTAGCAAAAAAAATTTTTAATCTTTTATCTTCACATATGATAACACTGGCTCAACCCTCAACTAGGGATGAAACGATACCTACGCGATATCGCGTACCGATACATGTATCGGTAAATTTCTTCATATGAAATTATGAATTTGAAATATTTTCGCCGATAGGATCAGCGTAAACATGATGGCTTTTTAAATGCTTGTGCAAATTAAATGTGCTTTCCAAAATATCACAGGCTTTTATTTATGAAATACACCCACACACTCGAATTTGGTCAACCCATTTTCACAGTTATCACATATGTATTTGTATATTAAAATAAAAAAAAATTAAAACAAAAAAAAAATTATAAAAATGACGAAACACACACCTTTTTTGTCAATAAGAAATAAATATTTGTGGTCAACTACCCTGTAATAAAGCATCGATACAACAACTTCTTGGTATCGAAGGAAAAGTATCGAGTTTGTAGTTGCATTTGTTTGTATCGTTTCATCCGTCCTCTCAATAACTGCAATCTTTTGAATTTAACTTAGGAGGATTTCTCGAATAATAAAGTTATAAAATAAAATTTAATTTTTACATTACGGAAAATATACAAAGTAGTCGCATCAATGTTTGTTTTTACTCACCTGAAATAGATGAATATATTTTGGACCATTTTTATAGAAACTTGTGACATTGTGTGCTTCAGTGACGTTTGCATGTAGTAATGTAGAGATTCAATTTCATTACTCTCTTCGAAGTAAGTCCGGCTTACTTGTCGAATGTCGATTTCAAAGTCGATTCTCGGCGTATATGTATATGCAAATTTATATTTTATATACCGAGAACTGTTTAATTGGCTGTTACATAAAACAGTATTGCTAATTTTTATATCTCCACCTTCATCCAAAATTTGTCAAATTTATTTACTTATTTATTAAATTGAAGTATGATTTTTCAGATTTTTTTTATTGCATTTGCTTCCTTCATAAATTAACTTTTTACTCTTTAATTTCAATATTCCTTAAGTTATTGTTTTTTCCCATTAATCATATTTTAAATTCAATTCAATGTCGCATAATTTGACAAGCCAGTTGCATTATCATAATATCAAAGTAAAGACAAAGAACAAAGACAGATGCTTCAACAAACCAAAAATAATAATAGAAAAAAATAAAATATAGTGAAATGAATTGTTATGCTATTTATGAATATTCAAGACTTAAAATTCTAATTTTACAGTACAGGGAAAAAATGAAGAGACGTTTAGAATTAATGTGAATCACATTTAAACTGTTACTTTAGTTTATTTCTTGTGGTCAAAACCTCACCACGTTGAGCTCTTCTTTTGCCCAAGTTCTCTATTGTAACCATTTTATCGCATTGATAATTTAGTAAGAGTTTTTCTGAGTCTCATTTTAGACGTAGCCTCATAAGTCTTACTTACATTCCAAATTTCTTGACAAAATCGCATTAGCATTTAAAATGGCTATTTCCCTGGCTGCACATAGAATATTATATTTGATTAAATGCCATACTTCATTGCGAATGGCGTACTGAGAAAGTGACAGTTTTCGTAGATTTTACAGGTATCTTAGATGTCCTGCGAGATGCTGCAATATCCACTAAAGGTATAAAGTAATGTGGGTTTAAAGGATATGATACTAAAATCTATTAGACGAGTAAAGAGAAAAATATATAAAAACACAAATAAAAAATAAATTATATTGAATTTCGCAGTACATTGAATAAGAGCATGCACAAGTATGCAGTTTTCTAACAGAAATGAGCATGGTTGTGTGTATGGTCCTAACATTTTCTTTGTGTTTTAAATCTTGTGTAAAAACCGATGACATGAAAGTACTTGAAGAACTGGAAATACTTGTTTTTGGCTCAAATATATCATCCAATTGTGGGTACAAAGGCTTCTTTAATTCAATACTTTTGGTTATGGAATCTTGTGCGAATATGGCAGTTTTGAGTAACTCTATAATGTCGTTGGTGGTTTGAATTTACTTCAAGTGCTTATTAGAATTTAAGTTGAACTTACACAATTTCTTCCTTCCAAGCGGACCCATTCTTCTTCAATATATTCCAATGCGTATGTTATATTTTGTTGGGATATATCATATAAAATGAACCGATATCCCACAGAAGCAAAAACCATAGACCAGGTACGTCCTATAAGACCGCTTGAATAATGCAAAGGAGTGTCGAAAGTTATTGCAATTGCCATCCGACAATACCAAAGATTGTCACTATTTAAATGATTTTAATGAAAATAAGTTGATAAAACTTGTATTTTTTATTAAAGCTAACTGCAAAAAATTTTTAATCAAGTTCACTATTTGTTTAAGGGTAAAATATGAGTTCGAGGTGGAAGATGTTACATGCATAAGAAATACGAATGCGGATCAATAAGTCCGTGTCTTTTCGAACTTCCCCCGAAGTTATATGATATGCAACACTGTTTCCATCAAGTACCACCTGTTAGTAGACTAGTGTCAAATTTTGAGTAAGTGTCGTCATTTAATTTGCGTTTAACAGCTGTTCAAAATATACAACCTCGAGTATTTTTCTAAAAATGGGAAAAAGTGAATTTCGAGTGCTCATTAAACATTATTTTTTGCGAAAAAAAACCTCAATCAAACTAAGCAAAAGCTCGATAAATACTATGAAGACTCTGCACCATCGAATTCAATGGTAAAAAAGTTGTTTACTGACTTTCTTTGTGGTCGCACAAGTACAACTGACGCTGAACGTTCTGGACGGCCAATCCAAAGCCGTTTCATATGACAGTATGGTTTCGATCAGCTAGGTTTAAGAAAGTTGTCTGAAGATGGGTGCCGCGTTTGCTCTCAATTGACCATAATCGTAAACGTGTGACACTTCAAAGGATTGTTTGGAGTTGTTTAACCGCGATCCGAATTGGTACCTCATCTTCCATACTCTATTTCCAAACCCAAAGAAATGGCTCGGTGGAAAGAGATTTAGGCTCAAGGATGAAATTATTAGCCAAAAAAAGCCTATTTTAAGGACCCCGAAAAAATCCCATTTTTTTGGAAGGGACACAAAAACTGGAGAAACGTTGGACTAAGTGTATTGTGTTAAAAGGAGATTATGTTGAAAAATAAATTTTTGTTTTGCAAAAAAAACTGTGTTTCACACATTTTCACACGGACTTCTTGATCCGCCCTCGTATAAAGGTTTTCCTAATTTCTGATGACGAATTTTGAGGATATCATGAAGGCAACTAATGTGACCTTTAAATTTATCTTTAATAGCAGTCTTGCAGTCAACGCACAAAAGTGCGGTGTTGAGATTTAGTAAGTAAGTTTTTCTTAGTAAAAGATATAAAATGATTTTTGATGAATGTTTTTCTTTCCAAGAAAAGTTGGAGCTAAATATCTTCTCACCGAAACCTATTATTTTTTGGTTTCGAAAGAAAAGATAGTCGCTGGTTGTTAAGGCCGGAGAATATAGCGGGCAAATCAACGTTGAATTGGTTATTCTTATTCCACATTGATATCACCATGAATTCGTTGGCTAATAAGGTCGCCGGAAATTGCTTCGGTGCAGCACAGCGAAAAGTACAGTTAAAAAGTCCTAATTAAATTGTATTTACTCAGAAAAAAAATTTATTAAAAATTTTGTGATATCAATTAAAAAAGAATTAAAATACGCATCACTTTGCTTGGTTGATAATATTGAATTTATTCTCAACCGAATAATAACAGTAAAGGCCTCATTACTTCTTACTTTTCGTTAACTCTCTGTGACGTTCTTTTCTGTAGAAAATATATCTTACTTACTTATTATGCGTCCAAACTTTCTGAGCAAATGGAAGCAAAATGTTTTTTATATGACAAAAATACATAAATCTTTGAAAATTTAAATTAAAATATAATTTTCTAACTTTTAACACAAATAAACGAATAAATATAAACTCTTAGCTGTCACTTAATGTTGTATTCTATTTTCTACAGAATAGATAACAAAAAAGCAGCAACAAACCACACATAAAGTTTTTCAATTGAATAGGAACAAAACAGCTGATCCGTAACAGAACAGAACGTACAAACTAATTCTGCCTTAAGAAATAAATGTTTAATAATTTTAAGTTTCCAACTAAACGTTTTAAATGTATTAAATAAATATTTAACTAAAAAAATTATATTTTTAATTCCGATGAAAAAGTTTTAAACTTTTAAGAATATAAATTTTAATTGCCACAATTCCACATTTATTAGATATGATTTTTTTATTTACTTGCTGCATTTAAATAAGTAAAACCATAATTAAATGGTTTAAATATTTAATTGAATGTATATATATTTTCGAAATGAATAAATTCTCTTTCATGTTAATTGAATAAAATATTTAAATAATTTTTCTGCTAGTGTTTGAAATGTTATCTTATTTAATTTAATTGAATTTTGCGACGGTTACTTCCGGTTTCGTATTTAACTTATCTGTGCAGCTTTCCATTCACAAAATAAATTTTTATGAACTAATAAAAAAAATTAATTTTGCAAAATCTTTTTTGTTGCCACAACTTCTTAGATATTTTAATTTTATATAATTGTATATTAAAATTATATTTTAAAATCTTAGAGCACATTTCAATGCGGACTTTCTGACTTTTCATTTAAACAAATACAATAAATTTTTATGTATGTAACTAGTATTGATGAGAACGAGAGCCAATTCAAGCAAAACATTTACAGATTCTTATCATTGTCATATATTATACGATAAAATTGCCTCCGAACCGCTAAGAAAAAATAAAAAATATTTTTTTATTTGTCTACGTGCGTTTTTTGAGTAGAGAAACAGAACAATCGAGTATGCTGTTTGTAAAGGAAAAACTGTTCTCGAAGCAGGCTTGCAAGTGAAAGTTGTCAGTTCTTGTTGTACCTCCTGCTATTAAGTACGATAATACTATATGTATTTTTAATTTTTTTGAAGCCTTAAACATAAATATTTTATTATTGAATATTTTGTTAAGAATTAATATATATGCAAGGACGAAATAGCGTCGATTATGGGAATTCAAAAACTGCGTAAAAATTAGGGGAAAGTTTATTGGAATTTCATGTGGAGGAAAATATGTGGTAAGACACAGTAGTTGCTTGCTTATTGTGGCCACCACAGATTTTCGAAAGGAATTAGACTTGGTAATTATGGAATCAGATTCCTTAAGCTACAAAATGAGTCTATCGTGCTTAGAAATCGTGTGGCCAATTCCTGAGAAAATTTAAGTCCTGCAAAGTGGCAATAAAAAAATCGTTGCTGATTTATTGTGGCCACCACCGATATTCTCAAAGAATCAGACTTAGTAATTATGGAACTGCTGTTTTTCTGTGCAACAAATGCTTTTTGTTTTAATTAATTTATTTTTTTATGTGCTTTTTGTGCAACACTCATCTGAATTTCATCCCACCAAATCGACACTCAAATACCTCTAAAAACCACCAAAAATTTATTTTAAGGCTAACAACGAAAAATTACATTCAAAACTTCTCGTTTATTATGCCCGGTTTTCTTCTCTAACTCGCTCACCAACAAAAAAACGTCCTAGTATAAATTGTATGTTTATAAACAAATAATTATCAACCGCACTACTGACAAAAACTGCTAACTACTAAAATTTAATTTTTCCCACGATACAAAAATAAAAACCACTAAATTTATTGGTAAAACAACTAAGTTGGTATTACAGGCAACACTAAAGAAACAAATCGATTCGCGTAGTATTGACTAACATCGCCAGAGAATTGTTAGCTATCGAAACTAATTTCTATTCGAATGTAATATTGATCACGACTGCCCCTGGTGCTATCTTAGAAATAAATCTGAGCGGTTGAATAACTTTGTAAGAAGAGCTACATATGTATATATGTATATCAAATTTTACAATGCTAAGCAAGTTGATAGAACTCTTAATTCAAGGATCTGCGTCGCTCATACCAACAAGATGTACTGTGTAGCCTTTTTTTAAAAATGTGGTTTAGCTGTTTAACTTTTTATTTTTAAGGTTGCAGTGATCGTTATTTTACTAAACTCCGCAATGTTGAACAAAAAACAGCAGAATAGAACTGAATTAATATGTATGTAAACATGTACAATTCTAAAATGTAAGGAATACATGTATTAAATCTTTCCATATAAAATCATCACACAAAGAGTATTTTTTTAGTGTAGTTTATGTCGCTTTTGTATTTTGTATTTTATTGTTTGCTAAAAGAGTGAAGGAGGGAAGATAACCTTACATTACTACCTCAAATGAAATAAAATAAGCAAAACTGCAACCACATCGTGACCAGACAGGAAATAACAAAATAAATTTTTTGAACTTAAATGAAAATGTTTGTTTGAGTTATTATATTGTCTATTTAACCTGTTCTAAAAATCGCAAAAGTTCAAACATAATTAAAAAAACTATTAACAGCCAAGCTACTGGATTCGTTGATCTTATGAATTATTTATTGCTTTCGAGGATCGAATAAAATTTTATGTTGTAAACACCAAGCACCAAAGAAACAAAAACAAGCATTGAGTCCTAATTTGCTCTTTCATACCATGTGATTTGCACTTTTTATGTTTTACAGAACAGGGGCACAAAGCATGTATTTGTATACTACATGCATACATACAATTCAACATACATGCATAGACATGTCTTTTGAAAAGTGTTCACAATATGTCTGGTCTAATGTCTCTGCTATAAAGAACATTTTAGAAGTAACCTGAATGGTGCAATATCTCAATTAAAGAGATGGAAGAAAATGAAGAAAAAAATTTAATTTTTGCCAGAATTTAAATAGAAAAACATTTTTGTACTTTACAACAATACTTGTCATATGAAAAAAAAACAAAGAAAAACATTATTATGTTGGCGTTTAGATAAGACAAGACGTGTATAAACGCCGACTAAGAGAAAAAGTGACTGAAATATGCAAATGAAAACTTACACAGAAACAGTGATGGCAGTTTAGACTTTTTTCTTGTCTTTTAGCCTCAAAATTTACGTTATAGCATCATGGCTTTTTTAACTTTTTTATATTTTATATTTAGTCTCAAAAAGGGTAAATTTTAATTTTCTACTGAACCCATAACATCATCTTGAAATACTAAAAAATTAATCCATTTTGCAAACGTAAGTATACTGAAGACAAAATTACATTGATTGAAATCCAATGGCATTACCTTATAAGATAGAAATAGATAAATGTTGGGTCAACTGTTGAGGTCTGGGAGATGTGACAATTTAAGAATGCGCAGCAAGAAAATTCATTTATTGATTTGTTTAATCTAATATTTAGCTATATGTAGGGTCCTCCAATGTGAAGTTTCATTTTGATATGTAAAAAAGAGTATATAATTGGCAGGTATCGCATTTGTGGCAAAAACCAATATCAGCAGAATGATCGCTATGGCTAGGCTTGCAGGACTATATTCATATCATTAAATTTTTCATCCCCAATTCAAACATTTACTTCTGAATGTCCTTGATAACTTCACAAATCCATCTTTGAAGTCTTGAATGGACGTAGCCCACATCAATATCTTTATTCAAAATACGGGTTTGTATCGTTTCTGGAATGATTAATTCCAAAGATCTACGAGAAATGGGCCAACTTGAGATTTCCCCAACACTGACAAAAGGTTAAAATGGCGTGCTGTTCAAAATGAAAGATCTTATTAAACCACCCCGTAGTATTACTTTTCAGTAACGCTAGGTAATAAATCTTTTTAGTATCATGTAAATAATTTTAAAAAATTAAAAAAAAAACAATACTAAAATTGATATGCTTAATTCTTTATTATACATTCAATGCTCTTTAAAAAGGTTGCAGAAATGTTGCCATGTTTTAGTAATTTCCGGTGATGTAATGAAATTGTTAGACTCTAGTGATGTTTATGCAAATAATAGTTCCGATCCTACTAGAGATGAGGAAATTATTTTTTTAATAATGGTACAATAATTACTAAATCATGCCCGAACGCAAATATTCTGTTACATTTTTGATCCTATACTGATTTTATGTTAGAAAAAATGTCTGTTTTATATTGAATTATATTAATTTAGAAATATTTAGACTTTTATTGTTTTTTTTGTTTATGTACTTGAAGTGCATTTTTTTGGATAAGTTTTATCATGTTTTATGCATTTTTTATTAATAAAAAAAAACGTTAAATTATGAATAAAAAGTTAACTTTTATTTTTGGGCATTTAGCTTTTTCTGGCCTTGTTCAAAAGCCGATTTACCCCTTTTTGCTGCGCAACGCTGCCCAGAATTAAAAAAGTATGAAATATGTAAAAGTGATTTTGAGCCACAATATAAAGCCATACGATAAAGCAGCAAAAATTGATCACTATTTTCCAAACACCACGGTTAATCTTTAAAACTTAATTTTAGCTACAAATATGCTTATTAACAGCGAAACTAGGAAACTATTTTTTCTATTATGCTACTAATCTTTTCAGTAAATTTATATTTAATTTTAAAAACTAGACTTAATCGACACTTAGGACCGAAATACAGATGATATTGATAACTATTTCTAAAATAAAACTGCTGTGCAGTATTTCAAATTTTGTTACAAGCAGAGGGGTGATGCCTACTTCTACTATATATTAAGCTGCATTAAAAAATAATATTGACATTTTAAAAGCAGAAGCACATTGAATATTTCAATGTGAAAAATAATAAGTATACGTACGGTATACCGAGATATAACCGTGTTAAAATATAGAAAAAGTGATAAAAATCCACCTTGAACAAGAAAATTCGTATTACCATTAAATTATTACTGCAGCCAACTTGACAAAACGAATGATGCAGAAGTTCTTTTTCTTGGAGCTACTTTCAAATGCATTTCTCAGAACAGAGTCCCAAAATTATGTGTTGTACTGTGTTATGAACAACTAACTAAGCATATGACAACTATCTTAAATTATGATTAGGCATAATTATGTTATAAATTTCGATTTATTCCCTGAGAGGACAAGGCTTATTTTCATATATCATTGCTGTTAAAATTTCGATATTGTTCGACAATAATAATATTTTGCAAGTTGTTTATTTTGGAGATTACAAATAGACAAATACGAGTATGATAATCAGAATTTAGGGAATTTGAAATTTGTTATGTTGTGGCAATAAATGTGCATCAATCTACGTATGGGTGGTTAAGAGTTAACACTTGCATCGTCATTGGTGAAAACCATTGAGTTAATTTTCTGAAACACTAATACATTTTTTCATAAACGATTAATAAAGTTAAATAGGTTTTTTTATAATTTTTATATGAAAAAATCGGTTTTAATGTACACATTATTTATCATTTATATATAAGGACGTGTGTAATTTGGTTGTAAATTGCTTGAACTCATCTACCTCTCGTGTCGACAAGTAAAAGTAAATTAAACGTATTTTTAACCCTAACGTATATTTAGTTGTTGTCTAGAAAATAATAAATAATTAACCTTTGTGCGACATCCTCCCTTACAACCCTTTTTTATATCCTTGGTACTAGTGCTGGCAAATTCTACTACTTTTCATTACTGAATAATATTCAATACTTTTCATTTGGGTACTCAATACTACTCGATACTTTTAACGGATTTTTGAATTTGTATCGCATAGTTTTATCTGCAAATTGAAGTAGTTTCTTTAAGAATTAATTATAGATCTTTAAGTGTTATTGGTTTTGTGTCTTTTATTATTAAATAATAACTTTTAATTTAACGTTAACTACAACTTAAGGAATAATTTAATTGTTCTCAAAAAAAAATTATTTAGTTTTGATTTGATTAAAGAATCTTATACCTAGTTCTCTTTTTATACAGTGATGTATTTTTATCCACTATTTTAGCCACTAAACTTGCTTAAAAATACAACTCTGAAAGTATCATGTAACTACTTTTGAGTATTGAGTAGCCAAAAAACAGGAAATAATCGATACTCGTTACCCACTACTCAATACTTTGCCAGCGCTACTTGGTACACCTTTACTACTATATTTTTTACGTTGAAAATATTGTATTTTGCAAGACTTTTATTATAATTGATTTTTAATATAAAAGTAAATAAATAAAAATGCATATTAAAAAAACACGAAACAAAATTATGAAAACTAAATGTATAAAAATTTTTAAGTTAAAACTTATTCGCATTATTAGCATATATGTTGCACGATGTTATGCTGAGCGCATACAGGATCACTGCTTTTCACATCTGGCGTGTTTTATGATATTTTTTATCACTGATCACACAAAGCTTACAAGATCTTTTTACTGCAGTAACAACTGATGTAGTAGACGTTGAGGAAACATAGCTAATGCTCCGCCCATCATCGTTGTGTAATATCAAACTCAATATCTTTCTCTTCATTATAACCCACCTATGCGTTATATCCGGTACGAATTTCTGCTTATTCTTCATTTGGGATATAATCAGGATATTCATCTGAATCTCCCTGAAACGGTTCATCGTTATCGTTTTACTCCATGTTTTTCCCATCGTCATGCTTCATATACAAAGCTAATTTGTCAAACTATTCCTGCTATTCTTGATCATTTATTCGGAAAAATCTTCGTGAAGTTATCATATTAACCACATCTCCAGCCTCGGCTGGCATTTCATTTTACTGTCTATCTATCCCAAGCCAAGAATAATAATTCACTTTTTTATAATTTAAAGTTTAGCACACCAGAAGCAAATTCTTGTTCAACAACCGCTACTTTACCACACAGATACATATTAATTTTTTGTGAAAATTCCGATTTCGCAATGGAAAAACAAACAAATAATTAAAAAAACATATCAGCAACACAAATAGATTTTTCGTACAAATATGTTCATGGTACAATTGTACCAAGGATGTAAATGATTCATAAATATCAATTTGCCCCGCCCCACCGATGTTTGGGATATATACATACAAAATAAAATCAATTATTTTATTTTCATTCCTAAAGGTTCAGCTCTGAAGATTTCTTAATAACATCAAATATTCACTTTCAAAATCCGAATTGGTACAGCTGTACCAAGGATGTCACAGAAGGGTTAAGTACATTTCGATGGGAATATTATGATAAACTCTTTGGGTATGGAACAGCGGATTTGGCTACATATCCAAATTGAAGCTTCCTTCCTGCAATGTGCTGTGCGATTGACTGTCTAAGCGAACACAAATAAATATGCCCGCAGCAAAAATAAAAAAATTTATTTATTATTTTGAGGGAGTTGTAATAAAATTTTATTAAGATGGAAACATAATACAATCAACGTAATTAATTGTTATTACTTATTAGAAACTCCTTTAATATTGTGCTGGGCACACGGGGGTTGAATAGGTAGGGAATCGAATATATATAGATATAAAGTTGGTGACTTACCGGTCTTGATGATGGTGTGGGAGGGGGTTGCTGTTGTACGGCCTTAACTGGTTGCCCAAAACTAACTTCTTTTGATGGAGCACTTGGTGGTTCTAGCGTTCGTAATCAGCAAGTAGAACGGATTTCACGGCACACTTTAATGTCTAGTAAAAAACTGAGGTGGTTTGCTTTTTGTTTCACTTTCTTTTGAAGATCTGTTGGAAAACTTGTTTGGTGAAAATTTTTGCTTCAAATCATGTAGAAATGAATATTTTGTATAGTTAGAGCTGAAGCCGTAAGAAACTTAAATATTTAAGAAGAAATAATTTGATACAACAGAAAAATAAACGATCCTTGTTTTTACTGTTGGTTTTCTGTACCCTTTAAATATTTTTTTTTTGTATTTCTATTTCTTTAAGAAATCTAAAGTTGAAAGGCTTGTTTTACGTTTTAATTGTATTGTTTTGTTAAATTATTAGCACTTTCATTATTAGTTATAATTATATGAGTTAATTTTACACATTTTTATGACTTTTAAACGTTTAACTAATGTGTGTTGTTAATTTTCTTTATTTCACTTGCCGTCATTCCAATAAAACAACATCCCTTTCTTTTTAATGATAATTTAATAATAATTTTTTATTTTTGGACTTTTGTATATTTATTAATTACAATCCCACACTAACTAATTTCACAAATTCACTTCTATTATTAAAAACCTTTTTTTCTTTATTAGCAAAGTTCTTTGTATCACGTATGGTAGCGAAGTGTTCTTGTGTATCAAACTCATTCTTCTTGTCACCTAGCTAACAAAGAAGAGAGGGAAAAACTCGTTACAAAGTAACGAGAACCACACAGGGTTACCATACGTAAACATCCCGCCCCCCTTGCTATAGTGCAATAACAACGAGGGCCGGCGTACAATGGTATAAAACGATTATCAATATTGTAAATAATGTTAAAGATATAATTCAAAGAGTGTAAATATTATTAAAAATATGATTCAAATATTGTAAAATATTTTTAAAGATATAATTTAAATGTTGTAAAATATTATTTTAAGATATAATTCCAATGTCGTAAATATAAATAGAAAGGGTTAGGATATAATAGCAAAGGCTAAACATAAAGTAAATACAAAAAATGTAGTATTAACAAATGTTATATTATAAGCATATTTAAACGGCGAATTTTCCGATGATCACCCATCCCAGTACGGTGTCCTGCGCCAGTGGAGATCCAATAGCAGCTGTTTGCAGTCCGCTCCTGATCAATCTGGGATATACATCTGCTCCCAGTACAAAGTTGATGGTGTGGCTTTCGAAAAACTCCGGATCAGCCAGGCGCAAGTTGCGGTAGGCGTCAGTGACGCTACGGTCCAGGCGTTTTGCTGGCGGCCTTTCAGGCAAATCGTCTGCAATACGGGCTTTCACAGTGAAGGTCCCTCCTTCTTCAGCAAACCGAGTGCGAAACTTAACGTGGCACCATTTGTTTTCGTGGAATCGTTCAAACGGCAGATGATACCGTTCGACCAGAAAAGCCGCGATTGAACTCGTTACGGCGCACGGATTCAACAGTCCGCGAACTAGGCTCCATTCATTATTCAAGTTCATGCGGATAATGACGGTAGGCACAACAGTGTTGGGGTCTGCTCGGCTCAATGGCTCGTTCACTCTGGTGATTTCGGGGGGATGAAGAAGGGTGTGGTGATTGTTGTTGCAGTGGTTGCAGCGCTCACGACTACGGCAATTTTGAAGACGGTGCGAATGGGCAAGACAATTCTTACAGTAGCGATGGCGTTGGACGACGCCCAGCCTGGCTGATACCGACATTTTAGTAAATTTTGCGCATTTTCGCAACGGGTGGTCTTTTCGACATAAACGGCAGTCAGGAGCTTTAGCTTTAGGATGAACGGCGAGCTTACGTTCCTCAATAGGGGAGTCGGGACTGCGGCGACGACGAGGCATGCTTGCTGCAACCGGGAAAAAATAAGGGGGGAAAATTATTTGTCATGTTGACGGGGGAATTGTAAGTAAAATTAATTTTACGATCGGCCGAGTAATGGTGCCATTGGCAGTGCGTACCTCAGCAACCCGTACCTTGCTATCGGAGCCGGGAAAAATCTTATCGACCCGACCGAGACGCCATTGATTAGGGGGTAAGTTTTCTTGCTTGACAACTACAAGATCGCCAATTTCTAAATTTCTTTGGGGGAATCTCCATTTATTTCGTTTATGAAGTTCGCCTAAATACTCTTCTTTCCACCTGCGAGCCAAATGATGATGAAGTATTTTTAACTTCTGCCAACGATTTACGTAATTAAGGGAGTGGCTGGAGCAGTCAGGCTCTGGTGGAGATAAGAGTGGAGTGCCGACGAGGAAATGACCTGGAGTGAGAGCACATAAATTGTTTGGGTCTTCACTCATTGGGCTTAAAGGTCTTGAATTGAGACATGCTTCGATTCGAACGAGCATGGTGGTGAATTCTTCGTACGTAAAACTTTGAGTGAGGCAAATCTTTCGAAAATGCGATTTAAAGCTTTTTACCCCTGCCTCCCAGATGCCACCCATATGAGGAGCTCCAGGAGGGATAAAATGCCATTCGACGGGGCTAAAACTGTCCTGAGACAAAAGACCCTTTTGCAGTGAAGACATGAACTGTTGCTTATCTTGACGTAAGATATTAGAGGCGCCGACAAAGGCTGTGCCATTATCGGAGTAAAGGGTATGAGGTGTTCCTCTTCGTGAAAAAAAGCGCGCGAATGCGGCTAAAAAGGCTTGTGTTGAAATGTCTCCGGTGGCTTCCAAATGTATCGCCTTGGTGGAAAAACATACGAAAACGAGCACGTAGCCCTTAGTAATTTTGCAGCCGCGACCCGCATAAGATTTTATGTCAAAGGGTCCGGCAAAATCTATTCCAGTGTTGCAGAAAGGACGAGACAAACTTGTACGCTCGGGGGGTAACGCCGCCATGATTTGTTGGTTGATTTGGCGTTTATGTCTCACACAAATAAGACATTGAGATAATATCGTTTTTATCAAAGTTTTTAATCGTGGGACGTAGTAACGCAGTCGCATTAGGCGATATAACAACGCATTTTGACCATGCAGAGAATATTGATGTAAATATTTGAGAAGTAATCGCGTAAAACGGGCATGATATGGTAGTAGAATGGGGTAACGCTCATCGTACGTTAATGTAGGAGAATTTCGATGTAAAATTCGTTGAAGGGGGGTATGAGAGGGGTGTACCAAAATTTGGCGGTACATCTTCTCGATGTCCGCGTTAAAAACATAGCGGAAAAATCTCCATCTTAATATTAAGATCATTAAATCTGCCGGTAGAACTGGACCAGTATGCAGCAGATCGTTGAGGCTTACGCCATTTGATGAGGGATTTGATGCGTTAAACACCACACGTAATTTCGTTGTGGTGCTGTCGGGTTTTAGAACAGCGTGGTGGGGCAAATAATATGTGCCGCTGTCACCACTTACGGGGGTTACCTTGGCCATTTGGCCAAGAGCAGAATATTCGATAATAACTCGATCATATTCAGCTTTGAGTTGGGGGTTTTTGGTCAATCGTGCTTCATTTCGTAGAAATTGTGATAACGCGTTTTTTCGGGATTGACCAATATTCAATTTTTCAGGATATTCCTGTTTTAAAGGGAGTGATACAACGTATCGACCATCCTGATTGCGGAAGGTAGTAGAGGCGTACAGATTTTCGCAGTATTTATCCTCTGGTGATGATTTCGTTTTCTTCGGTAGATCTTCCAGTTCCCAGAAGCGTCGAAGTTGATCATCCAACGCGACGGTGTTATAGAATGATAAAATTGCCTTTTTACATGGATTGGCAGATACCTTGCCGGTAATTATCCATCCGAAGGCAGTTTTCTGCGCCACCAAAGACCGTTGTCTATCCCAGTGCAGCCCATCTTGAATTATTTTTGGGTAGACATCTCCACCGAGAAGTAGGTCAATGTCGGACTCACTGCTGCGGCAAGTATCGGCTAATTGCAGGTGTGAAAAACTGCTGTTTGCCAGCGATGATGAGGGGTAATATGCAAGCTGACCTGTCAACTTGCTGATGACTAATGCCTCTGAAAACAGTGTAAACGATGGATCGATAGGAGAGCCTATTTTAATGGGACATGTATGCGCTGAGGTAGCAGTTAATGAATCACTTAAGCCATGTATTTGTGCTTGAGAAGATCGCGTGCTGAGGCCTAGACGCTTTTGTAGTTTGCGTGAAATGAAAGTTGCCTCAGATGCAGAGTCGATTAGCGCGCGAACTGTGTATTTGCAATCGTCCTGATATACGTCGACAAGAGCAGTGCCTAGTATGACGGATTGCGTAGTGGGGGTTAGGTGTGTTGAAAATGATTGCAGCATTCTGTCAGCGGCTTGTGCTGACGTAGATGGGCTTCTATCTAACGAAGGACGATTATTATTCAGAGGGGGAGAAATTACGGGGGTTGTATTGGCGGATCGTTGTGCAGGGGTGCGATGAAGCAATGTGTGATGTTTTCCTTGGCACGTATGGCAGGCATATTTGCTTTTGCATGCTTTCGATCCATGAGAAGTCCCCAGACAATTTGTACATCGATTTTGTACTTTGACCGTAGCATAGCGTTCTTCGATTGGCATTGCTAGGAAAACGGGACAAAATCTAAGGGGATGAAATTGTGGGCAAAGAGCACATTTTCCCATCGTTCCTTTGGAAATATTAGTCTGGTAGCTTTGAAGCTTTTGCTTTGAAGACGAAGTAGATTTATTCAACTTAGCCAAATGCGCGGTTTTAGAACTATTCGAACTCGCAAAAGTTGATCGAATATCAGCAACCGATTCTAACGTGTGAAACCGAGATGTTAGAAACACATCCAGCTCCTTCCAAGTGGGCAAATCGGTTGTAGGCGGCAAAGATTGTTCCCATAAATTAAGGGTAACTTCAGGCAAGCAGGTCGAGCAGATATACACAAATATTGGGTCCCAGTTCTCTGTTTCGATTTTAAGCAAACAAAGATTCGTGATACAATCGCTAATGGTACGTTGCAGACGCCTAAGATCCGAACTAGTTTCCCGCGACATCGGTTTTATATTGAAAAGTGATTTCAATTGTGCGTTGACTAGGACCCTCTTGTTTTCATAACGATGCATGAGGTTCTCCCATGCCATAGCAAAACCTTCGTTGGTCATGGGACAAGTTTTGAGAAGCTCACGTGCTTCGCCTTGCGTCTTCTTCATCAAGTGGCACATTTTCTCTACGGGCGAGAGACGTTTATTGTTGCGGTACAAGGCTGTAAACATATCACGGAATGTCGGCCAGGATTTGTAGTCGCCATGAAAGACTTCAGTATCGCATGGTGGTAAGGAAATATGTGGGGTAATATCCCCGTGTTGTTCCGCTGATGCAGAAGCGACGGTGGCCTGGGCCCGAATAGTGGCGCTACGTTCTTGAATAGCGGCGCGGATCTCCGTATAGGCTTCGAAGGTGGAGTAAAAACGGTTCTCCAATGTTGCCATTTCGATTTCAGCCTTAATCGTTTCATAATTATCCAGCGCGATTTCATAGAGTGTGTCGAAACTAGACCACAGCTTCTCAAGCTGTTGGTTTTGAGCCTCCAAGGTATGGAGTGTGGGCGTCTCTTCTTTCAAGCCCTTAAAATAGCTTTGAAAACTTACCACGCGATCAGAAGCGCGTATCAAATTTTTTAACGTTGTCATTACGATGGAAAGCTTGCGAAATGGTTGATTGTTATAGGGGGTTTACGAGATCGTCACTGAGATTCCAGGTGATGATCCGTGTATCGGGGGTTACGAAGATTTAAAGAAATCTTCAAAGGTGCTGATAATAAGCAACCTGTTTATATGGGTGAAAATTTTTAAGAAAATTTTCAGTGGTGCTTCGTATAAGCGACCAATGTATGGGGGTTATGAAGATTTAGAGAAATCTTTAAAGGTGCTGATTATAAGCGACCTGTTTATATGGGTGAAAATTTTTAAGAAAATTTTCAGTGGTGCTTCGTATAAGCAAACAATGTATGGGGGTTGTGAAGATGTAAAGAAATCTTCAAAGGTGCTGATTATAAGCGACCGGTTTGTATGGGTGAAAAATTTTTTAAGAAAATTTTCAGTGGTGCTTCGTATAAGCGACCAATGTATGGGGGTTATGAAGATTTAAAGAAATCTTCAAAGGTGCTGTTAATAAGCGGCCTGTTTGTATGGGTGAAAATTTTTAAGAAAATTTTCAGTGGTGCTTCGTATAAGCGACCAATGTATGTGGGTTATGAATATTTAAAGAAATATTCAAAGGTGCTGTTAATAAGCGACCTGTTGGTATGGGTGAAAATTTTTTAAGAAAATTTTCAGTGGTGCTTCGTATAAGCGACCAATGTATGGGGGTTATGAATATTTAAAGAAATATTCAAAGGTGCTGTTAATAAGCGACCTGTTAATATGGGTGAAAATTTTTTAAGAAAATTTTCAGTGGTGCTTCGTATAAGCGACCAATGTATGGGGGTTATGAGTATTTAAAGAAATATTCAAAGGTGCTATTAATAAGCGACCTGTTAATATGGGTGAAAATTTTTTAAGACAATTTTCAGTGGTGCTTCGTATAAGCGACCAATGTATGGGGGTTATGAATATTTAAAGAAATATTCAAAGGTGCTATTAATAAGCGACCTGTTAATATGGGTGAAAATTTTTTAAGAAAATTTTCAGTGGTGCTTCGTATAAGCGACCAATGTATGGGGGTTATGAATATTTAAAGAAATATTCAAAGGTGCTATTAATAAGCGACCTGTTAATATGGGTGAAAATTTTTTAAGAAAATTTTCAGTGGTGCTTCGTATAAGCGACCAATGTATGGGGGTTGATAAAATTGAAAATTAATGGGGGTTATGTGATGTATTTAAATAATTAAATATATTTTTAAATTATATTCTCACTATTTTTATGTAGCGAAAAATATTTGTTTAATGTTCTGACATGTGCGTATGATGGGGGTTAAAGGTATTCAATAGTGAAAACTACCTCATAAGTTTTCTTCGGCTCGTTAATAAAATAAAAATTTATTTTATGTTCGCCTTGGTGACTTGCGGTGCGACCCTCGTAACTACCTGTTAATAAATGTTCTTATGTATCAGCTGTTGCATATGTTCTACTGACCTATTTATTTAACAGAAGTAAATGCATTCCTACATACAAGTGTATACATGTATGTATGCTTTACTTTGTGTGTTTGATCATTCACTCGCTCTTATAGGGAAAAAATCATCCACCAGAAATAAATATGTTCATACATACAAGCGTATGGCCGTGTGTATGTTTTATTATTGGTGTGTTTGTTCGTTCTCTCGCATGTTAATGAGAAAGAAAATCATCCACCTTTTTTTTGCATAAAGAATATCAAGATGAGCGATTCGTTATGATATTTACTTCTCAGGGGCAACAACAAACAACAGCATTAGTTATTTTGGCAAAGTTCATATACTCACGCTTTTCGACAAGTACTACATATATGTATATGATGCCGTGGTTACTGTGGTACATACAATTTATTCTTTCTTTATCCTCTTGTATGCATGATGAAGTGTTGTGACACGATGTGACATGTACATACATATATGTACTTGGTCAAGGGCAAATTCCAAAACTTTTGCTTGATTATGCTTTTGCTTCTTTTTCTTTGAGGGACAAATGTGAATTTGTTGTCTGCTTCAACGGTATGTAGTTACATACATATGTATGTATGTATGTTTAAATAGTTCGTGGACCGTTAGTGTTTTTTATAAAAAATAGAATGCACATCAATTTGATAAATGGACAGTTTTTTCGTTAAACTAACGTTTTACGACGAGACTGTACACACATGTTCAGAACGGGGATTAATGGCCATTTATTGCCAAAATGTCATATCTCACAAAAAGTGATGTTAGACCAGTTGATGAGAAAAAAAATGGAATTTGGTTGAAACAAAGGTGGTTAATTGCCGTTTATTTGCAAAACGGCATATCTCACAAAATTTAAAAAGGGGGGTTAATTGCCGTTTATTTGCAAAACGGCATATCTCACAAAATTTAAAAAGGGGGTTAATTCCCGATAGCAAAGGTGGGCGCCGGGTTATAGATGACCCGGATCCGGCTCGAAGGACCAAAATGTGCTGGGCACACGGGGGTTGAATAGGTAGGGAATCGAATATATATATAGATATAAAGTTGGTGACTTACCGGTCTTGATGATGGTGAGGGAGGGGGCTGCTGTTGTACGGCCTTAAAATGGTTGCCCAAAAACTAACTTCTTTTGATGGAGCACTTGGAGGTTCTAGCGTTCGTAATCAGCAAGTAGAACGGATTTCACGGCACACTTTAATGTATAGTAAAAAACTGAGTTGGTTTGTTTTTTGTTTCACTTTCTTTTGAAGATCTGTTAGAAAACTTGTTTGGTGAAAATTTTTACTTTAAATCAGGTAGAAATGAATATTTTGTATAGTTAGGGATGAAGCCGTAAGAAACTTTTAAATATTTTTTTGTATTTCTATTTCTTTAAGAAATCTAAAGTTGAAAGGCTTGTTTTACGTTTTAATTTGTATTGTTTTGTTAAATTAGTAACTCATATAATTATAACTAATAATGAAAGTGCTACTAATTTAACAAAACAATACAAATTAAAACGTAAAACAAGCCTTTCAACTTTAGATTTCTTAAAGAAATAGAAATACAAAAAAATATTTAAAAGTTTCTTACGGCTTCATCCCTAACTATACAAAATATTCATTTCTACCTGATTTAAAGTAAAAATTTTCACCAAACAAGTTTTCTAACAGATCTTCAAAAGAAAGTGAAACAAAAAACAAACCAACTCAGTTTTTTACTATACATTAAAGTGTGCCGTGAAATCCGTTCTACTTGCTGATTACGAACGCTAGAACCTCCAAGTGCTCCATCAAAAGAAGTTAGTTTTTGGGCAACCATTTTAAGGCCGTACAACAGCAGCCCCCTCCCTCACCATCATCAAGACCGGTAAGTCACCAACTTTATATCTATATATATATTCGATTCCCTACCTATTCAACCCCCGTGTGCCCAGCACATTTTGTTTAAAAAAGGGGGGTTTTCCCGATAGCAAAGGTAGGTGCCGGGTTATAGACGACCCGTATCCGGTTCGAAGGACCAAAATGTGCTGGGCACACGGGGGTTGAATAGGTAGGGAATCGAATATATATAGATATAAAGTTGGTGACTTACCGGTCTTGATGATGGTGTGGGAGGGGGTTGCTGTTGTACGGCCTTAACTGGTTGCCCAAAACTAACTTCTTTTGATGGAGCACTTGGTGGTTCTAGCGTTCGTAATCAGCAAGTAGAACGGATTTCACGGCACACTTTAATGTCTAGTAAAAAACTGAGGTGGTTTGCTTTTTGTTTCACTTTCTTTTGAAGATCTGTTGGAAAACTTGTTTGGTGAAAATTTTTGCTTCAAATCATGTAGAAATGAATATTTTGTATAGTTAGAGCTGAAGCCGTAAGAAACTTAAATATTTAAGAAGAAATAATTTGATACAACAGAAAAATAAACGATCCTTGTTTTTACTGTTGGTTTTCTGTACCCTTTAAATATTTTTTTTTTGTATTTCTATTTCTTTAAGAAATCTAAAGTTGAAAGGCTTGTTTTACGTTTTAATTGTATTGTTTTGTTAAATTATTAGCACTTTCATTATTAGTTATAATTATATGAGTTAATTTTACACATTTTTATGACTTTTAAACGTTTAACTAATGTGTGTTGTTAATTTTCTTTATTTCACTTGCCGTCATTCCAATAAAACAACATCCCTTTCTTTTTAATGATAATTTAATAATAATTTTTTATTTTTGGACTTTTGTATATTTATTAATTACAATCCCACACTAACTAATTTCACAAATTCACTTCTATTATTAAAAACCTTTTTTTCTTTATTAGCAAAGTTCTTTGTATCACGTATGGTAGCGAAGTGTTCTTGTGTATCAAACTCATTCTTCTTGTCACCTAGCTAACAAAGAAGAGAGGGAAAAACTCGTTACAAAGTAACGAGAACCACACAGGGTTACCATACGTAAACAAATATCTAAATTTTTATCAAATATACGTCTCTGATCTTCTTTACACACAGTCTATCGGTTACACACATTATAGAAAAATTCAAACAAGAAAATTCTTTATTGATGATTCTGATGATGATGTTGATGATGGAAATGTCTATGTAAATGTGCCACTTATTTCGTTTGTTCAGGAGGATATACAAAGTTCGTATATAATTTTCTGGAAACATGAGTTGTCTGACTTCATCACATTTGATTAATGTTGATAAAAAATGCTTTTGTACCTTAACATCTCAAGTTACTCATCTAAATCATTGCACAGGAAAACGTTTTTTTTAAGAAATCTAATCTAGGAAATTGTCATACTCAGTGGTTTTAATCTGCTTTTTCTTCTTGTACTCTACTTTCATTTCAAAAGACTTTCTTCATGTTTATGTAAAAGTTTTTCTTCGAAGATTTTCTTCTGCATTTTTTGTTGTTATTTTAGTGCTCTTTACATTCAAACCTCAATAGTTAAATTGTCAATTGAATTTGTGTATCCCTCTAGTCCCTTTTAATGGGTTTATTTGGGTAGCTTAGAGAAATTTGTATAAGTATGTGTGACATATGATTTTTAAATAATTGTTTTAATTTCTTTGCTCTTTCATTAGCAAATACCAGACTACCAGAGTTTTTTTTAATGAATACTATGAGTACTTTGTGCGAGAGTTCGCAGTGACTTTGCGAATAATTTTGTTAGTATTTCTCTAGCTTCCAGTTTGGATGTACAATTATGTTTTAAGGATAAAAAAAGGAAAGATGCATGTGTAAGCCATATACTATTTGTTAGACTAAAACATGTGTTAGAAAAACAACGATTTTATTTGCTTAAAAATTTACTTTGTTGCTTATATTCACATTTCGATCACATTTTGTTAATGTTCTCTATGAGTTGAGTTTTCAAGTAAATTATGAAGTAAATTAAAAAAAACTTCATGAAAAACATTTTTTTACAAAAAGTATGTAGTGGTATTTAATATAATTTAATAATTTTTAAGTATAGATCAAAGGAAATTAGAATAAAATTAGTCTTGAGTTTAAATTTATAATTGCTTCAAGCTGATATACAGGTGACGCCATATGTCTACGTGAAGATTTTATTTAAATATTTATTTTACCTTTTTGTATTTGTATTATTTTTAGAAAAATAAAGGACATATATATAGATAGAAATTGTTTTCGGTTTGAGATCGATTGAAAAACGTACGTATTTTGATTACATTCTGGTTTTGCTTTAAATTGAAATCAAGTTCATTTCCCATCTTGTTCTATAGCTGCTTTGGAGTACTATTACAGTGAAATGCAGTAAATGAGTAATTACCGAGAAAACTAAAAAATTTACTCTGAAAAAAACTGTTGCACGCAAACGGAAAAATTGTCAAAATTAGTAAGATTAAGGAAAAAGCTGCTTGCGAGTAAATATAGTGTTGAAATATAATTTCACTTTGGACTACTCAACTTTTTTTCTTGTTGGTACTCGATGCAATATTTATTATAATACGAATATTTTAAGAATGTATAAACAAATTATTTTCTCTAATCGTTTTAATGTGTTTAGTTTCATTTTATTTGATTTTCCTAATTTGTGTCTGATTAAATTTAGTCAAAAGTATGTGATTTTACTATTGACTACCTTAAAAGCAAGAGCAGTACTAAGTAACCATATACTTAGAATTTTCACAACTCTAAAGAAATAACCAAATAAGAACAAAAATGGCTGTAAATGGGTTTTAAAACATTTATTTCCTTTTAAAAGACATATACAGCATGTTTAACGAACGAATAATTTAAAAATTTTTCTTTTTTTTTTTTAATAATTTTTTCACAAATATTATACTTTTTAATTTCTTACTTTTGTTTGTTTGCCTTTTGAATAAGTTTTTCAGTTTTACTAAATTTTACTACAAGAAATTTCTGCAGAAAAATAAGTAAATTCTCAGCCATGAACTGTTAGTTTACGCTCTAAATTTGTGTTCTCATTTACTGAAACTTGAGTAAACGAACGCAATTTAGTAAAATGCTGTAAGGTTCAGTAAGAATTTGTAAAAACTTTTGGTAATACAGATTTATCAATATCAGTAAGTACATATTAATATTTATGAGAGAATCATATACATACATAAATACTCAACAAGAAGATATGATTATTGAATTTATATAAAAGCATCCGCAGTTAGTAAAGTGTTGTGCCAAAGGAGATCGAATAGAGATCGAGAAACTTTATTTGTTGGCCCATCATTGAAGAAACCATATGCTTGGAAAAACGTATTTTCTTCATTATTAGCTTAAAATATTTTAAGTTATTGGTTTCATAGGCATGGGGTGATAAAAAGACGCAAATAAAAAAGAAGCTATCAATAAACAAGAGATAATCACGCGCTACTGGGGGAGGGCCTCACAATCAGCTTCACATTTCTGCGAGAGATGAAGCTATTGCAAAGATATGTGGCCTACTTCTATGATATTGTCGACGGCACAGACAATAATGTTTCCAAAGGCTTTCAACGTGAAGCAGAAAATATATAGCAGTCATCAGATTCTACTAATTAGCATTAATTAGCATAAATAATGAAACCACAACAAAGGCAAAATTTTTTTAATTTATATTTGTTCCAAACAATTCAATTTTAAAAGTTAGTTGAATATAAGATGAAGCCGGTCGTCTAAAATCCACCGTCGACATTGAAAACACTTAGCCGCCGACGTGTCCAAGTTTTTTGCAAGACTTTCACATTCTTTTAAAAATAAAAATTTTTTCAATATAAAACTAGGTATTTAAAATTAAGAAAAATAAGTCATTCATTACAACATTTGCTTCAATTTTCGGTTGGTCGACGCTGCAAATATGTTTGGCAATCTGCAATCAACTTCAGCATTATTGCTTCAATTTCTGTTTGTTTAAAATAAAAACAAAACAACAGAGTTGATGAAAAATGAAACAAAATTGAAAAAAGAAATATATATGATTTTTGCCACACCTAATATTATTTTCTACGTTTTGATCTTAAGATTTCATTTCAAATCGAAACGATTACCATCACTTACCTGTACCCATGTTCTTTAACTTTGGCGAGAATTTCCAGCATCGAAAAGATGTTGGAAAAAAGTATGTCTGTAACTCGTGTCGAAAACTATCAAGAGACCATCCGTCGTTAGCTTAGAAATTTCTTTATATACAACTCTAAGCTGAAGTGAAATTTTATACGTTGAGAACGCTAATCACAAATATCGTTGACAGCGACCAAAATCTACTAACATTAAACAAATTTCAACGAGGACGGCGAAAATGCTACCGTCGCGACGCGTCGGCTGTACAAAATAATGTATGGTGTGACTTTAATGTTTATTGTTTACAAAATATCTGCAAATAAATTTCATTTAATAATTTAACAATGAATAAAACATTTAAGAACAAGATACTTACATTTTCCGTATAACTTTTCCTTACATTTCCAATTTTGATTATGTTTTGTAGTTTTACAATTTTATCTCACCGCGCTTTTTGTTTGCGAGTATGTTTTACAGTTGAATGCGGCAACTTTCCTTGCAATAACTTTTAAGACACACTTTTTCTGTAAATTGGCGAGTAATTTGCTTACATGACAGCTATTACTCGCCGAAAAAAAATTGCAAACATAGTTAATATAATTTTATGACATTTTTGTTTCATATAACACATCTCAATCGAAAAGTTTTTCGACGCAGGAGTTACAGAATATGGGTACTGAAAATTTTTATTAAAGTTTTGTAATTGAATTAGCGAAAAAATTGTAAAAGTATTAAGACATAGTTTGTAATTATAAAATAAAAACTACAAAAATACTTCAATACGAGTATAGTTTCCTATTATTTCATTTTTTTAAATTTATCTTTTACAACAGTGCTTTCTTAAAAAAATAGCTTTTTGTTAAATTGAATATTCAATTTCGAAGATATAAAAATCGTTCTAAAATGTTTCAAATGTTTAATAATATTTTTATACCTGTATTTGGTAAAAATATCAATATAAAAAAAACTAAATAAACGATTATTTATTAAAAGTCCCCTTTCTATATTAAATTTAATTTAAATTTTAAATGTACTTACATATTTTAAGACAAATTTTGCATAAAAATGTTCTTTAAAGAACATTTTAAACATAAATTATTTTTCATAAATATGACTTTTAATATCTATCTCCTTTTTAAATACACATTTTGAAATGCTACTTAAGAACTTGTCGCTTTAACAAGTGAGGTTTTAATTTTTACTTATAATGACTTCATGCACAAAATAATTTTTATTTATCTGGTGGTAACTTTAACACCTCACACCTTAAGAATTGAAATTAATTAAGTTAAGTAAGCTATACAGTAAAATGCAAAACATTATTGATAAGTAAATATATAAAAATGTGGGCAAAGTCCTAAACAAACACAGTGAGCGGGGATAAAAAAGGAGAACTGTGAGATTGATATAAAAACAGACAGTTCATATCACTGTAGGTACATCTATACAATTTTAACAGCTTTAGCAAAAAATTCTTAGTCAATAGCAGGAGTGCTACTGTTAGTTAAATTAAGCTTCAGTGTGTTCATTCCAGCAGTCTATGAACTAAAGGATAAAGGAATGATTGGTGCAGTGGCATGCAATAATATCAAAATAGAAATGGAGATTGTTTCCTTGAATGATATTGCATATCACCCTTTGTGTATGCATACAGGGTGTTGCAATAAGGCGTGTTATTTTCAATAGTTGGCCATTTGAATAGTTGCCACGACCGAAACTGTAACAACTTCACCGATAACGAGGAAAAACTACGCGGTTAATAAAAATGGAACGATATACGCTTCAGCAGCACACTGAAATTATTCAAATTCACTAAATCTGGTGAAAATTACACGGTCACTGTTCGCATTTGTGGACAGAAATTGTGAAACTGGTGAACATATTTATGCTGTTGGGTCAAGTTAGTGATGTGAAGAATCGAACTTGTGCAAGTCGCTCAAGAGCAAGGTAAGCCCAAGCTAGTCCATTTCTCGTCGATCTTTAAAATTGAGCATTGCACAAACAACATTACATCCTTTTTATATAAGTACATGATTTTTTTTACCTTTTTGTTATTTTTTAAGAAAATAATTCTATGCAGGCTTCCAAGGTCATTAACTTGCATTTAAATGCAAATAAAAGACAATTTAATTTCATTTGTACATCCGACGTTTCGTTGGGATTACAACATCTTCAGGGATAATTTTATTTTAATCTGGCAACATTGAAAATTAATGAGAACACAGATTTTAATGTAATAACAACAATGGTAATAAAGCAATCAATATTTAACTTTAAACTTATACATTTCATTTTTTAATATAACTTGCACTTCAATTTAAAAAATAATCAACAATTAAATAAAATATCACAGATCAAAGCTAACTTAATTTCTTAATATCACAGTTGGAGTTACACTAAAACTAAAGCAATATAATATTATAAGTAGCATTAGTGTTGTCTTTGTCAGTCTTATTGTTCATTGTTATGTCCATTTCCTGCTGAATACGTAAACTTTACAAAGTATATCTTTTGTTATGTGTTCTTTCGTTTTGTAGTATTACATTTTCGAGATCAGCTGTCTGGGAATGATCTAAACAATGGTTTTCTGGTGTAAGTTCAAATAACACAAAACCTCACGCCTACTAATCTGCAATTACGTCGTATCTTTGATGATTTGGTCCTTGAAATGCAGCAAACATTTTTCCACCGAGATCTTGTGAATTCTTCGAAGCTTTGTCAGAGCTACATACAAATGACCCACAATCAATTCAAGAATTCAAACGTGGAATTCGTGAAGCTATCGAGGCGATGGAAAATTTCATTTTTCAATATTATTGGCATACCCTTTTTAAAAATTAAATAAACATCCTATTTAATTTCGTTTAAAAGTTCCCGTTTTTTCACATATCAATATGAAACCTTCTTGGAAGACCCAACACAGTCAACTCGCACTCCACAGTGCGCTTGTTTGATATTATATTGATTAAATGTATACGTTTTCAATCACCAGCTGCTGCTCTTAGAGCTTAAAAGTTTTTTGTAAGGTAAACAACATTATTTAATGTTGGAATAGCAGAAAAGGTAAGAGCTTTTAACAAATTACTTTAACGACAAGGCTTTTAAAAATAGAAAACATTTTATAAAATCTAGAGAAAATAAAGGTGAGACAAAATAAAAACGTTTTATTTGTGTTGCTAATTAAAGTGTTTATTAATAGAAACAGCAAACAAATAAATAAATAATAATTGAAGGCATTAAAACAAAAGTAAATTCATGAAGCTTTTCCGTTAATATTTATTTATTCTTCAACGTTACTTATCGTTATTGCAATCTTTATTGTCAATATAAGTTAATATACGAAGTTATTTTATAAAACGCAACACTTTACTTTATGTGTTTTGAATTTTTTCTACACAATATTTATTAACGCTAAGTGTTGCGTTTTACAAAATAAGGTTCATATTTTCCTTTCTCGTTCTAGCACACATGATTTAAAATATACTTAACTTTTCATTAACTGAAATATTTTTACAATTTGCAGAAATAAAATATATTTAAATGTACGATAACAATAAAAAGGAGAGGATGCAGTTTACATGTGTTGTTCCGGAATTGTCTAACCAAAAGAAAAAAAAAATACGAAGAATTTGGAAGAAACATTCATTTAGCGATGCTTCTTTTGTAGATTTTTAGTATGACAACAATACACAAAAAAAAATTATTGTTAAATTTTTTCCATTTAACTGTTTGGTTTCAATTACTATATTACAATATTCCATTATAAAATGTTTATAAAATAAATTATTAAATTCTTAAATTAGGCTTAAATTAATACAATAAAATTTTAAATGATAGAAATCAGATTTTACATTAGTTTTGATACTGTAAATCTAAGCAAAATGATTTTTTTGTTTCTAAATAAGGGATTCAATTCTAAGCTCTACTGAGGTTTTTTTATCAATTAAAATAAAATATAAAAAATAAATTATGTTTGTAGGTAATCAGGTTAAAATCCGAGTTTACCCATTTGATTTTATAATTTTTAGAAATTTTTGACGAGATGGTGTAGCGACCTCAAAATCAGTACAGATCCGTTTTGCTAGTCTGATGAACAATAAATTGTTCCAAATAGTACTCTCTTAATAAAAAGTAATGAATTTATACAAAAATACCTAAAAATTAAAATTAAGGTAAATTCAGATTTGAACTTGAGCCAAACAATTCGTTTCAATATCTAAAAAATAATTTAAATAAAAAGGAAAATTTGTAATTTGTGTATTAAAAATTTTTTAAATTTTATTGAATTTAATGTTCGTATATGGATTGCATTCGACCTATTGCGGACATTGATACGTGATAACTCTTGCCTTTTGATAAAAGTTAATCTAAGGATAATGAATTATTCTCAAAGCCTAATAAATGTAAAAACACTAATGTTAAATCTTCTTGAGGCTCAACCAAAAAGAGTTTTGATCTGAATGCTGGAACATTAAATCAGTCAAAGAATTCCATTGTTAAGGTTATTGACAAAATAAAACTACCCGATAATTATATTCCGAAAACTGGTTTCAATTGTATTATTCCTGAATTTGCAAATTGTATGAAAAATCCTAAGGATTATGAAGAATATCAATAGCTTCAAAAGAAGAAGATGAATCTATTCCAGTGAATAAACGCAAGCGAAAGTTAAATTTAACTAACTTTAAATTAAAGAAACATTAAAATTATTTATGAAAACAATCGTATACAGTCTTATATAAATATGTTTTCTATATTATGGGAAATTTATTTTGAATATGATCAAGTTGATTTAAAAGAAATAAGCTTTTTCTAAAGCAGAAATCTTTCTGCTCACCCATATTCTTATTTAGTATCAACATTGAAAACTTATGGCGTTTGCTTTTCTATATAATCATTTTTTGCAATATAATGATTTTTTGCAATAGTGATTTTATCAGAAATTATTGTTTTTTTTTAAGAAATGTTACATTTTTTTTAGAAAAGATAACGGCATAAGTTGAACATCTGAATTAAAAAAATATTGACTATAAGATTGCTAATAAAAATAAATACAAGAGACGTTTTTCATCATAGACGCGGCTGATCATGCAGCTATTAAGAGAGAAAAAATCGAGTCATATAGACCAGCGGAATTGAAACACATTACTTTAATTATTTTAAAAATAAAAAATTTTTTAGTTCCCGATAAAATAGAAAACATCTCGAAGTTTTCCACGACATTTAAAAAAATATTTTGATACTTTGTTGTTTTTAATCACTTTATTTGCTGGTAATACAGTTTCTGAAATTACGGTGGTTAAATTCATTTTAAATCAGAATCTAAATCTTGAGAATCTTAGTTAAGAGAAATTCAACGTTGGCGCTGCTGCCATTGGGGGCGTACGTCATTTAACTGCAACAGACCCTATGCGTGTGTCAAATGTGATTCAGATCATGCTCCAGCAGTGTGCAATTTGTGCTTAGTCAAGAAAATTTGCCTTTTTGTATTAATTGCAAGATTTAAAAAACTGTTAAGGAAAAGAGACAAAGAGCTTCTTTCAATGTTTTGAAAGATGTTAATCATTCAAATTTTATTCATTTAAATTGATCATTTGCTAATTTGCTTATGGAAAAATCTCCAGTTTCCGTTATTAAAACAAGTGTTAATTCACCACTAATAGATGAACTCTAAAAATTGCCAAAATTATCTGTCAACCGGAAGAGGTTTCACTGGAAAACAAAATTGAAAAGTTTATTAAAGAATACAAGTCTATGTTAAAGGACGGTGCTAAAAAACACTGTATGGCATTCGTGGTTGAATTCAAAAGTACCTATAAACCATATTGCATTTAAATTATTAACGTTTAACGTTATATCTCTCGTCGAGATAAGTCGAAGAATATAAGTTTTAAATACCTTAAAGAGATATGATATAGACATAGCCTTTGTCCAAGAAACCCATCTTAGCGGAAGACGTAGAATTGTTTTGAATGAGTATTCATTTGTGAGAGATACTAGCTCACAAGGAGTAGATATAGCAATCAAAAGGTCATTTAAATTTAAGAATATTATATTTGACTTAAAACTAATAACACAGCACAACATTTCTCAGCTCACTGAGCTGGGACTCAATTCTGAGTATTACACATGAAAATAGTCCAAAAAAAAGAACTTCTGCATCATTCGTTGGCTGTATTAATAATTGTAAGGGGTGTTTCCTCTTACACGCACTACTCTCGTAAATCAAAAGGTAAAGAAAAATGTATTGCCGGAGCTAATCAATGCCACTGACAGTCTCACTTTATTAAGTCAGTTTGGTATTCGTATTGAATATATTTATACAGATTTAGGCAAAGTGAAAAAGGAGTTCTTTCTATTGAGTCTTGCCGATTGAGGCTATGATAATAATGTCTTTTATTAAGCTAAATTTTCTTTCTTATATACTAACTTAACGGTATTCTTAAAATTTAAAGTTATTAACCAATTTAATGATTTTCCAGTGTAGCATTCCAACAGATAAACGTAGTTGATCTAAAAAATTGTGAGTGAAACAAGTAAATGTAGTTGTTGTATTTAATATTCGTGTTTACAAATTAAATGAAATAAGTGAAATGTAGTTGTTGTATTTAATAATGTAAAAATAAAATAGACACTAAGGTAGTTCTAATTATTCTAAACATATTAAATACACAACATAGTTAATAATTACATTTTAAATCCAGAAGAACATTGAATTTTTCAATATGGAAAATAATAAGTATACGTACGGTATGCCGAGATATAAACGCGGTAATATATATATAACAAATCCACATGGAATAAAAAATTTCGTATGGCCATTCTCAGAATTGAGTCCCTAAATCATATATTGTACTGTGTTATTGTAATTTTGAATTACTATTCAATTAATTCTGATGTAACTGAATTAATTATTAATGAAAATTTGAAATTTGAATTGAAATTTTGGCGCATCGGAAATGATTTTTTAGAAATGTCGTAGTGGAACGTTTTTTTCTCCTGCCAAAAGCTATCAAAAAATCGAAGGCATAACATCGAAAAATTTGTGTCCTTATAAATCGGGCCACCGTAATATACGAGTACATAGATTTCATTTATTAATTGATTTAATTCTTTTAAACAAACAACTACTTTTATAAGTAATATATTGTAATAATAGGTAAAAATAAGGTTAAGCTCAGCTCTTTAGGTATTTCCAAGTTTTTTATGTGCTTTTGTATATTATAATTTTTACTAAGGCACTTGTGTAATATTATTTTCGCGAATTTATAGGAAACTGTCAGTAAAACTTTCAGGCAATCGTAGATACCAAAAACGTTCACCGAAGTCCGCATATAAAAAATATATTGCAATTTGTGATGATTTTTGTAGTACCACCCACCATAGTTGTTTCATAGGAAATGGTAAGCAATAATAAAGTCATACATTTCAACGTCAAAGAGGTTTACACATTGCATTTATGACCACATGCATATATTTATCTTATATTTTTGCATTTTAATTATATGTTTTTTTACGGCTTTGTGCACTGTGAAAAGCCAATAAAACATTTAACGACTTCACCCGAAATCCCTTTAATATGTGTGGAAAGCCCAAAAAAATACATTAAATAAAAAATTACATGTTTGTGCTCTCAGTGTTCTCTTCTCATCAGTTGTATATAATTTAACTTAAAGCAAGGGCAAAAATCTCTTATAGAAACTGAAATATATTATTCAATCATTGTTTCCTATTTGTAGATTAACTTGTGAATTATTTCAAGTAGAAAACGATAACAATATAGGCTCCTATTAGAAGCATTTTAATATCACATACCCAATCAAAAATTGCTGTCAGAGTGTACAATACATGAGGGCCTGGGCTGCACAAATCGAATACCGACGAGAGTGCTTACTTAATGACTGAGGTAGTAATGATTTTTTACGTAAAGCATTTATTTCAAAAAGGCACAGGTGTAGAAAAATAATATGATCTTTTTGACATCACACATAACAGTGCCCTAGAATTATGATAATCGACCCGGAAGGCGGTGCATTTTTACAACAGCAAAGAGAGATAGGGAGTTCAGGATGCAAGGTCGGTGTTGAAAAAAATCTAGCAAAAAAAAAAGAGGTGGTGAGCGGAACCAGACTTGTCAACATTATTACTTTAGTTCTTTAAGTAATAGGTATAATACACTGTTCGCCATCCTGTCACAAGTGTAACATAATCTAAAAATCTGTTTTCTATTTGCAATAAATTATTATGCATTTCAATAATAACCCTTCCAAAGTTGACATCATTATTGATTGAGCTCAATTATTTATATTTTATTGACTGATTCCTACAAAAAAAATTGTATACTGAGTTTAAGTAGGCCAAATACAACATGTTGTTCTTAGATCGTGGTCACCTCAGTCAATCTTTTTACTTGCTTTAAAATTTAATTTTTTTTTAATTTATTATTGATCTTTTTATTGATTTTTCACTAATTTGTAATTTTCGATACAGATTGTAGATCTTATAATTTCGTCTAAATAAAGCAATATAATTTTACTTTTATATTTATAATCCCAAAGTTTTTTAAGTTTTCTCTTTTACATTTTGTATCAAAAATATAAAAACTATTTTAACTACAATTTGCTGTTCATTTGCTAAATTTAATATATTTTTTATTACTTGCTGTTATTTTTGCGCTGCACTTGCTATTTTTATTTGAAAGTACATACGTTATTTGCATGATTCCTTTAAAATTTGCTTACAGTCATTAACTTACTTAATGATCCAATGCTCTTAGGACAGAAACTAAAGTATTAAAAAAAAACAAACTGTGTAGGAAAACACATGTATAATACAATCAAAATGTTATAAACATGTACTTTGTATTTGCACTTACTACTACATAAATGTATTTAAAATACAATCTATAACTTAAAATGGTAAAAATGATCTTACAATTTTTGCCGAATGTGTAAAATATATGTATAAATATCATTTTCGATGACATAACACCACAAGACCTTCTGTTTACAACAACGTAATAAAATGGATTTTATAACATTTTTGCGGTTTTTGTAATTTTTAGTAATGGTGTTCTTATTTACTTCTGGAAAATTGTAAAATATTTAAAAAAACTAATGTTATGGATATGTGTTTCTTAATTTTTCTTTCTCGCACTTGTATGATTTTAATTACTATGACTGAAATAGTTGATCACTTGTGTAAAAACCTGATATCAATTTTATTTTAGAAGGGGGGAAAAATATTAAAATAAACACTTATGGCCTTATTCACAAACGATTAATAAAGTTATGGTAGGCTTAATGCACATATTCAATTTATTAATCGTTTGTGAATAAGGCCATTAGTATTTTTTAATCATTACAACATAAACCACAGGTAGCTCAATTGATAACCCCGACGTTACAATTAATGAGAGAACAGAAAATTCGTCTGACGAAGAAGAATTTAAACATTCAGCAAGCAACATGAATGAAACTGAGCGCTTGGCACCAAGTGGTCGTCGTGAAATATTCCGAGCTGGTATCAGGCCCGCAACATTTTGTAAATTGGAGCCCAATATATGTATTTTTCATACAAATGGAGTCCCAATTCATTCTTGCGGGTATAAAACAGGACGATACAATAAACTAGCGCGTAATTTCGCCGTTTGAACCGCAATATCTTCTAAAAGTGGCATTTATTACTAGACTCCCGTCGAAAGATGAATAATATACTGCAGTAACAACAGTCCAAATTTCTAAATACACAGTGCAGAACACTTTAAGCTTAGAATACTCAATAGAGGACTAGAACTTTGCGATCTCAATCCATCACAACATTTGAAATGTATGATGGAATTACCGGTCAATCAAATTTCAGATGAGGTATTGAAAGTATTGGGAACGAAGCGGTTGCTGGAAACGGTACGTTCCATAGTAACTTTAATGTACGGAAATTTTACACGAATGGCACAGCAACCACTTAAACTAATGGAGGTACAACATTAACACACAATAGGATTAGTACTGCCCGACTCAACTCTAAGAGCTACAATTAATGAAACGCGACATCTACTACAACAAATACGTATGACCAACCACGGAGAGAGAAATCATTCAACAAGTTATGGTCAGCAATAGCGCAACCGCAACAAATCTAGAGAGAAGCTACGTTTTCCTTTTTACACATTTTATTATAGGTGAAACTAAAGAGAGAAAATATGTCGAAAAAGTTGGTAGAAAGTGAAACAAAACTAATAGTGAATACAAGTGTTTTGAGACTGGCCAAAAAGGAATGTATAAAATTTCTGCTATTCCTGGCGAGTTCATTAAGCAATTACTCCATAAATACAAAATTGTAACACAATGTTTTAAGTTAACGCGAGAGTTAAAATTTAAATTCACTACAAAAACTGCGTTGGCTCAGGTAGTAAGCACGTTGACTACAAACCGAAGGACCTGGGTTCAAACCCAGTGTCAGACAGAGTCATGAAATAAAAACACCACGCATTTCTCTGATGTGCATTGGTGTGTCAGTTGTTGGCGGAAGGTTTCAGTGGCGAAGGCATGGTCACTGGTCACTGAACAGTACCAACTTCAGCTGATACTAATTCCAATGTAACATCAGAGCGCCCTCCTTCGTTGGTACTGAGTAGCACAATCAACAACGAAGTAAAATAAAATTAATAAAAAGAAGTGGCTACTAAACTAAACACAGCTTAAAACTCGTAATGTCCTCCTCGCCACCAGAGGCGCTGCAACACTGCTCTACGAATAAACGTGCAGAAAAAAAGCAGAGTTGTAAAGAACGAATGAAGCTTCACCTCCTTTCATATCTATCACTATCCCTTTCCACTAGTTCCAGCACAATGCATTGCATGTGTAGTGGTCATCATCCCCTGAGTGCTGGTCAAAGATAAAAAAAAAAAAAAAAAAAAAATTACTATGTCGGAATTCGCACAATAAAGCTTTTTTGATGAGAACAAATACAACGTTTTAATCTTTGAAATGTTATAGAAACTTTTCACCGCATAGTAGAGGTATTAAAATCATTAACATCAAATTTTCAAGTGATCAATTGCCATAAAAAGATCATAGTTTTTGCTGCTTTGCAAGATATCTTAAATACAAGAGCATTGAAAATCTGTTTTTATAAAAATTTTGCATTTTAGCAATTTTTAGCTACTTAAAAAAAGTTTTATATATTTATATCTTGAACTTAGTGGTGGCATTCTCACATTAAGGTTTTGTCTATTTTATGTTGATTCCCGAAATTTGGGGGTTTTATCGACAACTTCTCGTGAGCTGATCCCTGTCTAAGAAATTCTTTTTTTTATTACAAAACTTTTCCCATAATGCCATCAGCAATATGATATTTAATAAAAATTAAAAAAAAAAATTTAGTTTTTATGGAATATCTCATTATTTATAATCATGTCAAACTTTTTATGGGATATACCATTTGCTGTGGCATTTGCCATTTCTTCAACTATTTCCTAAAAAAGCGTTTTTATATTAAGTTGAATAAATGATAAAACAATTAATGCATCAAATATTCTGTTATATTTTTGATCCATTACTGAATTGAACTCAGAAGATAAAGGATAAAGGGAGTAGTGTTCTTGGACGTTCGATTTGAAACTTCCCACACTGAAAGTAACAGGAAATACCTTTGCTGGAAGTTATTTCCACATACGAACTGTACGACTAAAGAACGAATTTCAGCTGTAATTCGTAGTGCGATCACTGGCATATCAACGACAAATGGATGCGCTCTTAACGAAGAACGTGTTGTTCATAAAAATGAGCGGATATCCGGAAAAAGTTCCCTAATTTCATTAGAGCATATTCTACTGTAGTAACGATAAAATAGTGAAACACATCCCACATTGCGTCGATGCTCCAGTGAGTCAATTGAGTTGGTTACCCTGCTATCACCGATGAGCTTCTTCGTCCACTTCTTTACCCGGTCGATTATCTTCAAAATAGACTTTGAAGCACCGGTCCATACATAACAGTTGTATCCCATTTTTGGTCGATTATTGGTGGTACAAATATTAAGGAGATCAGATGGACTGAAGTATCTCTTACATAAGTCTTAGAAAACCGAGGCACTTGAATGCTTCTTTTGAAGCATACTGAATGAATACGAATTACACATGTTGCTGTTATCTGCACAAGAGTAGATAGGATTGAAAGTTTGACATAGAAGGTAATTTAGAAAAATAAAAAAAGAGTAGGAGAAGAAACGGAAACTTGCGGTGCACCTGAAATAACATTGAACTCGTTTGATGAGATACCATTTATAACAACATGTATAGTGCATTCCATGAGGAAACACGATATAAATCGAGAGAAGATATCAACGACTCCAAATGCAGTATGAATTGACACTAGTTAATGAATATAAATTTTTCAAAATATTAGCTAAAGTCAGGAAAACATTTTAGATATTATTTTTTCTAAAAAATGTTTGCAAGGTCTCATGTAGATATTAAATATCATACATCCACAACCTTTTGAAAATACATTATAATTTTTCTTCTTAAAAATTGAATTTAGTGCCAAAACGTTTATTTTCTCAAATTAGTTTCTAGTAAATTCTTATCCTTGTAGCATTTTAGTGTTTAATTTTTTATAAAACCAAAAACTTGTATAAGTTTGATTTTTTATTAAGTTTAAATGCTTGTTTGTCTTAACCAAAAAAATGTCTTAATTTCACTATGCCGTTTGAAGCATTTTTTATATGCTTTTAGCTAGTGGAAAAGGAAATCTTAGTTTTGGGTGAATACTCTAGTAGCTTTATGCTTCGAATATGAATTTTATACAATATTAGGGCGCTTACGCATAGAATTCGGAACACCGTATATTATTTGTTACAACAAAATTATAACTACAATTCTGCTCATACAACTTTACATTAATTAATGTAGCGGAATAACGAAAAAAGCAATCCCAACTACAACTGTCAAAAAGTTGAATGTATAAAAGACCTTCTGTGTATAAGAATTTAAAAAAAAAAATTAATTATATTTACCTTTGTGTTTGATATGGTGTCTGAAACAGTAACAACAATACTGTGATGGCTATTATCTATTTTTGTTGAAAACAAACACACAAATTTTTCTAGAATTTACGCTTATAAACATATGTGTTTTCGGAGGCGCATTCGAAAATAAATCAAAAAAAGGTTAAATTAAATTTTAGTGGCAGTTAAATGCATTACAAACAAAAGTTTTTTGGGCATGTAGTTTCATAATTCAGTTTTAATGCTCTTAACATTACAAGGTGAGGGCTTAGTACATTTTTGCGGCAAAAACTCGAAATAATTTTAAAAGACCAAAGCCGGGTGAATTCGTTTTCTCAGAAGCAGCAACCACATCTTTGCCGATCCCATTAGTATAATTCACTCAGTGTGGCATCAGATTGAAAACGCTTAACACTTTCGAAAATTTCGATTAGCTATGACACCCGGCAGTCTGCAGTTTTGATTCTTAAGGAAATATTTAAAAGTTTTTAAGTTAAAGGAAATTAATAACTAATCATGTAGTTTACGAAAGGCTAAACAAAAAAATCTTGTCAAAGTTTGGTGTCGTATGATTGGTATGAATCTATATACACACAAATGAATCTCCGTTTGTATGTTTGTTTGTTTGTATGTTCGTTATAGGAGAATCTCTCAATTTACTGTGAGCGGTTCTTAAAAGAAGGTGCAACTTACAGAAAAATCTCGAAGGTATCGGAGGGTGAAACGGGCACCCACCATATCTGTACAACTATAAAAGTGAAGTTTTCTAAATTCGACATGTGTTATTCTTTCAACAACGTTCGACTTCCAGCAAAATATTTGTGGAAAAGGACTGGGGAAGAAGTACCCTCCATTGGAGGTAACCATTAATTTTTCCATATCTGTACCACTATAAGAGTGAAGTTTTCGCAATTCGGCGTGTGTTATTCTTCAAATCACGCGCGATTTGCAGCAAAGTATTAGTGGTATAGGAGAGGGGAAACGGCTACCCTCTCCCACATAGGAGGTAACTATTAGTTTTATCATATCTGTAAAACTGTAAAGATAGAATTCCTAAATTCAATGTTTGTTTTTTTTTTTTTTAGAAAGAGAAGTAACACTCAGGCAATTAGTATGCCTACCAACCCGTAGGTGTGTTACCTTCTTTGGGAAAGGGATAGTGAGAGAGGACAGATGGTGAAAGAGAGAATGCTTAATTTTTGCAACTCTGATATTGCGCGCTGTGTTAGTTTTTATATCAGTGTTGCAGCGCCTTTGATGTCAAGTAGGCGCATTAAATGTGTTTTTAAGCTGTTGTAGCCATTTTATTCATTATTTTACTTCGCCGGCGATTTTGCTACAATACCGACGAAGGAGGGCGCTGTGATGTCCGCTAGCATACACCAGTATCAATTGCTGCCAGAAATGTTCAGTGACCAGTGTGCTATGCCTTCATCACTTAAACACTCCGACAACAACAAATACAATGGCATACTCTAATGAACATCTAAAAAATTCTGGATGTTATGACTTGTCTGAAGCTGGGCTCGAACCCACGTTCTTAGACATTATTTGCTTTGCAGTCAACGCGCTAACTACTTCAGCCAACAGCACCCTCTTAGAATAGAGTGCAATTTTTTGCAAAATATTACCGGTATAGGAGGGTGGTAAACGGGTACCACGGATAGAGGGAAATTATCAATGTTCTTATATCTGTTCAACTATGAGAGTGAGGATTTCTTAATTCATTCAGTTTTGTTCTTAGAATAACGTTAAATTTAAAAAAAATTCTGGCCGTATAGGATGAGGAAACGGTTACTCCCTATACAAAGTTATCTAGATACAACTGAACTTACTTACAACTTAGCTGGGCATGCATTATAGGCTACATAGTTTTAACAGATTCTATAATATAGACAAGCATAACTTCGCCATTTGTAGACCAATTTTCAAAATTCTTTTTGAATTTGAAAAAATTTTACTATTTTTCCCTTTTGAAATTGGAGGGAGGGAAGTTGGTGCAAATTGCTCACTCCAATAGTTGATCATCAAATAACATCGTCATTTGTAGACTAATTTTCAAAATGCTTCTTGCATATGGAAGAGGTCCACTAATATTTTTTTAAATTTGAAATGCGCACATAAAAAAATGGATTATCAAATTAGTTTCTCGTTTGTAGACCAAATTTCAAAAATATTTTGGCATATGGAAAATGTTCACAAACTTTTTTTGGGAAATATGGGGGTGTGGGGTGCGTTGCCGCGAATCGCTTGCTTCAACAATTAGTTATCAAACAACTTTGTCATATGTGAACCAATTTTCAAAAGAGAAAATTAAGCATCTGAAGAACACCAAATACGCCTTAGAATTGAAGGATCTTGAGCAACACGATGCATGATTAGAAACTCAGCGATCTCGAACTTCAACCTCAAAGGCCTCCGACGAAGGGATTATTATAGCGGGCAAATATAATGGAACAAATGAACAACAGATTTGCTATTTGACTTCAAAAGATTGCAATTTGCTGTTCGGTTAGTGTTAGCAATGACAATCAATAAAGTTGACGTTTAATTCCTGCAAGCTTATACCTTAAATTTGTCAAGTTCATGTTTCTCCCACGGACAGTTTTACGGTGCATGATTTGCTTATGCTCCGTATGGACAAACTACAAATGTTGTATATCCTAGAGAGTTACAATAGTTAATTTACATATAATAAAATAGTTTTTTTTTTAACTACATAAACTCTTTCTATTTAATTTTGTTATGATCGGGGTAGCAAAGCACACCGTTCTAAGCATAAAATTAAGAGAAATGTATGAAATCTTTATTTGAGTCAATATAAATAATGCAATGTTTAAAGATGATTTCATGTAAATGTTGACCGCGGCTACAACTCAAATGTTTCGGACGCTGCATCCAATTTTGGCATACTCTCTCCTATATTCGTACGATCTTGACGGCCAATTCACCGACCCCAAACCTTAAATAAAATGTTATTGTTTTGAGTGCTGTGTGGCTTGTGGCACCATCTTATTTAAGCCACATGTCAGCCAAGTGAGGCTCTTCTATATTGCGCAAAACAAAAAATTGTAATAATCGCACGGTAGTGCTCTGCAATCACAGTAGCGTTCCTCTCGGATTGTATAATACATAATGTATATATGCGTGTTGGCGGTTTAATGTCCAATAATGTAAATTTGTCACTAGATTTCGAATAGGCACCTCAAACGGTCGTCCAATAGAATTTTCAATTCCCAATTTCGGTTTTGCAGCGTCACATGCATGAGCATGTAATGTATGTACGAGGGCGCTATTCTTTTGTCTCTTTCACCGTTTTCCCATTCAAATAATAGTGTTTAATCACTGCACGAAATTAAGTTTTTTCCATTTTTCAAGAAACACAAAAGTTGCTTATATCCAACGACTACAACAAATAAACTAATCGACAAATTTGAGTGAAATTTAAAAGCTGACGTTTGACAGATCGCAATTTCTAAAAAAAAAGTTTTTGTATTTGTGCTGCCATTTAGCGTATGGTAGCTTCAATATCAATCCGCTCTCGTAATATATACATTTTATTCAAAGTGTAAATCTGTCTATAATTTATGTTATTTCTTTTGAAAGTAACAATTTTTCCTGATATTTAAATTTTTATAGTTTTTTTAATTAATTCATCTTTTATTTAATTCTACTTTATTTGCTTTATGTATTTTATTATACTAGATTTTTGCTAAATTAGCTTTTATTGTTTCAAATTTAATGCCCTTTAATTATATTTAGTGATTAATTCCAGGTCATCAATACACCGTTAACAAAGAAATTGCCAAAAACCATTTTGCATTCTATTTAGCTTTTTTCTGTTTAATTTTTGGTTTATGTTGCTATTTGGTATTTAAGACTTTTGTTTTGATACGTAGTTCATTAATGCCATTCTGTAGAGATTTGTTTCAGGTTCATAAGCGCACGAAAATAGATTCAAAATTGACATTTGGAATTTTTTTCTGACTCTCCTACTTGTTATTTAAATGAGAGTTTAGTTTCTGGTTAATAAAAACTGTGTTTTTTTAACTTGAAATTTAAATAATTTATCTTTAATTTTGCATATTGATTTTACTTTTATCTTTTCGGTTTTTGTTTTTTACTGTTTTATTTCATTAATTTCATTGCTTTCAAAATTTTTTATAAAATTATAAAATTTTTTATAAAATTATAAAATTTTTTATAATGTTTAAATAGATTTAAGATTACAGATTGTGTGTTGGGTTTTTGGGTAGTTAATTTAAAAAAATCATACACCCACCAGAAATGTGCTGCCTCATTGACAACTAAGGGGAAAGAATGTGTGTGATTTTTTAGCAATCACTATCTTGTATGAAATTGAATGAATTTGACATCAATGAACTTAGACGAATGGTTACATTCTAATGCGGTGCGTGTTTTGAAATGGGCTGTCCAATCTCCAAATATTCAAATATTTGCAGAAGAATAGCAAACAATTTCAAAGGAAAACAATTCAAAGTGGCAATCAAAAACAAAGAATATCTTTCAAAATATTGAATCTATGAAAGTGAGAAACTGATGTTGTTGAAGTTACTATGTAATTTCCATTGTTTTGGAAAAGCTACCAAAATTTATATTCTTAAGCCTGTTTTTCTATTTTCGGAGTTTGGTATATTATATTGGAACTATCTATGACTATATTGAAAGAAAATTACAAATTTCGTTCATTGATTAACCATTTGAGGTAAACTAAGCAAGCACTCAACTTCATTAATGGAAACGCTAATATCGTGTAAAGTTAAGTGGCGAATACTTTCAAAAGTATTTGTTACAAACAAAAGAAATCGAAGAAATTGAAGATATACAATGTATTTTGGAGTTAGGTTACTAAATGCTGAAAATGCTCAAAATACAAAGCAGCGAAAGAGGAAATTGAATAAAATAATAATATTAAATCCTAAAGTTAATTTATTCTAAATAAACTCAACATTTACAAAGGTATTTGCACTTCTGCATCTGCTTTAATTTAAGTAGTGAGCATAAGGAATATAAAGTTGAGAGCTAAAAAATATTAACCAAAGAAATTTTTTTATGTCGCCTGATGGCGTATTCTTTATTTTTATCATTCTTGATCATGAATCAAGAAAACAAATTTACTACTGCGCAGCTACGTCATCATGGAATAGAAATGAGTGTTTGTTATAAAAAGTATAAGAAATTTTTGGCGAAAAATTGAAAAATTGCATCGAATTGAACAAAATTTTAAATGGACAGAAAAGAGATGCAGTCGAGTAAAATTTATGAGTTTGGGCTTGAAGCTATTTGAAGAAGAGCTTCCTCGAACTACCAAATTTTTACATTTCGGCTTGCTTTCCATAGACAACACATATTCTATGTCTGAGTCACAACAGAAAAAAGACAATAAAATAACGAACATGCGCATTGTGCAATCTTGCTTTCTTGATTCGTAATTCTTGAGATTGTCAACTCTTTTTTTGTTTCATAGCCAACAAAAATAGAAATTAGTTTAGTTTGACTACATGGCAAGAAGTAGTATGGACAACAACCTGCATATTCACACATCTATTTTATAATTGTAGTCGGTAGCCTGCTGTCGTGAATGTGTTCATTGCTTTAGTCTTGAAAATTTTAAAACCTCTCATTTATACAACAACTTTTAACCTTCGCCTTACTAATGCCCACCCAGGTGGTTTTTTGGATTTTGATTTTTTAATAACTTCCTGTATTTTGATCGAAACTAACTAGGGTTTCGACTCACTGAACAAATTTAAGAGTGTTTTTGTATAGTCTACGCAAAATAATTATTTTCAAGTATTTTAATCCTTTTTTTCTAATTTTGTCATTTTTTCTTCGCGGTTTACGAATACCCATCCGGGTGTGCCTGTTCAGCTTCTCTCATATTTATATTATTGAATCTTAGCAAATGAAACAAACACGTTAAGAATTGTTTTTTGTTTCAATTACTTTATGTTCTACATATTTTTATTAATATTTTTTATTATTTATTATTTCTGTAATGATGTAGATGGACCGACGTAACAGTTTTTACATTTTGTTTGGCAGATGCTATGTTCTGCGCATATTGGCTTTTTACACTTTATGCAAAGTTGACGCGTGTTTCTTCTTTGCTGATCCATTTAGCACATATAGCATTTACCCTTTTGTTTTATGCTGCCAGATGTATCCCGTTCTGGGATGGGATCCGCTTCAAAATCGTCATCCGCGCAAGTTCTGTCAAAAGGCTTTCCTACAGTAGAACAAAACATTATAAGTTTTTATAATGAAATGTCATAGAATAAATACATACCTAAAATGCATTCAATAGCAGATCTAATTCTAAATCTACCAATAATATTTGGGTTTTTGGATCTCTCCAACATTAGTGGCATACAAAGCACTTCGCCCAGGCTCTCGAAGAATCTCTTTCTTTGCGACCCCTTTTTTGACATTTCTGCATTATTTTCCTGGTATATTATAAATGCTGCAAGGGCGGCCGTATCCAAAATATTAAAAAACATAGCCGAAGGCCAACGCAATGTTGCGCGTTTGGTTGTGTATTGTGAAAGCATTTTATCCATTGTATCCACACCTCCTTTAGTGTGGTTGTAGTAGTGAATAATATCTGGTTTACTTTGTGGGCCTGAAACGGCGTTGTTGTTGTGCATTGTAGACAACAACACAACTGACCGATTTTTGGCTGGCACATACGAGCAGAGTGTCACATTTTCAGCAAAGCCAAACAAACTTGATCCCACTTCACGGGATGGTGATAGCTTGAATTCACAAGGAACATACCTTTTGTTTTTTTAACAGTTCCTACAACGGATATTTTCCAATTGGCCAACTCTTTGGCCAATGGCAGCGTTGTGAAAAAGTTGTCCATTGTAACGTTTCTTCCTGTGTTTTTGTACTCACAAACTAATTCTTTGACCACACGCTCGCCTTGGTTGACATCACGTACATTACCAACTTTTCCAGTATAAATTTGGCCTTGCAGTGGGTAGAAAGTAGCCGAATCACAAGCCCACCAGATTTTTATACCATACTTGGCTGGCTTGGATGGCATATATTGAGTGAATCTTGTACGGCCCCTGTATCCAAACAACTGCTCATCTACTGTAATGGACTCTTGTGGCCGATAATTATCTCGCAAATTTGAATTCACCATGTCGAAAACGTCTCTTATTGTTGCTGCCTTATCTTGTGCTTGTCGGACGATTCTGGTAGCGTGCCAGTCAAATCGTAGAAATTTTAAAATTTCCATAAACCTGTCACGTGACATGGTTGCACGATACAGTGGGTATGCATTTTTTTGCCAAAGTTCATATAGTTGCTCTTGGTTTGACTTTTGACAGCCCATTATCAGAAAAATTCCTAAAAATGCAGACAATTCTACGTCTGTAATTGGCTTCCAGATACGGCGATCCTTGTCAGGATCATCGTCATTCCATTTTGCTAACACTGCTTCCGCTTTTTTGTTGGAAAACCTGCGAATTAAATCTCTAATGGCAGAGCTGAGAATACAGTTGAACGTATCAACTTTAGACAAATTTTTCGTAGTTGGATTAGGGCCGACAAAAAGTTTATCACGAAATATATTATATATATACCATTTTACACCGTCTTTAGTGTCGAAGAATAAATTATTATTCGATGATGTTGCAGCGTCTTCATTGGCCGATTCATGATCTTCATCATACTCACTCTCCGCGTTTATTTCAACTTCTAGTCGTCGTCTTCATTATTCTCGTCGAACAATATCTCAGCCTCGTCCAAGTCAGAATCGGCTGTGTCTTCAATCAGTTTGAGATAATACTCTTCTCTCTCCTCATGAGATAAGCTTTGAGAATATTAATTATAATTTCACTGATATAATAATCCGAGTTAAAAAATTCATAAAAAAATACCTAGAAACAGCACTTGCCGAAAGATATTGAAACGAATTTCTACAGCTCATATTTTTTTTATAATTATTTAGATGCGTCTTATGCAGTACGTTGTTTTGATGAAACTAACAAAGTATGATGTTGAAACTAAATTACAAAGCATTGTGCATATTCCGATTACCGTTAGAAATCTCAGTGACGTGTTTTTGTTGCTTTTTGTCTACAATAGTTTGCAATTCTGTCTCCCCAAACCTGTTTTTTCTTATCACTACACTCAATAAAATATGTTTGCAGATTTTGTTTGCTACTGATCAGAATCATATGGGCCACCCGGGTGGGTTTCAGTAAACGATGCACACAAAATTGTTCCGTAAGGCGAAGGTTAAATAAAAAATGAGAATATCAAAAATTAAAAAAGTGTAAACATAGTAACCCTACAAGAAATGGATGACCGAAACTAATACGTACACAATTTATAGGAATTTAATACTTGAACTGATATTGATGATAAAAAATCCGCCAACGTTGACCAATTATCTTGCTTTTTTCACATTTTTTGGGATTATGGCAGTAAAAGTTTAAAACACTCAACATTGTTATAAAAAACGTGTCGAAGCTGATATTTTGTGGTACTTAATAGTGTTTTTCACACCGCAGTTATTATAAATTTTTCAGTTGAAGATGGCGACATGCTAGACGATAATACATATTAGCAATGATCAGCTGGGCGAAAGTGAAGATATCTCTGATCGCAAGGATATCATTATCAAGGATTATTCAGATGACATTGTGGCAAGAAAATTAAAGTGCATCTTCAATATGTACTTACTGCAGCTTTTACTTCAACTTTCACAAATGAGGTTTTAATCTATAAACAAAATTAATGTTATACTAAATTTAAAACACTTTCAGTTCCTTCTCTCTATGCCCTCCACGTATGAGAAGTAAAGCAATCAAGTTAATGACGAAATTTTAGAGCTTTTAACAAAACCCACTGCCAAGGAATGTTTAGTGGCAGATAAATTTAAATTGCATGGTGGTGCTCAAGTCATGGAGTTTTGTAGTCATGGCACTAAATTGGAATGCCTTAAGGCACAATAATCCACCCTAGAAATGGAAGCCAAATCATTTGGAAAATCAACTTAAACTGGAAACACAAAAAATATTGGCTGCCGATGATTTAAGTGCCGGGGGTTCTAGCTTTGAGGATTTAGCTGTGAGGAGCTTAATATATTAATTTAATTTTACATCTTGATTTTATTTTTTTACATATAATTTAGAATTTTTAAAAGCTGCAAAGTGATTAAACCACTATCGTACATATTATTTTCTTATATAATTATAATATAACAAATGAATGGAAAAAAGTCGCGTTTTATATTAACTGAAATGTACATCAAGTTTACAAGTCAGCAGTGACCAATATATCTGTCAAGTTTGACAAGTCAACTATGTCCATCAAGTTTGATTAGTTAAATGTGACTAATATATGTATGTATCAACGTTGATCAGTAAAAATCAAATCAAATGAGCAGTTCAAACATTTTTTCTATGTACGACACGTTTTGGTAGTTAGATAGGGATGCAAGATCACACGTACAGAAAAGATTCCATAATTTTTTTTCATATTGGCTTTAGGAAAATGATAGAAACTTTGTTCTACGAGATGATGGGTATTGTTCCGGTCGAATGACTGTCACTGTTCTTGTAAAGGTACGGTCACACTTGAAAAACATTTGCCCAAAAAAATGTAACCACTACTTTTGCTTAAGTTTAGTGTGATTTAACTTGGTTTTTATAAAACAAACTGAGTTCTATTATGCCGGCATATGCTATTTTTATATTATTTTTAATATATGCGAACCCATATTTAAAAAAATATTGGAATTAAAGAAAAAGCAAATTCAGCTTGTCTGGTGGTCACGTTTTTTGGGCAAATATTTTCAAAGTGTGACCGCACGTTAAGACCTTAAAATTTTTTTCAAAAAATACAACAAACAAATCTTGCATTGGTTACTAGATAGCTTAAAATTAAGTTAATTTAAGTTAACTTTTTTGTCTATTTTTGTAGTCAGTTACTCATTATCCGACAGTGTATAAATAAAATTGTCTACACTTATCTTCCGCTCACATTACTAGAACAAGGCAAATATAAACATTGGTAAATAAGAACACATACATGACACTTGTAGAAATATTGTAGTCTATATACAGGCTGGGCTTTTTGCCATCTGGGAGCTATCATGATTGCAATGTAAAATATTTCCAACAATTTAGTTTTCATTGGTTTGAAAAACACTAAAATATATGTAATGGATTTTTTTCTCCAATATTTTAATTGTAAATATTTTTTTTTATAATATTTGCTAAATGTATCCATTAAAAAAAGTTATTTACTATTGTTAACAACGTCAAGAATGATAATAATAGCAGCAATAGCGTTCATGTATAAATAAAAATTCATTGGAGAGTTGATATAAATACTTTTAACTTTTTTTACAGCTCCCTTTGGTGTTCAGACGTTTAAATATATTTTAGCCGTTCTATGACATTTGGTATTATTCATGGCCAAATGGTACGCACACAAGGCTTTTCTGTTGGATTTGTGTAAGTTTTAAATGACAGTAAAAAAACAGTGATAATTTTTAAACGTTGAGAACAAAAGAGAAAGTGTTGCTAAATGAGTTTTATCAGTCCTTATAAAATTGTAAATGGTCTGTCTGTCTGTCTGTCCGTATGTCAGTCTGAAAGTCTGCTGCTTGTATCTTTTGTTCCATGCTACGAGTATATGCATAGCTTCCAATACCCATCATGTTTCAATAAATAAATCTATCTAAGCTGTTTTCTATATGTGGGAGTTCGTTTTGTAATATATTATGTTCACGATATTTTCAGTGAACAAAGATAAAAACACAATAAAAAATTATAATATGTATAGAAAAAGTTACGATAATAGCGACAATTAACAACAAAAGATTAAATTGATGGGATGTTAAAACAATAAAAAAAACCACACTTAATTTTCCTGTTTTATCTGGAAAATTTATCAAAATGTTTTAAATATGTGTGTCCACGAGAATAAAAGTAAAGGACTATTTATCATATTAGTAAATATAGTTGTTAAGAGAAGTTTATACCAATTGATAAGGTTATGTAAAAAATATTGGGAAGTACATTTTTATACAAACTATCTTTCTTACAAAAAGCATGTTTAATCAGTAGAGATTATGAGATTATGAACCTTTATGTGCTCTATTGAGCGACAAGGTACCCGGGCACAAGGACATTACGTAGAAAACCTTTCCGTACCAAATATCAACTTAAACCGTGGAAATGATAACATATTACAACAAAACTAAAGTAGGGGCCTGAAAATATGAATAAATTATATATGTGCAAACGTAAAATAAGACGCTGGCTACAATGGCCTATTTTTTTAATAATATTGTTATAGCAGAATTTGCTTCCTAGAGAATTTAACCAGTTGATGCGTGGTGTACATTATACAGTATGTCGATTTTATCAACCCGTCATTGATTTGAATTCTAGCATACACACAATTAATTTACAGTTATCGGTTCGTTGTTTTGTTCTTGTTTCAATTCATAAAAAGCTCTAAAATTTTAGAAAAACATGAGATCAGGGGGCAAATTACGGCATTCGATATCGATCGAAATCACATGCAAAATTTTTAGAATTTGTATGGAAATTTCGTTCGATATCGAATGCCGTAATTTGCTCACAGCTTTGCATATTTTGTCTTGTCATCATCGACGGAGCGTATAATGGTTTAAAATTTATTTTCAAATTAAAAAAGAAAATTTTTTTATGCCCTTATTATTTTTCACAACTCAACTATTTCTTTGTATTATGATTCACAACGAAATTTAGTTGTCTTCGTTAAGTTATTGTCAATCTTAATAAGACAATTCGAGTAAATTGTTAGAAGCTGAAATTTTTATTAATTCAATTATTCAAAGTTTTTTGTAATAGTTTGTGAATTTGTATATAGATTTAATTTTAAAAATTGTGTTATCCGTGAGTAAGAAAATGTTATTCTGTCACGTATGCGACGCGTTATTAGAAGTCGAAGTAACCCGTTGGAATTACCAACTGCAAAATAAGTTGATGCGTTAAGGAAACTGAAATAAGCTGCTCATATTTTCCTTCAGATACATTAGTTTTTTTAGATTAAACAGTGAAGCGTTTATGTATTTGTACAGTGAGATGGATGGCAACTTCAAGCAATCAAAGCAAACTTCTATCATCTACCTCCGTCATAAAACTATGCGTTGCGTTTCGTTTTTTGCGGTCGGCAATTACCAAAGGAGTGGGGGCAACGTATTCAACGTCGGACTATATTTCAGATAAAGCGGTTAGAATAGGTAATGTGTGTAGTGCTTTGCACATTTCAAGGTTCCATTTCATAAATTTTTGATTATAGATCAACAGGAATCCATAATAGAAGAAACCAATCTTTTAAGAAACGGAAAAGCAGAAGGAATAAGAAATAACATAATGCATTCGCTGCAATAAAATTTGTATTTATTTAAAGTTATACAAAGTAAAGAAAAATCCTAACTAAATAAATAAATACTTCTTTTTTATAAAAGCTTTTCATTATTTAAAAGAGGTAAGTTTAAGTTTAATATTTATTAAGCCTCTTTTATAATTCTTTTATGAAAAGAATCTTAAAATTATTACAATTTTAGAAAACAAAAATCTAATATCTTAGCTTACAAAAAAGTAATCAGCACCGAACCTTTTATATTTAGAGGAATTTCTAAATATCACTACAAAATGTTCTAAAAAATAACTTAAAACTAAACTTAACTCTAGTATTGTAAAAAATAAAACAAAAAAAAATAAATAAAATATAAATACATATATATATATATCCTTATCCCCTATGAGTAGCAGGAGTCGCCCTATCATAAAAGTCGCAACGAGGTGATGTATTTATATTTAAAAAATGATGGATGTTCATTAATGTAAACTATAGCCGATAAGTAATTTACGTTTAACCAATTGAAAAGACTTTGAGAGTCGTAAATTCTTTTCACCAAAACATTATCATGGTCCAAAATTTAAAAGAGGTAACAAAAACAGAAATTCATTGGTTATACAGAAAAAATACTACTATTTAACACTAAAAATATTCAAACTTTGCTATTGTGCTTCCGTTGCTGAGGGTGGACAAACGCTATTTAATTCAACAGCGAATTCCTCTTAAGTCTCCTTGACGTGTTAACACGTAGCTCCCCTTGCCTCTTCCGGTATCAGGATTCTTTTCTATGAATTCCACTTATCGGTCAATTTGCTGTTTATTTGTAATTTTTCTGAAGTGAATTTCAATATCTAATAGTTATTGCGTGTAATTGTTTATAAACACTTACTTTGTTTTGTCCATTTTTTGCGCTGGGAGGCAAAAACACAACTGATAAATAGAAGTTTTTACATTTTAACAACTTATACAACAAAACATAGATTGGTTGTAAATTGTAATACAGGCAACAACTAAACGAACAGATGATTGAATGTTGATATTAATTTAGTTGTGAATCATAACAGGGTCACTACTTCAATTTATTTCATAAAAAATGTACATAAGTTTTTCAAACCCCACTTTAGAATAAAAACTTGTCCACAAAATTTTTTGCACGCGTTTTTTAAAGACTTTATAAGCTATACAAGCCATATATAAAATTTTCCAATGGCTATAATTAATTCCCGTGTCAAAGGGTTAATATTAGAGTTGTTATTTATTCTTGTTTTTTATTTGTTCGAATAAAATTTCATAATTTTTTTCTGTTCGAATAAACGACTAATTTTGAAATTTTGTTCGAATAATTCGAACGAATAAAGAATAAAAAATTTACGGTTAAAACAGCATTAAAGAGCATATCAGGTTTGTTTGTTCTTTTCTTTGATACTGTTAACAATTTTTGTATTAGTATAATAGTACAAATTTTTATAAAACGTTATCAGTTACCTCAGAAATGTCATTTAATAAAAATCGTAGTTGAGATCATTCGCAATACTTATTGTTATCACAAAATAATCGTGAAAACAAAGTATTTGCGTACTTCTTCGTTTGGCTTCTTGTGACATATTGTAAAAAGCTAATATTGGATGGGAAATTCATAGAATTCAGGAATAATATTAAAGTATTTAATGATTTTATACGTCGTTCATAAATTATTCGAATATTTGTTGTTCGAAAAAAAGTTGTTCGAATTATTCTTTATTCGAAATTGAAAAATTTTTGTTCGTTCGAACAAAAATAAAAGAAATTATTCGAATTATTTTTATTCGAACAACCCTAGTTAATAAACAATATAAAATTACTGATCCTTGTCGAAAATGTTAAAAAATGTTATCGTTCATTTGTGCCAGATATATATATATATATAGAACAACGCTTTATATGCTAATTGTGCTAGGGATTTCAAAAAATGATCTGGCAACACTGACATATTTGAGTGTTTAAGTGTTAATGATACGTATGCATTTTTTGTATGTTTTCTTAAGTGACAAAATCACATTTCCTTTTATTAATGTATACTGGCAGAACAATTTAATTTTTATTTAACAATTCCCTGTTAGCGTATTCGAAACCGTAGTGTGATTCCTGAACTTTACCACAGACATGACAACCATGTGCAGCTGATGCTGGCTAAGGTGTTGCCGTTCTTGTTATTGCCGTAACTGTGAAGGGTCTTTTGGAAATGCATATATTGTAATTAAAAACGAGCTTGTGTGAACGTTGCATTAAAAGTTCCTGGACCTTCATGCACTAAAGGTAGCTATTAAATAGCCAGCAACTATTGGATACTGGGTTTTCAAATAACTTTAAAACAAGTAAAAATGCTTTTTGTTCGGCTGCTTCAAATCTTATATACCCTTCATAAATTTTTCTATATTTAACTGAGAACAGTCGTTCCTAGCTATAAGGTTCTCGAATATACAATATATTTTATGGGGTAGAAAATTAATATTGTAGAAATATAAAAAAGCGACAACATTGTATATTTCCTTTCCACATTTTTGTAGTGACAAAATGGTTTCATGCCACTTTCGTAACCGCATTACAAGCAACTTTAAATGTAAATAATTTTATAGGCGGATGTTAGTTGCAGAATATGTGACAACAACTTCACACATATTATGTTGCTTAATAATATTGAAAAAAACAGTTACCTCAAAACATTTTATAAGATTCGCTGCACTTAAAAACACAAAATTAATTAAAAGTTTAAGAAATGTTTTCCACTAAATATTAAACTTTTAAATGCCCTTCTACCTCTAAAGGCACGCAAAATTTTTTACATTAATCACTACTGATTTTTAAAACTTTGGCGTCATAACACTATTTAAAGTTGTCCGTATTATAATTCAGCCACTTTAACAACAACTTCAACTACGACTGGTATTTTTGTTAATATAGTTTCTCATACTTTATTTGCAGTTATTAAATATTGAATCTTAGTTTGTTTTTATGTTGCAAGTGGCAAACGTGTCTAGACAATGTTGAATACTCAAGGTAAAGTTGAAATAGTTGTTGGAAAAAAGTTTCTATAACCAAATCCATTACCAAAAGTAAAAAGTAAGAAACATGTTACGCATAATGTCTAAATAAATTTTATGAAGAGAAAGTAATAAAAATAGAAATATGCAGATGCTAATTATAAAATGACAATTTATTTTTTTTCATTGTCAAAATTTTTCTTTAACGAAAGAATTTGGTGCTTGGAGGCAGTGAACTTAAAATTGCCAATAATGTTTTCTATAACAGATAATCTGAAAGTTGTTGATTACTTCAGGGTTAAATTGGTTTTCTGGGTTCTAAATCAAAGCAAAATAGGAAAATATATTTAAAAAACGATATGAAAACATTTTTAACTTAATTATTTTTTTAAGAGGCATGTTCTCTAAAATAAAGTGATTACACGAGGAATAAAAATATATTTAACCGGAGATAAAAAAGTTATGGCTTATTTTTGTCAGACAGGAACCACTTGCTGTTTTGATCGGTCTCTACACACCCGCATCATAATTTTTTTAATACCAAAATATTCAAGACCTATTACTTCTTCACTTTATTTAATAACACTACCAAACTAAGTTAGTAAGAAAGAAGTGTTTCTTAATAAAAGTAATTTTAATTTGTATAAAATTTAATTTATAAAAAAATAAGGTCTCTCAAACTAATTTATAAAGTTTTTGAAAATAAGTTGCTTTGACAGGACAAAATAAAATAAGACTGACTGTGGATAACTGACTGAATATATTTGCTTTGATTCAATACGCTATAAAATATTTCATATATTTTGTAATGCATTCCATTTGGTATGTCACATGTATGCTTAGAGTAGAGCGCAGTAGCGAAAAGTACTAAGTTTCCTGTCCTCTGCTCTCTTTTTGGACTAAACTTAGGTTTTTTATATAAAAAACTTAAAAGTTATGAACTTCAGCAAGTGAAATTTCATAACATAAACAAAATTGTTATAATAAGTTGATGAAAAAAGCATCAAACATAAACATACTTTAAGTATTGCATTTAGGAATGTCAAATATTTATAAAGATTCATACTTTAATTAATAATGATAAACAATTTTTGTTTTAATTAAATTTGATTTAAAAAATTGGTAACATTAAAATGCTTAAACTGGATATACCGAATAGTTCAAAAGTATCTATTTTGACACCGATAGATTTTTTCGATTCGAAATAATGGCTATCAGTCACTATCATATTTCCGCCGACCAAAATGATTCGCTCTACGCTGGAGCAGAATTGGTTACGAACACCGAAGTAGGATAAAAGATTATTGAAAAATCGTCTTATCAGCCTTGGCGATATCAATTGATCGCCTCTTCATCATGAAATGCATTGGTAGAATAGAACCAAAAACCATTAACAAAGTCTTGGTAATTCAGAAACATATACCAGAAGCTGCAGTACATAATACAATCAATTAAATCTATTAGGGTTAGTTTATTTAATTTCGGAATACCTGTATATATGCATATAAATATTTTCGGGATCCGTTCATTGAATATATCTATATTATTTATAGGCAAACACGTTTTTTAGATCCCCTTTAGGGCCGTAATTCTGAACCGATTTTGGAAAGATTTAAATGTTTTTAAACGGGGTTTCGCATAGATATGCACAATAGGGTTGGTCACTACTGTGCGACAAAAAAATTAAAGTTTTCTTATCATATTCGAATAGCAATATTTTTTATCTTGCTTAAAAAAAATAATAATTGCTATAAAAAAGTCATATCTTGAGCCTGCGTCGGAGCTCCTAAGAATTCAGTATTTATGAAAAAAAATCTTTAGTTTTAATTATTATTAATTAAAACTAAAAACATTTTTAATCAAACTCAAAAAAATAAAACATTGATTCTTATACACCAATAAAATCACGAAATTATGTTAGCTATATTTTGGTCACAAAATCTTGTTTATTGTCAAATCTGGGCATCTCTCGTCTTTAAGTTCTTGATTTGTTATCGCTTAAAGTCAATAATGCTTCTGACACTAAAATTAGATTTTCACTTTCTTGACACTCAACTACCGCATTTATTTCTTCATTAGTGATGTTCCGAAGGTTTGGTGGATAGAAAAACTTTTGATTCCAGTTTATAACTATAAAGTAGTAGTTACTTGCGTCAAAATTGAGAGTCGGGACCTGAACACGCGAGGTTGCTTCCCATGAGGTTGCCGGTTCTCTCGTTGTTTTATTTTCATCCAACAATATCGACAGAAGCAATTTATCTGGGTGAGCAAGATAGGAGTTACGTTGAATTACGCGATCTCTTATTAGCACGAAGGTTTGTTACCAATTACCAACAATTTTTAGATCCAGTTTGCAAGTTAAATTTGTTTTGTGTCAAACCATGCTTATTTATTTATTTATTGATTTTCATCTACAGAACTTCAGTCTTACAAATTACTACAAGGTCTTGCCTAATTATAATATTTAAATAACATTAACATAAAAATATCATAATATACATTAAAATTTAAAGAGGGAGTAAAGCTGTTACATAAATGTAAGCATCTTGCAATTGGCTCATTTTGGGCATAGTTTGTTCTATGAACAAGTTCTGCAAACATTCTATTCCTTAAATCTCTGGGAGGATAATAAAGGGTAAAGAAATTTATAATTTCTGCACATTTGATTCTTCCAGATAAAACATTGTAAGCAAACATAATGGAAAAGTACGTTCTTCTATCGGTTAAAGTCTGCAAAGCAAAGAATTTTCTCCTGCCCTCATAGGATGGTAATTCAAAGTTTTGGTAAACAATTGTTTAACACCTTCAATACGATTTGACTGATGCAAATAATATGGATTCCATACCATTGAACAGTATTCTAAAATACTACGCACTAGTGAAATATATAAAGATTTAAGAGTATACGCATCTCTAAAATTTTTAGAATTTCTTTTTATAAAACCAATCATACTATAAGCCTTAGAAAACGCAGTTTTATATCAATAGTAACACCCAAATCCTTAATTTCCACTACGCGCTGGAATGGGGTACCGGAAATGTTGTAATTAAAAATAATCTCTTCTAAACTGTGTGTATACGAAACTATACAGCATTTCGATACGTTCATCGTTGTATCATTTTCTGAACACCAAACGAAATATTGGAGCATAAATTATTACAAAATACTCTGTTAATACTTTTAGCTGATATCTCGGATTTGAAGAGGGAATATATAAACGTAAAATTTTATTTGCTTTTGATAGGCATCAAGCATGGGATATTTTTCCTAAAGACCTATTAGATAAGTCATCGTGGCAGTGTCCACTTATATCAGATATAGTTATTTCATACAAATATTTTTGATCTGTCCTCAAATTGTATTTCCGGAAGCTGGCCTTCAATTCTGGTAGTTGGTACTTGAGTATGGGAAGATTCTTAAAAACTTAAAAGTCGTCAGGATAGTATGAAATTTTTGTGTGTGATCAAATTACCTTCTCGTTTCCAAAGGATTGTATATTTTTGCTTTGAACAATTATACATTATATCTTCCATTACATGTATAATCAATGACCAGTTTTCCCGCTGGGTAGCTTTTGCATAGAAATGAAACAGAGTTTTTTTTTATGCAGTTTGTAAAAATATAAAGGTAAGTAAGAGAGTATTAAGTTGTTTATTTAGAATGTTTGTTGTTTTTGTATTTTATCGTATGAATTTATGTATGCGGATGTTTAATATTAATTTCTAGAATACGGTCGATTGAGTCGGCCGCTGGATGCACTACTGCATATAATTGCGTAAGCAGCAGAGAATTGCTGAAAATAAATATTTGATCTAATATTTTTTTTGAGTGATAAATTTCAGAACTTTTAAGAACAATTTAAAAATTTCGTTAATAATGGCAGTTATATTTCATCTGAAAACAATTCAGTATCTAAGAGAGCTAAGAATAAATCCCTATTGCACAAGTACTCACTAATGTGTGTCAGCGTTTCAATAAATTCTTAATTATTTACAAGTATTTATAAATCCTGTTAACGCTTTTAGTTTCTGCTAAGGTTGTTTTTTCTCCGCAGGTCTGTTCAATTATTTTTACTTTGTTTTGTTCCAAAACTTTTTTTTTCATTACTACCGATTGCGAATGAAAAAAAAATAAATAAATAATAAACTACACAACAAATTCGCAAAAATGTAAAACTTTTCCATTTAACTAAATATGTGTTATAACTAAATTTGTTGCATGTACCTGATTTTTTTCAGCTCTCCACAACTTTTACCACGAAGGGTATTTTTCAAGGTTGGCTAACGAAACGAATACCGGTACCGGTACAGATACCGGTATTGTATTCTCCTTTATTTTAGTATCGGTATTAGTATTTCATATATATATGAAATAATAAAAAATCTAGATTTTTTTTTATTTAATAAAAAAAATAATAATATTTAACCATTTCATAATGTACTCGCGAAATTTCTTTATATATCTCCTACAGATTTAGTAAAAAAATAAAGGACCAAGAAAAAATTTTTTTATTTTATTATTTTTTATTAGATTTTAGTGACACATATTATGATACTTAAGAAATGAGTAAAATGCTGGTTGGTACATAACAAATATTTTCAACTGCAAATTCTTGCTTGTAAAATTAAGAAGAAGAAGAAACGAAGATTTAAGAACCACATTTACCTCATCAACCGGTGTTGAGCTTCGAATAACTGGAGGTCTTTGTCGAAAGTCACCAGGTAATAGAATAGATGCACCTCCAAATAAGTTCGAACCAATTCTGAAATCCTGTAAGGTAAAACTAAGAGCCTCTAAAGATTTCGTACAATTTTCTAACTAAAACTGCAAATTCTCATCAATGACTCAGATTCCTTAACTATATGGAATAACTGTAATGTTGTATAAACTTTTTCCATGTTAATCGTATCTCTCGAACTTACAAACCGGTTATGAGAAAAATTGTATGCAATGAATATGTATTTTTATACTTATGTTTTAATGGGTAAGTAGTCTGGTAACTGGGCGACCCATGTATTTTTTATGTGCCTATATTTTCTTTTTTTATCTAATTTTGAGATTAATGCTGTTAAAAATTACTTTAGTTAATTATTTAAAAATATTTATCTAACAAATAATGTTGTATGGAGCGCAAATAAATAAAAAGTGTTTTATGGGGATGTGGGACCCTCCATTATAATTCTTAGCCATTCGTTTTCTAAGGCAGGTAATCACATTGAGAAGTGTTAGAAGTGACGTGAATAGCATTGAAAATCAATAATTCAACAGACACAAAAGATTATGATGGCAAAAAATTATTTGAAGAAGTATCTGATGAAGAAAAAAATTTAATTTGAAAATTTAAAAAAATCATTAAAAATATTGGCGCAAACTTGCGTAAACTTTTTTTGGGTCTAAAATTGGAGATTCTAAATTTTATTGTAGTATAAAACATAATTTATACATTTGCTACCTTCACTTTTACAAACCTTTTTCTTTTTTTTTGTGCAAAAAAGTGTATAAATTTAAATTTTTGTTCAATTTTAAACGAATTGTTTCAACATTTATATGCAAGATAATTTCTTTTTTAAATATCAAAAATAGTTCTTGAAAAAAAAATCTTTCAACGAAAAAAAATCAATGTAATAACTTTGTTTCTTTAGCCACAAAAAATATAATGTTAACATCTTGAAACCGAAAAAAAATATTGAAAGCGCATGGTATTTTCTTCAATTTCCTGACTTTAGCTGTGACACAGAGGTGCAAATCGCAACATAAGGTCTTCAAAATTTATAATAAGATATAAAATTTTGCTATGTATCAATCTAAATTAGTTTTTAGGAATTTCTTTTTATTCATTTTTGCCTTTTTGGGCAGACTTTTCGCACAAATACTCCTCTGTGCGCCAGCACAGGATCTTGCTCTAGACTTTAGTGAATTGTGGCAGTCAAAATGTAGTTATAGCCTTCTATTCGCATTACGAGGTCTTTAGTAATCGTTAGCATCTGAACTAGGCTGATTTTCGCTACTCCATCCGCACACAGAATTCAAAGAAAATTGCCTTGAGCATTATATTTGAAACGTTTTCTAAGTTCATGCTGTATTATGAAATTTTTTGTTCGGAAAAGATATAATACCGGTATTGACGGAAAAAGTATTTCAATACCGTTATTTTGCAACTGAAATTAACACCTGTATCGGTATTGATACCGCTATTTAATTTATACGGAATTCAAATATTATCGGTATTTATTACGATATCAGTTGCCAAGATTTGCATTTTGTCATTCCGTTTGTAGTTTGAACAATGTTTGCATCGCTATAAATAATACATGTTCTAGATTCATTTAGACAAGGTAATTAGTTAAACGATATCAGTCTGCTCCTTGCAGAAAGTATTTTTTCGAAAGCCCAATATAACCTTCAGATCTATGTGTTAACAAAACATTTCAAATACATTGGTTGTATATATTCCAGTATGTAGAATATATAAAAAATTGAATTCGGAGGAAAAGTCCAAAACCGATAGAAAAATCGTTAAGCCAAGTTTTTTACGAAGGCTTTTAGCATGAGTTTCTTATGGATATGGGCAATGAAATAAATCCAGACTAAGGGACTGTTCACAAGCAACGCATCACGATTTTCACCAATTTTGATCCCTTCATTATCCCTTCACAAGGGTATATAAAATTCTTCGTAGCCACTCGTACATGCTTTTTACTATCCTGAGTATGTGTGTTTTAAAAATCTTGGGGTTTCGTTTCCAAGTTTAATGCTGTATTAACTTTCTTGTTATTTTCATATTTTTCCTAACGACATTGTTTATATTATTTTGTTTTATTACAGCTGTTTTTATTTGTTTTCTAGCAACTGCGTACTGAAGTAAATGCTAAGTTTTAATCTTTTTTATTTAATTTAAGTTTGCTGTATTTTTGTTTAAATGTAGAAGTTTGCAATTGGCCTGGTCAACTACGCGATAAAATTAAATGGTGTAGTAGGTTTTTTTAAAATATATTTTTTTATTTTTTATTCTGAAGTAAAAAGTACTTTTTCGGGTAGAATTGTTATTTTAAATGAGTTCGTTTTATTTTAAAATTTATTTAAAACGGTTTTTGTAAAGGGACACACAATTTAAATTTTTTTTGAATTTAAAGTGTTGAACACATGAGCTTTGATTGGGGTGTGAAGCGGGCTGTGAAAAAGCCTGCAATTTTAATCAGCTGATGTTGTTAAATTTTTTCCCTAGATCACAAGTTTAAAAATGCCTGTCTTAATAAAAAAATAACTTTGGACTAAGCAATTTGTAAGTCGAAAAAATATATAAGAGTTTGTCAAATATCTGTACCGTCAATGAAATCCTTATATGTGGAAATTTATAACAAATATTTTCAGGTGCAACTTGAATACTCTTAAGGCCCTCAAAAAGTATTCAAAACCCATAAAAATTTAAGATCAGGGTACCAACACTGCTAAATGTGTTCCTTATATTAATTCCAATGCAGTGAAAAATTCATCAACATTATCCTTCTACCCCATAAGTGGCATGGAGTTTGTTAAGAGTTAAGTGTGCTTTGTATTTTGCTGGTTCTTTTTTATTTTTTATGAGCGTAAAACTTTGTTATAAGTGAATGAAATTCTAAGTGGTCTTAAACACAAAATGAAAAAAGTAACGAAAAAAAGGAATGAAATAAAATGTTTAAATACTTAATAACGCAAATTTATTTATAAATTCTTAATAACAAGTGTTCGACTTTAATAAATCTCAGAAAACAATTTTGATAGGAAACTAAGTTTTGCAAAACATTTACTGGAACTCTTGGTTTAATGGATTTGCTCTTAAAAAAAACTAACCAGTTTTTTGGTGCCGAAAATATTTTATATTTTTTTTTTTATAAAAAAATTGTTTTTGTAATATCTAATTTTTATCATCAAAATTTTACACTTTCTATTGTCCTTTAGGTCAATTTGATCCACCAATAAATATATAAGCAAACAAAAGACGTGTAAAATTTGTTATTATTATTATCAAATCGTATTTACTAACTATTTTTTTTTAACGTTTGACGTTTGATTTCTAACAACTGACGATGACGACTGCTGTTCTTGAATATTTTGAACTATATCTCAATAAACTTTTCACGTAAATAAGCGATGGTTTCGTTAATATTGTGGCACGTAGTGCCACGAAATTCAAGCACCCCCCATTTAATATAATATAATTTTCTAATATCTGTAAAACTATCCGAGTGATGCTCTCTAAATTTGATGTGTGTTGCTCTTGCAATAAATTGAGATATAGGAGCGGAAAACGGGTACTCCGTGGAAAGTAACTAATATTATTCCCATGTCAGATTAACTACAATAGTTAAGCACTCAAAATTTTATGAGGATTACTCTTAGAACATTTGTAGTTAAATTTTGAAAGTATCAGTGGGAGGAAACGGATAGCTTCCATACAGGGTAGTTAATAATTGTCCGGCATTACCGCCACACTTTTGGAAAGTGGAAAAACTGCGCATTCAACACTTAAACAACAATTAAAATGGCAAATAAAACTACATATGTAATATAAAAAAAATCCTTCCAAGTGCTGCAAAAATGCAAGATTATAAATATAGTATAGTATGTACTATAAATGTGCTATGAATGTACTATGACTCATAAAAATCTTTGGAGGGTCTAAACCGTACCATACAGGATTTCAAGAGTGATTCGACCTTATATTACCTGGTGACTTTCGACAAATACTTCCTGTTACTCCAAGCTAAATACATATCGTTGGCAATATGTATTGAAATTAATGCAAGGTGATGCATTAGCTTCTCAATTTTCCAAGCAATTACCAGTATTAGAGGATGAAAAGATGCCAGCCGATGCAGCAACAACATTTCCGCCTGAATTTTGCGGAATCACACAAACTATTGCCGACTCAATTCACTGAGTGTACCTAAATAACGAACAAAATTTCAGAAACACACAGTGGTTATCTGACCGTTTTTTACTAACGGCTCAGAATATTTACGTAAATTTGATAAATAGTGAAATTTTGAATAAAATTGGCGGTAATAATAATAAATCCATCAATACTGCAATGAATGTTGAGAATGTAATTAACTATCCTTTCGAATTCTTCGATTCGCTTGATTTGTTAAGTTTTCAACCACATGTGCTTCAATTAAAAGTTGGCGTGCAATTATATTATTACGTAATATTGACCCACCTCGACTTTGTAATAGGACTTGACTTGCTGTTAAAAAGTTGTTGAACAATCTTAGCTTAGCGATTGCGAAGACCATAAATAAATCTCAGAGACAATCTCTTCAGCCATGTGGCTTAAATTTAGAATACCCATGTTTCGTACATGAACAGCTTTATGTAGCATGCTCACGTGTAGGGAAACTCAGAGATTTACAGGTTTACGCTCCAAGTGGGACAACAAAAAATATTGTATACAAGAAGGCAGTAGAATAATTTTTAACACACTTCAACAAATACGTGAATACATGTATATTTTTTTATTATTTCGAACCAATTTCCCAATTTTTTTTTGTTTGATGGTTTTGCAGTTTTTGCAGTTCGGCTCCATAATATTTTTGCACGACCGAAATATTGATTATTGCACAATTCCTCCAACTGCACGAAAGGGTTTGCTTGCAGTTACTTTTTTTCTATAATTAATGGTTGGATCTTTGGATTAAAATCGGCTCTTTTGCAGAGTTATGACTTGCTTAAATAATATTATAAATCTACATTACCCATTGTCGCCACTTTAACACGCGGAAAGTTTACTTTGAAAAGTCACAATTCAGCTTGGCGAAAGACAAAGGGATGAAGTCTCCCCCCACCTCTTTCTATCTGTCATTTTTCAGCAGAAATAATAAAATTCCAGAAGTAGGAGATATGAATAAAATTTTTTGTATGTGTTTATTGTTTTACATTTCATGTTTTCAATTTGTTTTTTTATCAAATTGTGATCGGCCCTATTATGCTTCACCTCAGTAGGAGTGCATTAAATAATGAAATGAAATGTGTTATTATAAGACTTCATAGCTTTAGCCATTTGCTTTATTATTGGAATTATATCTTCGAGATTCAATACCCTGATTTGTTGAGAAATTCTGTTATTAAATATTTCAATATCTGACCTACCAGTATGGGTTTGGTTCCATGCTATTCTGTTTTTTTGATTCATTATCGACAACAATTTCTTTCTCTTCCTTTAATTGTTAAAAATTCTCGCAACTTATGCACAATAATTTGATTCTTTCTGTCTGAAATATGGAAATATATTGCATATTTGGAAAATTTATCCACAAAAATTATAAAATATTGACGGTTGTTTACATAACTAATTGAATTAGTTTTAGAAATTTGCAGTAAGATCTTGGTTTAACGCGAAATAAATTGCTGTTCCATCTTTAATGAAATATTTATTAAATATTTTGCTTACGGTTTGAAAAACCAAGTCTGATCTGTCCAAATATATGCTGTTATTACCGAAGACTTAATCTATTTCGGAGTCTTTAGTGTCTGTTATTACAAGTTGCATGCAATACCTGAATGTTTTCTTTAAATTCTATTATTGGAAGTTACTTTCATTTACCGAATCCTCCTCCGCATTAATATTTTCGATATCCTCTAACTCTTTCTTATCAGTATTAACACTTATGCCACTTAAAAAGTCAGCAATGAAATTTTTTTTACCTATAATATATTCTATTTTGGCAATATAGTGCATTAAATGAACTAACCATCTTTTGGCTAGCAACAATTTAAGTGGTTGCTAATCCCTATTCAGAACAAATATTTTTGTGATTGGATACGTAATCTTAGCATAATCGTTAATGATCTTTCTATAAAAATCCTATAAATGATGTGATATATTTCAGTGTATCTAGAAGTTTAAGATTTGTGATAACTCTCACTTTTTTAATTAAGTTTTATACCATCTTGTATCCAAATATGACAAAGAAAATCGGTATGGCTTCAGTTTGGCTTCTCGTAGTCGCCACAATTTTTTTTAAAGTTAATTAAATGCTCATCTAAGGATGTGCTAAATATGAACATATCGTAAAAGTAAACGATACAGATTTTATTTATGAAACCCTTAGTACCGAATTCAGGAGCCTCTGGAAGGTAGAGGGGCTTTCTTCAACGTAAATTGCATACAAATGAGTTCTTAATAACAAAAAGTGTTGAGATCGCTGTTTTCTTCCTTTCTTCTTTCAACAAAATTTTGTGAAAGTCCTTTGCAAGATCAAAGGTTCAAATATAATAGGCTTTTCTCAACTTGCTCAATATGCCCTCCATATGTGGAATTGGTAAATTCATTAATTTTCCGTTAATGTACTAGCAATCACCACTTCTTAGTTCCAGAGTTGTCAATTTTCTTAAGAACAACCCAGAGAGGGGTGTTGTATGGAGATATACTTTCTTGAATTATGCTTTGCTTAAGCATTTCTTTTATTTGCTTTTGGACTTCCGCTTCGTAAACTTGTGGATATCTAAGCATTTTTTCACGTATCATGTATTTCAGCACCTGACCATCTCCATAAAACAAATATTCATTCCACGACAAATTTGCTTAGCTTAGTCTTTTCATAGAAATTTTCGTGACTTAAATTAAAATCATGAAATATAGTGTCTGGAACTGTTTAGATTTAAATTATAAATATTTTCTTTCGTAATACGTATATAAATTTATTTTTGAAGTCTATCGATGTACCAAGTAGCATCAAAAAATTCAGAGCCACAAGTTTGTCAACTTTCCAGGAAAAAGTACCATGTTGATTAAAATCTTTTGAAAAAAGAGTTATTTCGTAGTTTTTTGGAATTTTCTAGATTGGAAATACGATTCATTTTGAAATAAGCCATTATTAGATACAAAATATTTATGCTTATTTAAATTTTACCTACACAATAATATTGGCAAATATTTTTACATAAATAAATGTGTCAAGTCATGGTTTTGGGTTCTAAATGAATTATTTTATTAAACAATTTTAATAAGCAAATTGTTTTTCATTAACTGTGAATTTAACAATAACATTTAAATGACATTTATATATTATACTTATATATATTCTTGAAAGAGATCACAAATAACGATTTTTTTCGTCGGAAATGTTGGGAAAAATTTTCTTCTCATTCTTCGTCATACATTTCGTCATCAGAAATTTCAGAAATTTAAAATCATATCAGAAAATCGTTTATACTTTCCGTTTATTGTTGCATGCGGCGGCAGCGTTCTGCTTTTGCTTCCAACAAATCATCTAGATACATCTTCCACTGTCTCGCACCACTGGGTATACGATGTGAATACGTTGACGGCAAGGGCGTTAAAGCAAATGAATCATCTTGTGTGCTCGTCTCTAAATCATTTTTAGGTTGTTCAACTGCAGCGGGTTCACTTCCAGTTGCAGCTACTTCGCTTGGCAAAATAAAGTCTTTGGCTAAAGGTACCATTTTGTTTGTTTCTTTTTTTAAGAATGTTAACTTTAATTTCTTAAATTAAGAAGATATGGGTAAACTCAGATTTGAACTCAAGCCATAAAAATTTCGTTTCAATATATTCCTTAAAACAGTTCAACAATTACGTATAAATACGTAATAAACAATTACGGCAAATTTCGTTATCAGATCGGGAGTAGAAGAATAAAATTATTCATGTAGTGGGAATCAAAATAAATTATTTAGAGTATGTACATAAAAATCTATTACGGAAACCTAAAATTAATTTGAGTCAAGAAAGCGGCTCTGAGGTGTTGCAAAATAAATCAAAGTGCGCTGTTTGTAAAGATATAGACAATGTAAAACGTAACACTAGATTCTTCGGCAAATTTTGTAAAAACCCTGATTGCCTTCAGCATTAAAAATGTGATTATACAAGTTAAGAATCTTTGTTCTTATGTTAATAAAAAAATTATTTATTTCAAGATACCACTGTATCTTGAAATATTCTTTATTTAACACTTCTTATGAGTTTACTTATGAACTAAAGAACGAAAGCATTTACATTTCTATTTATACTTTCGTTCTGTATATCTTAAATTAGGTAAATGTCTATTGTCTAGAGATAACGAAAGTATTTACATTTCTATTTATACTTTCGTTTAGTATATGTTAGGGATGAAAATACTTAGAATTGTTAAATGTATATTGTCTAGACTCTAGAGATACTCAGGCCATGTTATCAGCGAAAAGGGTTTTCGTATTGATACCATGCTTTGAGTCTGACCTTTAATCGATCATATTATTACTGTAATTAGTTTGGTTGTTATATTTTATTTCGTGTTAGTCTGACCTTCAGACGATCATAGTTTATTTTTTACATTTTATGATTATGTCGTTTTCCATATTAGTCTGGTATTATTTGCCAGTACTAATTACTTTGTCTACAATATATCTTTTCTTTAATTTTCTTTGTTGCATTCTAAATCTTCTAACTTACATGCCTTAATGTAACCAAGACTGTATATGATTTTATAAATATGCCTCCCCATTTTAAAGATTCGAATGAATTTTGTTACTTTTTTCATGTTTACAATGGCAGAATAATACAGGTACATGCAAGTCAACAGGTGATCATTTGTGGTTCATCTAGTATTGTCAATCTTTATATATAAAAAAACTAACAACCATGCTTAGGGTAGGATCACACGATTGCCGCAAATACACCAATCAGACCCAATTTTTATTGTGCTAAATTGGTGCACAATAATAATATTGTCCCAAGCAAATATACCGAGGTCACATGATTGCCTCAATTGACATAAATCTGATTGTAGCGAATTGGCGCAAAACGATTAAGAGGCAATAATTGTCGCACTGCAGTCACACGATTGCTCTAATGCACGGCAAAACTGAGAAACAGCTGTGTGGTAGATCAAAATTTAGTTTTGTTTTTATTAGCGTAAATTTTAAAACATTTTGCATTTAATATATTTCTTATGTAAAGATGATTTGTTCTCTAAAGAAAAAGAAAATTGCAGCAACTTTAATTATCGTGTGTGAACTTGAAGATATATAGAAACTGAAAGAAAGAAAACAAGAAAAGTTAAAAAAAGTACGTGGGTGAGAGAGTGGCTCGCAAAAGGAAGCACTGATAGCGCATATGAAAGGTGCATACTTAAAGGTATGAGAATTCTAAATACATAAGTATGTATGCTTTTTTAGTTGCACTACTTGTTTCTTTTTATATGTATACAGGTACCATCCATGTAAGAAGAATGGAATGAAATAGCTTTCAGATTTAATAAGCTGTGGAATTTTCCAAATTGCATGGGGCGGTTGACGGCAAACATGTGCAAATGGTAGAACCACCAAATTCTGGAAGCACATTCTACAACTATAAAGGTACACACAGTATAGTGCTAATGGCTGTTGTTGATGCCGAATGCAACGTTTTATATGTTGATGTTAGATGCAATGGCCGCGTGTCGGATGGTGGAGTTTTCGGAAACTGCTCTTTTCAACGTGCTTTGGATAATAATGATCTAAGTTTGCTACTACCAGAACCTTTGCCAGGTCGTCAAGCAAACGTTCAATTTCTTTTTGTTGCGGATGATGCTTTTCTCATGCAGAAACATTTGCTGAAAGCATACGTTGGCAAACGTTTATCTGCAGGACAGAGAATTACAGGTTATCCAGAGCACGACGCGTTGTAGAAAATGCATTTGGTATTATGGCGAAGCCCTTCTAAATATTAGCATCTCGTTCCAAGCTAAATGCAGAAAAAATTTTTCAAAAAAGTAAATTATACAACGTCATTGATTACTGATCTCTATGATGATAACGATGCTTTTATTCTAGGCTCATGGAGAAATTACTTTCCACTGGCTGCTGTGAATCGAACAGAAAATGCTCCAAGTTCTTATATAAGTATTGAAACAAAGACTTTTCGTGAATAAATAGAAAATTGTTTTAAATATTTTACTGGAGAATCGTCATGGCAATATAAATATATATAAATAATGAAATATATATAAAATAAAATCTAAGCTTTTAATTTGATACCCAAAAATTCACTTAATTTTCAACTCAAGAGATTTTATTGGAAATTTTCATACAAGTTGCACTTATGGAAATCTATAAGTTTTACTTTTTAAAGAATAAAGACTAGAAACTTTAATTTTAAAATAGTTTTTATTTAAGATAACTTAAAAGGGAGTGAAATCCGCTCAGAAACATAAATGTGTAAAAAGGACAAGTTGCTATATAAAAGCTCTGCTATAAAAAGTACTGAGATCGCATTTGCAATGCCAAATACATCGCAATCGCATGCCAATTGTCTTCTTCCGCCTCTAGACACTTGACTGCACTCTGCAACATGTCAGTTTTATCTAGCTTGACTATCTCAGTCAGGGAAGAATTTTCTGTACCAGGAAGAGACAAATTTTGTGACGTAGTGCTCTCTAACTGAGTTTCTTCCAAATCTAAAGTTGACACTGTACATGAACTTTTTGATGTCGAATGGTGATTATAAAATTGCATTGCAATCCAATGCGACCAATGTGGCTTGATGTTTTCGGCTCCCTGCCCAGATTTTGTTTTCATTTTTTTTTACATTTTGAAATGCCATTTTGATATTGGACCAATTGGCTTTGCAATATTCCACCGTGCAACCTGTACAAAATGTTTTAATTTCCCGCCATGCCTGCTTCCGTTTATACCGATTTTTGTAGTCTAAGGAAGAATATTCGCAAACACATGGATGCTGTTCCACAGCTTGTATCAACTCCTGCATACCACTGTAGGTCCAAGATGAAGATACACTTGGTTTGTTTCTTTTTTTGGGCAAAGGTGTTTGCGGTTGGTGATCCAGGGAAAAGTACATAAGTTCAGTAGAATCATCCATTTCAATGCAGTCATCGAATTCCAGATTAAAGCTGCAATTAGAATATACATAATTATAGTACGTACAAGAATTAAAATTCATTTTACTTACGAAAAGGAATGTTGACCGTAGAATCACACGAAAAAATTTGATTATAAAAAAACTAAACTATTGGCGCGAATTGTCTTCTTTGATTGACGCACGAGAACAAAATAAATATTGGTGCAACATATTAAGCGCGTGTTGTCTTGCAAGTCCATTTTGAAATACAGAAAACTCATAACTTGCATTTTCTAGAAGCTTTTTTGGTGCACTAAACCAAATTTTACTGGCATTACTAAAATTAATCTAAACTCTTCTTATGACTTTGCATTTTGAAGAAAATTTGAGAACTATGATCAGAATACTTTCAAGGAGCCAAGATCTTAAACAACAAAATAGATCAATTCCAACTTCTTTTTGTATATTCCAATGTAGATGAAATATTTGTCTCAGGATCGTGGTTTCACACAGAAAAAAATAACATTGGGTCTTTGCTTGAGAAACTCAGCATACACTTTGGAAGACAATTATTGGAATTAACGTAACACACATTAGAGCTGATACAACGAGTACTCCCAACAGGAAGTAACTATTAATGTTCTCATACCTGTACAGCTATAAGCGTGAAGCTTTCTAAGTTCAATGTGTGTTATTTTTTGAATAACGTGCGATTTCCAGCAAAATATTGACGCTATATGAGTGGGAAACGGGAACAACCATAACATATAATTACCAGGGCAAGTTTACATATGCGCAAAAATCTATATATAAATAGGCAAAGACAAATATTAAGATCCCTTTTTCTCCTGTGTTTGCCAATCGATTTTCTTCATTCTTGAGCTTTAGTGACCCGACTATATATTATTCAAATCGGATCGGTATTCACATCTCATAAAGTTGACACCACTACAAATGTTGTTGGGTGCTGTTGGCTGAAGTAGTTAGCGCGTTGACTGCAAAGCAAATAATGTCTAAGAACGTGGGTTCGAGCCCAGCTTCAGACAAGTCATAACATCTAGCATTTTTCAGATGTGCATTAGTATGCGATTGTATTTGTTGTTGTCGGACTGTTTAAGTGATGAAGGCATAGCACTGGTCACTGAACAGTACTGGCAGCAATTGATACTGGTGTATGCTAGCGGACATCACAGCGCCCTCCTTCGTCGGTATTGTAGCAAAATCGCCGGCGAAGTAAAAATAATTAATAAAATGGCTACAACAGCTTAAAACACATTTAATGCGCCTACTTGACATCAGAGGCGCTGCAACACTGATCTAAAAACTAACACAGCGCGCAATATCAGAGTTGTAAAAATTAAGCTTTCTCTCTTTCACCATCTGTCCTCTCTCACTATCCCTTTCCCAAGGAAGGTAACACACCTACGGGTTGGTAGGCATACTAATTGCCTGAGTGTTACTTCTCTTTATAAAAAAAAAAAAAAAAAAAATACACACGTACACGCATTCACTTATGTATGTATTGGTCCAAGTAAAAACATAAGCAAAGCAATGAGAGTGTTTAAGAGTAGGTACATACATACATATAAAAAACTTTAAAAAATGCACGCACCCGAAAAAACACAGACTAATAATTTTTAGTCAGTTTTATTTAAACAAATGTTTATTACAAATTATAATCGTATATTTGTTCAAGTTTTCAAATTTAAAGGTTCTTCGGTTTACGCAAAAATGTATAAGTTAAACATCAATCGATGTTACTATATACGTTTTTTTTCAATCTTGGTCAACGCTAATATTTTGAAGTTTTTCTTTCACGTCTTCTATCACAGATAAATTTTCAGTTGAAGCAAGTCCTTTGGTTTCCAATTTGATTATTCTGTGGCAAATACATTGTCTTTAATGTATGCTAAATCTGGTTTTACCGATGAATTCTTAAATAAAGCCTTTGCATTACATATCGACTCTGTCTCTTCATCAAAAAGCTCCTTTAAAAAATGCTAATTAATATAAAAAGATCCCTTTCTAGCGGAACAGGGCTTTGGGGAATTGATCATACTTGGGCACATAGAATTCATTAAATTCATGCGAGCTAAAAATTAATTACGACAATAATTTTATTTGAAAAAAACTACATACTTTGTATGTATGTAGTTGTACCTTAAGAAAACCAGCTTTGCAATTTATGACAAGTGAGTTAATATTGCAAACTGTAAGGGAAATTATATGCAATTCTATGCAACCCATAAGCCAGACATCTAACATGCAACATTTTTGCAACGATTGCATTGCGAATACCATATATGGATCTACGTCACTTACCACAATCAATGTTTGTTAAAAAGAATTGCTAATTTACGTAATATGCAAGTTCTATTTAGCTGGGACCAATAAATATTTTTTTAATTGGTTGTCGTTTGTAGACCAATTTTCAAAACTATTTTTCATATCGAAAAGTCTACAAATTTTTTTTGGAAAATTGTGGGTGGGGTGCGTTGGCACATATTGCTTGCCCCAATAATTGCTTATACAATAACTTCGTCATATGTGAAATAGTTTTCATTAGAGAAAATTAATGTTCGCACGAAGTGATGAACAGAGTACCATACTTAAAAAATAAAATTTCATATTATTGGAAATACACTGATAATAAAAAAAATTGTGAGAAAGAATTCATATTTCAAACAGCAATAAAATGTCTAAGTTTGTTTTTGTTTTCATCGTTGTTTCGAAAACAGGCTGTAAGTTGTAAGCTTGTCTTAGCACTTTCCTGGTTCATTTCAGATATAACGTTAATATGTCTTAAAGTAAATATTTGCATTTTTTTAATTTTTTAAGATATTCAGATTAAAGTTTGAGAAATATTTCAAAGCAAACATTTGCTCCACATCATAAACGTGTTTAGGTTATGCACTTTTTCTTTATTGGTTTGCATTTGCTTGGTATTCATTATATATTTTGAACTATGTATGTGTAAATAAAACTAATACTTTAACATTAAATAAACGATAAAAAGATTAATTGACCAGAACTTAAATGAAAATATTTGAAAAAAAAACTATTAAAATACACAAGACACACACATGTAACACATAAATAAATAAACATTCATTTGGTTAAATTAATAATGATTTCTACAAACTATTTAGACAAATGTGTGTGTGAAAAATCATCGTGGTGTATGTCAGTGGCAAAATTGAAAATGCCTTCAATTTTCTTATAAAAGAACCAATACTTTTCCAAACATCCTTTTTATTGGAAGGATTGTATAATTAGTTTTCCTCGATGTTATACTTTCTTAGCAACAGCAATAAAAGCTAAAGTATTTAAAAACACAAGAATATTTAAACAAATAAAAAGAAAAATCCAGAATTAATTTAGACACGAGAACGGTAAACGTTTTAAGTTTAAATTAATAATTACGTAGTTGTTGCTAAGAACAGGGGGCAAATCACGCCTTTCGATATCGATTTGCTCCCAGAAACTTATCGGGAATATTTAGATCGAAGCTGAATTTGAGGCTTTCATAAGGAGATCTTTTTTGTATCGTGCACTCTACGGAAACCTCTTATGCAGAGGGGCCTTTGAAAGACATTATTTTTCAAGCCTTTTCTAAGCCTTCGAAGTGCGAGCAAGTTCGATAAAATATATATGAGTGTTTAATTTTAACTGGTATCCTGCTATCTGTTAAATAACTCAAGAAGGCCTCTTAAGTCCGGCATTTTGCCGCTGGGATATTTATATTAGAAGGACATAGTGTAGTCTTGTAAACACAAACTGGCATAAAATGGGAAATTACGCTCTTCCTTTTACAATATGCGTTTTACTCTTTAATTTGTGGTACACATTTGAAGAAACATACATATAGATTTTTTTATAGTATTCTAATAGTAGTAGTGATATATGCAGAAGTATATCTAATATTAATATGAATACGTATGTGTGGTTATGGACATAGATATCGCTCCTTAATTGCAACGTAGTCATATCTAAAAAAAATCGTTCGTCGGAAAACGTGTTTAAAGTTTTTAATTTACACACACATCAATAGAAAAAAAGAAAGTATTCTTACCTCAAGAGGAGAGTAAATAAAATATTTCTATACACTTTTTACACAAAATGAAAACCGATACGACGAATATTTCTAAATTCTTTATTAAAAAAAATTAAGTTTTTTTAAGATATGACTACATTCCAATAAAGGAGCGATATGTACGTGAACATAAGCACACACTATCCATACGTAAATGCATATGCGTGCATACATATATGTGTGTGATGTATAAATGTATGAAAAAGTATGAGCCTTAGAGTGCAATCGTGAGTGTATGTAGGATGTGTTTACTCAGAGTGAAGTATCGGTTATTGTAACATACATTTAGACAACAGCAATAGCAAGATAACTATAGCAAAACTAAAAACAACAACATTAAACAGGCCGCAACATGTACGATTTGCACCATAAGCGAAGCAATATAGGAATAATATAAATTGTTCGCAATTATAATGTTACATAGTTAAAGTTTAAATTTGTAATGTTTACAGCCTTTTGATATTTGAATATAACAGAATGGTTCTTATAATAGATTAGGTTAGGTTGTATATATTGTCATTTAACGGTGTGTTCACTCGTGGACGTTTCAGCCCACTGTGATACTTTTGAAATTTCTAAAATCTTTTTTTTTAAACTTTTACTATTCATTTGAGAAGATTACTTTCAGTCAAAAATACGGACTTTCTTAGGTGCAGAAATTCTCTGTTCCGTGTATAGTATATTATGTGAGAAGATGTAAAAGAAATAATATATATACTTCATGCTTAAATCAAATAGTATAGAGTGCAAATTTAGAATTTGTCGAAAAAAATTCAAATTACCCGTATTGACATGATTCTTAATTTTTCTTCTTTGAACTTTCATTGTTGCTTACACAAATCATATCATGTTGATGAGATCTACTTGCAAATACCTTTAGGCTTAAAATTACGATAATGAAAGCAAAACATGCATGCATGTGTGTACTAGTTTCTTCTTCCCTCGTCGCTCTCGCTTATAAAGTACCTAAACCATTTGAAATAGTACTTTTTGACCCGTTTTACTTCTCCAGTTCATTTAATACTTTCAAACTAATTTGACTTTTACGCGACCAACAATTGCTTTACATACTGTCTCAACATATATAACATAGTGAAATTATTTTAGAAGAGTATAACCTCCTAAGCTTGTCTTTAAAAATGCTTTTACAGGTCTCGCTACATATCCAGGTAATAAACAATTTCGATCTGAAATTAAGAACGGTTTGCAATAACAGCTTGCAAATGAAATGATTTCCAACCAAAATGAAAAAAGGGCAAAAGGGAAAACATTATATACCAACTAAAGTAAAAAATTAAAAAATTTATAAATTAAATGATTTCTAATACAATAAGTCCAAAAGAAATTAAATATCTCCCAATGAAATTAAATAAGTCGCAAACAAAAATTAACTAACTGCCTATCCAATATTTTCCTAATTTAAAAAGCCTCATAAATAGGAAATAAATTCCCATAACAGACGTGAAAATTTTATAACCCCAAACTATATTTCTCTGCGTGTTATAATATTTAAAAATAATTTAAACGTAACTCCAGAAAAACAGGAATCTCCGCAAATAATAGAGTATTTTTCTTACTTTTATATAATAAATATTTGGATTTATTATTTATGATACTCTAAGGACGACCTAAAATAATGGTTGATTGATATGTTACTTTAACACTTATAGGTTTTTTCTGTACCAATATATTTACTATCGGTGAGTATCAAAATTAATCGCTTTACGCATGCACAACGTTTTAAAATATTGTAAGCTTATTAGCGCACAAACAACAAAGTCTTACACTGAAATGTATTTTTAGTTTGAGATACACTACAATTTAGGAAAATACAATGTAGTTTAACATTAAAGTCAGCATTTTACTCTCAATTGAACGTCAATATGAATTTAAACTTTAATTTCAAACCAGTATCTTGGAGTGAAAAGGGATTAAGAGTAACGTTTGGTATCAGATAAAACCATTGTGTTTGTTTCGATAATATAACATAAACGCGAGAACAAATACATTTCACTATATAAAATTACTAAGATATTAATTTAGTACTGTGGGGGTAAAAAATTAATATATAAAAAATTTTTGTGTACCGAAGAAAAATTTAATTTTCCAACACTAACATAAAATACAATTCTCTTTAACTGTTTTTGACTTTTTTTGCGATTTTATACAAAAAATGCTTGTTTTTTAGGTCATATTCCAAAGTTTACATTTGTATTTTCAAACTTGTTGCATAAGGTAATAAGTTCAAAACCTTTCAAGAATATGATTTAAGGTCTAGTGATGGATTTGCAGAAGCACCAATTAAATGCTCAATACAAAGCAAATAAAAAACTTTTATATTTATTGTTTGTTCATATCACATGTAGAATCGGACTATCGTTTGTATAAGTATCACTAGAGTCCAATAATTTTATTAAATCATAGGTAATCGCGATATCATGACAACGTTTTAAAGCGAATGGAATCTATAATATAAAGAATTAAACATTTTAACTACATAAAAATATAGTTTTGATTATTTTCGTTGCACTAACATATCCTTAAACCTCAGCTTTAATAAAAGATGATACTGGATAGCTAAATAATAGATTAACCAAATAAAAGCATAGATTTTCTTGCAGCGTATTCTAAAATTGTCGCACCTTCATCTAAAACTCAACTGTTGACTCAACATTTGTCCAGTTATATTTTAAAAACCTTCGCTATTGAATTTCAATTTCTGTAATTTTGTCTTTAGTGTACGTACGTTTGTGCCTTTTTAGTTGAAGCATAAAATAAAAAAAAGCCACGAGGCTGAAACGGAAACTTCGAGAATAACATACAAAAAATCTCGTGTAAATCTCGCCTCGTAAAGGCTAAAATGGCGTCACTGTCTGCCACTGCGTTTTCATTTCAATATGAACAACATGACGTGTACATAATGGAAAAATCATCTGACATACATAACTCATACGCACGAGTTACAAATAAATTCAGAACGTTTGATTTTATTTTTGTAACAAGAAATGAAATTCCCCGGATATAACGAGGTTATCACACATTTAGCCTTCAAATTTACATAAAATGTTTTACCGAAAAATTTGCTGCAAAAATACTGCTACATTATCCATTAAACATTACTTCGAAAATTATAATTTAAGATATTTTAATGTGACTAATTTTCAAAATACATTGGTTTTTAATCTAAAGCGGTTATTACTAGGCTAAATTTTGTAACGTTGTAACTTTTTATTGAATTTGAAACACTAGATATTTCGCAAGGGAAACTCTGCACGCAATTTTTAGTGGGGTATCCATCTTGTATAATAATAAATAATAAATATGTTAACAAAGTGTGTCTCAACTTTATTAACATATTTCTTATTTAATAATTAATAATAAAATAAAAACAAATAATTTTTTTATTTAAGAGTTTATAGCAAAAAATATAATCCATATTTTTATAGAAGAATTTGCATGTTCTGCATGAAGCATTCATGTCCGTGTAGCATCCTTGGATTCTTACACTGGTTTTGCACACAATAACATTTAACTTATGCAAATTCAAATATCTTGTTCATCTATCTATAAACATGAATATAAAAATAAATCTGTGTTTGTATGTTTGTTTGTTTGTTCCTTATGGGACAACAAACGGTACAACCGATCGTTTTGAAATTTCAGAACTGTCTAACCATTAACAGGGAAATTCAAATAGGCCATTTTTTTATAAAAATTTGGGGGATAGGGCACCAAAGAAATTTTAAATTTTCCTTTAATCTGTATAACTCAAATAGTGAGACTCTCTAAATTTACTGTTAGCAGCTCTTAAAAACAAGTGAAACTTACTAAACAATATCAAAGGTATCGGAGGGCAAAACAAGAACCCTCCATAGGAGGTAACTATTAATTTTCTCATATCTCATAAGAGTGATTTTTTCTAAATTCGGCAGGTGTTATTCTTCGCATAGCTTGCGACTTCCAGCAAAATATTTGAGGTATATGTGGGGAAAACGGGTACCCCCTTAGGAGGTAACTATACTCATACCTCGTTATGCGGCCTAGATACGTCCCTCAAATAGTGGCCGTAAAGCTAAACGCCGTAAAAGGAGGTAATGAATTTCATACAAACCCATAGTAACACTAAAAGATCGGTTCCAATTTTTTTTTTAAATTAGTTTAATTCAAATTCAGTGAATTTATATAAGGCACTTACATCGTAGTTTTAAAAAATAAATAAACAGTAAAAACAAATACCACATTTAAATAAAGTAATAAAAACAAAAATTCATCAATTCATGTATGTATAACTACTTTATATGTGAAATATGTATACATATCTGAAAATGTTTTCACGGATCAGCTATAAAAACTTTGTCCAATGTCTCTTGTTTCGTTTCGTTGCGTTTCTTTTCATTTCTTCTTGTAGTTGGGTGTAGCAAAAAATGACTTCTCTATATTTCGTATAATATTAGCACTTCGATCTTCGTCGGGATCAGAATTAAAAAAAAATTCGTGTCCCTTGCTCGAAATGATTAAGCGCTTCAGTTTATTCTTTTGATGTTAACTTCTTTTGAGTAGGTGTCAACTGTGTGTCTTCAATTTGATGGGCTGACTCCAATTGGAGTAGTTCTTCGTCTGTCAGGTATTCGCTCTCAGAAGTAAGCAAATTAAAAATATCGCTTTCATCCAAATCTTCAAATCCATTATTCACCGCTAGATTATATTAGATATTCTAACAAATCGTAGCAATGGAATCAACGTAACATCAACCTCAAATGTTACAACAAATTCAGGCCATACTGATTTCCAAGCCTTGCTTATTGTTGTTGATTGTATCTCGTTTCCAGACTCGCTTATGTTTTTTATGGCATCCTTAACATTATAAATTTTCCACACCTCTTTTATTCAAGATTTATCATCACTTTTATTTATCCCTTGCTGTAAAGTTTTGCGTAAATAATAGGCTTTGAAATTCGCAATGACTCCTTGATCCATGAGCTGGATCAGAGCTGTAGTATTTTTCCGAAGATACTTATATTCCTTAAAACTTCTGGATAGTTCTTTGCAGCAACGGCGTCGGTGCTTGCTGATTCTCCCCTTAGTTTAACGTTGTGCCAATTATGACGTTTCTTAAGCTTGTCAAACCAACCATTGCTTTCAAGAAAGGTTACATTTTGTGACGATTCATCGGAATTCTTTTTCATTACAGATTCAAAGATACTCTTTGATTTTTGCTGAATAATAATCTGACTCATAGGAACATTTCTTTGGTTGTTATCCTCTATTCACAAATCTAATAATCTTTCCATCTGATCCATAATGCTATTTCTTTCATGGGTCCATTTTGAACAATGAGATATTTTAATTGACTTAGAATATGACTCTATTTTTTGATTGTTGTCCCTTATTTTCTGAACTGTCGACTTCGGAAATCCCAAAGCCTTTGATATGTTAGTAATCTTTTCATAATTTTCTGAACGACGCAAATAATTGAGCTTAGTTTATAAAGTGACTGCTTTTCGTGCCTTTTTTAGATTTTTCCAGTTTCAAATTTTAAGTATTTTTGGTCGCATTTTCGCCTAATTTTTTTTCAATAAACATACACTTATTCATATGCGTATAAAACATGTCAACTACGATTTCATACATACCTTTCTATTATTATTAAAGAACTAAAAATTATTTTTATACGATCTAGAAAAGTACGTCTACTCACATTCATCACAAATAAGAGACTGATGCAACAACACACGCACTTGCTTAGAAAATAAAGAACGTTGTGAATGTGTATGTGTAAGATTTTTTTGCCTCTCACTCATCGTTGAAAAACGGTGAATCACCTTTTTTTGGCCGTGTAACGAGGCAATGCGCGCCGTAAAGAGAGAGAGTGCCACAATTAAAATAGGCCGTTATAGAAAAATGCCGTAAAAAGAGCGGCCGTATAAGAGGTACGAGTGTATAAGTTTTCTCATCTCTGTACAACTATAAGAGTAAGGACTTCTAAGTTCGGTGAGTTTTATTCTAGAATAACGTAAAATTTCCACAAAAAAAATTACCGGCCGTATAGGATGAGGAAACAGTTAAACCCCATCCAAAGCCATCTAGATACATTAAGCGGAATGTGTGTTTGTATGTTTATTTGAGTGTACATTATAGGAGAGCATACCTCTGGACCGACCTATCTGAGATTTTTGGCAGCAATTAGCTGGGACTCTGAAATGCATTATATGTTTTTTTCCCAACCAAGCCTTATTTGACGCCAACAAAATTATGGTTTTTAATAGATTCTATAATATACACAAGCATAACTTCTCCATTTGTAGACCAATTTTAAAAATTCTTTTTACATGTGGAAAAGATCAACTATTTTTTTCTCTTGAAATTGAGGGGAGGGAACTTAGTGCGAATTGCTCGATCCAATAATTGATTATCTAATATCTTCGTAATTTATGGACAAATTTTTTAAGTGCTTTTTCCATATGGAAGAGTTTCACTCAAATTTTTTTTAAATGAAGGGTGGGGGAGGGAGGAGTTTCGAAATGTACCCACTAAAAAACTTACCAATTTTCAAAACAAATTTTTGCATATGGAATTTTTTTTACAATTTAGGAGGGAGGCGTTGATGCAAATTGCTTACCCAGTAATTGATTATCAAATAACATCGTCAATTGTGGACTAATTTTCAAAATGCTTCTAGCATTTATTTTCTAATATTTTTTTTTTAATTTGAAATGAGCACGTCAAAAAAAATTGATTATCAAATTACTTTGTCATTTGTAGACCAATTTTCAAAATTGTTTTTGCATGTGGAAATGGTCCACAATTTTTTTAGCGAAATATGGGATGGTGGGGTTCGTTGCCGCGAATCGCTGGCCTCAAAGATTGGTTATCAAATAACTTTGTCATATGTGAACCAATTTTCAAAAGAGAAAATTAAACAATTGAAGAACACCAAATACGCCTTAGAATTGAAGGATCTTGAACAACACGATGCATGATTAGCAACTCAGCGATCTCGAACTTCAACCTCAAGGGCCTCCGACGAAGGGACCATTATATCGGGAAAATGTAATGGAACAAATGTGTTGCTGCCTCGCATTCCCATGATACAAGCAGATTTGCCTTTTGACCTCAATTGATTGCAATTTGCTGTTCGGTTATTATTAGCAATGACAATCAATAAAGCTTACGGTCAATTCCTGCAAGTTTATAGCTTCGATTTGTCAAGTCCATGTTTCTCCCACGGACAGTTTTACGGTGCATGATTTGCTTATGTTCCGTATGGACAAACTACAAATGTTGTATATCCTAGACAGTTAAAATATTTAATTTACGTATATTAAAATGGTTTTGTTTAACTACATAAACATTTTTTATTTAATTTTGTAATGATGCGGATAGTCAAGCACACCGGGTTAAGCTAGTATTTTATATTATTTTGGACTAATGTATTTTCAATATACACTGTCTATCATTTTGTCCTAATTGTCTTTTATATTTTTATTTCTCCAGCTTAAATATGTCCTTAAGCTGACTGACTTATCGTATTTCATGTTCCACAAAAATGTATATAAAACTAGTGCATTTATTTGTTGCCTTTTAGTTTAAAATTATACAAAAGTTTGCAAGTAAACTTTATTATACAACCAGACAATTCTAAACAATTGAAGTATGCTTTATGCTTTATTTTTTTTTTTGCTGAAACTTACATCAGTTATTTTCTTGTCTGGCTTTTAATATACAGTTAAATAAAATACTTTAATATGTTTAGATGGAAAACCCAATGAAAAAATTTTTTACAATAAAAGACAAAAAGAAAAGAAAATTATCCAAATACATCATGGAAAGACCAGTAGTTTTTACAACAAAGTTTTCACAATAAGTTCTCTGGTACTATGTGAAGGAAATATAAACGAAATAACAAATTAAGACAAATTAAGTATAGAAAAATGATAATTGAACTTTGGCTACAAAACAATATTGCAGACAATCAGCCATATTTTTGTATCTTGTCCATTGTTATGCTTATTCTCTTTCCTCTTGTAAGCCCTTATCATAACTTCTTTAAGTTTTTTGGTTATTTTGTGCAAAAGAGTTGAAATGTTACTTTTATTTCAAAAATTAAGTAAGCTGTTGAACATTGTTTCTCTGTCTTACTAAATAAGTACTAAATACAACCAGAAAGTTGTACTTGCTGCTGAAAAGTTTTTCTTTAGGAATATATATTTTTCCTTTGCATAGTAGTTAATACCAGAACAAAAACTTTTTGATGTTAATCACTAGAGAAAGAACTAAAATAACTCACGGTTTCAAATTTATCTTTATTTTTCTGCTTTAAGACTCTTGCGTTTAAATTAATTTAATTAAGTTACAAATTATTCAAGTTTTCAAACAATCTTCAATTATTTTGTCTATTTGATTTTATAATCCTGACACTAAAGCCTTCATGTTGTTCAAAATAAATTTATGTAATTGGAATCATGAACTGAATATTTTCCATATAGTTAATATTATAGCTCGTGCCTTTTGTCTTATGTTTTGTTGCTGCTGGAAGGGGTTGTCATCAAACTAGAAATTGTAGCAAACTTTCTCATAAACACTTAAGTTAATAATTTATTGTCAAAAATAAAATGTGTCTATCTTACAAATGCTCATATTCATGCAACAAAGTTGTAAATTACAATACGAAATGTGGGCAAAAAACTACCAACAAACTTCTTTAATGTGACCGAACCACAGATATGAATGTTGTTTAAGCGACACCTCTAAATTTCAAATTTTTAGCAACGGCATTTTTGGAAAATAAAAATAAAGTGAAATAAGCTGTACTGTGTTTTGAATACCATGTTTGCTTGCAATAAAATGTTTTAAAAAATCATTAAACAACTATTTTCAATAAACACACTTATGTACAATTTTATTTATCAAATATACAAAAGTGTTATTACAAAAAATTTTATATTTTATATTAAATAAACATTTTCTTTTTCAAATACTAAGACCATGTGTACATGTGAAAGTATATATTTTTTAATTTTTGTGGTGCGTATATTTTGACATCAGGTAACTTGAATCTCTTGACAACATAAATTTTTTTCCAAGATTCTAGAGTTGGAAGTTAATGTTCTCAAAAATTCGAGTTCTTTCAATTTGTTTGCTTTATTTTTTTAGCAACTGTCTTTTTGGTAACAGCTGTTTCTGTGTAACATGTTACTGCTAAACATGATTAGTTTTGTCTATAATTTAACCATGAATCGAATTATGGTCGGTTAAGAAAGTGCATGGTTCACTTCTTCTATTTTATGACCAGTTTGGGCGGCATTCTGACGCGGCTATTCGGAATCTTGTGACTAAATTTCGCACCGTGGAAAATTTTGCGGAAGGTGTAAAACCCTTTAAAATACAGCTGGTGTAAAAAATTAAGCAGGCAAAGTACGATGAATATCTACTTTTTTAATCGGAAAGGTTTGTTCAGCGACGAAGCTTAGTTCTGGTTGGATGGATACGTGGACAAGGAAAATTGCAATCAGAAGCATTGCAAGAACTGCCAATGCATTTTGAAATATGCACTGTTTGGTGTGGACTATGAGCCGGTGGCATCATTGGACGACTAAGGCAGGAAAGATACTGTGATATGATTACAAGTTTCTTTTGCCCAAAATGGAAGAGCTGGAGTTGGCTCACATATGGTTTCAACAAGACTGTGTCACATGCCACACAGCAAGCAAAACAATGGTCCAATTGAGAGATGACTACGTTGAACAGTTTATTTCACGTGTGGAACCGTTCATATGTGACAAGCCCGCAGCGGTTGATGGATTAGAACCTAATACTCTAGAATTCATTCGTAAGATACCGGACGATATGTGGGAGAGATTATGACGAAATTGGACCTAGCGTGGAACCAATTAAGGCGTATATTGGATTATATAGATCGTTCTATTGACTCAAATAAATCTTTCATACATTTCTCAAAATTTAATGCTTTTTTTGTAAATCAAATTTGAAAGCTCTTAAAAAATCACCCATTATTTTTACTTTCTGCTTGCCGTTTAAATTTTTAATATTTTGAGCTCTTGGTTGTATTTGAAATGAAGCTGTGATGGCAAGTAACTTTGTACGCGCGATCACCAAAAGAGTAGACAAAAGTAGCGACTTAGAGACACTTGTCCATAGGTTACCTTTAGGGAAATAATACTGTATTTTGAACGTTCAGTAGACGTAAATCACCACCATCATCATCATGACATAAATTTTAAATTTTAAACAAAAACTCATGACTAAAATTAAAATTAACTGCCTGATTTTAAAAATAAAACAAAGATTTTCGGTTAGCAGTGTTAAGGCCTCACTAGTTTTTACTTTCCTTTGCCGTTCTGTGCTGTTCCTTTCTGTAGAAAAAATTTCTTACTTACTTGTTCTGTGTCTGAACTTTCGCATGTGAACGATGTAATTAAGGGAATTAATTTTGTAAATGCTTGCAAAATGTTTTTTTTGTTAAAAAAAAACAAATATAAATTATTAAAAATTTTAATTAAAATCAAATTTTCTGACTTTTAAAATAAAATTTGTAATATTTCATACCACAAAAAAGTAATGCATACCACCACCTCTTGGCTGTCACTTAACATTCTATTCTATTTTCTACAGAATAGTCCGCAACAGAACAGAACGAAAAAGTAATAACAAAACACATATACTAATTTTCAATTGAACAGAAACAAAACAGCTAAGCCATAACAGAATAGAACAAACTAATTCTGCCTTTACTATTCATTCATAAAATTATTTATTTTCAAACAATTTTATTTTTACCTCTGTCGGCAGTTTTAAAATTATGTTTCAAAGCGTTTTAATATTTTTTCAGAATTTTTGATTTACATTTAAGTTAAATGTTAATTGTCGTATTCATAAAAAAATAATTTGGATTTGAAATCTATTTTAAAGAAAATTTGTATGAAAAATTTGTCTTAAAATACATTTTAAATAAAAATTATTTTTTATGAATACGGGCCTAAAATTTTAATTTTTTGAAGACAATGTTAATTTATTTTGTATTTAAAAATTTTTCTGTAGAAATACACTAACAACTATAAGAAATCTTACAGCTTTGATATTAAAATACTATTACAATTTTTAAATATTGAAAATTTTCGTATCGAAGCGAAAAATTAGCTCAACACTGCTAGTGGTACCGGCAAAGAGAGACCTTTCCCCTTCTCCTGTAACCTGAATTTGATAAAATTATACAAATCTATATATATTGTGGTTTTCCTTGGTGAATTTGGATATATTTACCCGTTTTGAAAAAGTACTTTTATTTAAAAATAGACGACATGTTCTTACTTATTTTAATTAAAAAATATGTTATTAATTTGATTAATTAAGCTTCAGATCTTTATATTTAAAATTTTATATTAAACAACTTCTTTCAACTTGGATATTTCGCTACCAAAATGGGCATCTTCTTTAGGGAAATATAACAAAATGAAAAATTATTATTATTATTTGAAAAATTATTTAAAAATTGGCGGTAAATCCACATTTACAATTTTTTCTGTCAAATAATAAAAAAACATAATGCTCAAAATACAGAAATATCTAAAGTTTTCTTTAATAATATATTACAATTATTGTTTCTAATAAAAAATTATAAAAAATAAATGGGTAAACTCGGGTTTGAACTTGAGCCAAATTAATAGTTTCAATATATAAAGGGTCCGCCATCTAACGTTTTTTTTTCAACTAGTGCTTATTTCGTGAATGGTAACACTTAGCTCATGTCTGATTTGACAGATAATTAGTTTTATCCTTCCGCTGAACGAATATGGTTGTGTATACGCTTGAACAGCGCTGGGAAATATTGCCTGCGATCGACTTACAGAAGATGCCGAGCTTGCCAAAAAAATCATCTTTTCAGATGAAGCTCATTTTGATCTTGGCGGGTATATAAACAAGCAAAATTGTCGCATTTGGGGCACAGAAAACCCGCACGCATATATTGAAAAGCCGACGCACCCCAAACGAGTCACTGTTTGATGCGGATTTTTGTCCAGATGCATAATTGGGCCATTTTTCTTCGAAAATGAGCAAGGAGTGGCCGTTACAGTCAATGGCGATCGTTATCGGGCCATGTTGAACTAATTTTTGTTCACAAAAATTGAAGAGGAGGATATTGGCAACATTTGGTTTCAACAGGACGGCGCTACGTGCCACACAGCCGAACCTACACTCGATGTTTTGCGCCCTGTTTTTGAAGATCGCATTATCAGCCGCAGAGCTGATGTCGTTTGGCTCGGAGCCTCGGAGCTGCGATTTGACACCGTTGGACTATTATTTGTGGGGTGCCGTCAAAGATAAGTGTTACGCCGACAAGCCAGAGACAATTGACGCTTTAAAGGACAACATTCGTGAAGCCATTGGTGAAATACAGCTGCACACAATCGATAATGTGCTTAAAAATTGGATCGATCATGTAGGCTACTGCATGGCCAGCCGAGGCAGCCATTTGAATGAAATTATTTTTCATTATTAACCGGAAGGATTGTACTTTCAAATTAAAAAAGAAATTTGAGAAAATATTCAGTAGTTCTTCTTTTATAGCAATATATTACATTTATATACAATATATTACATTATAAAATTTTATATTAATTTCTACTATTTATTAACATTTTTGCAACATTTGCTACACCCGTTGTGTAGTTAATTCGTTGTGTAAATGTTTCTTCTCCAATTTATAACATTTCTAACATGTATGTATCTACGTCAGCAATTATTTTCTCTAATTAAATAGATTGTTTTTAAAAATTAAAACAATGACTTGAAATTCTGCAATATTATGAAAAAAATTTAATGCTTCTGTATTTTTTTATATTATCTTATGAACTAAATTCGACATATCTGATTTATCTATTCTATCATTTGTTTTGCCAAACAATCTACATAATGTGTTATATCCTTATCATATCGCTCTTCTATTGCAACGTATTCTTATGTCAATAAACGTAATTTTTGAGTTAAGAATACAAAACTATTCGTTTTATCGTTTTTAGTCTTTCGGTAAAAATGCATGCAAATATCTTGTTGACTCACCTCTGCAGAGCGCTGGAGTTGAGAATATTTTTAATTTTTCTATTGACTTACAAACTTTACGGAAGTTGTTAGCGAGCAATCCGATCAAGTACACTTTGTAGGGAAGACGGTTGAATGGACGAAGAGCAGTTGGAAAACGCTGGAAGTACTTATCGATACTCACTTTCCAGGCTGCTCAGAAGCTCTCATTTCAATTGACACAACTTCTCATACAGAAAGAGATGATAGTGATATCATCTCCAATGATAACGCAGAATGGGCCATTGACTCATTCCAACCATATAAGGGCCTTGTTCCTGACGGTATTTTTCTGGCGCAATTGCAGCAGGACAGACAACAGATAGTACCAAGTAAAAATCCTTAGAGGATGTCTGAGACTGAACTATGTGCCTCAATCGTGAAGGATATCCAATATTGTTCTTTTGCCGAAAGCATGCAAGAGCAATCATTTGTATCCAAAAAAAAATTTCAGACCGATTAGTTTCAAATCATTCCTCCTGAAAACTTTAGAGAGAATTTTGGATCATCATATCAAAGCGAATATGGGACCGACAATTCTCTCTGATAATCAACACACGAAGGGAAAATCAACTGAGACGGTGCTTTATTCAGATGTCTCACTAATAGAAAAGATCCTAAACTATAAAGACTTCGCTGTGGGAGTGTTCCTGGACACCGCAGGCGCTTTCAATAATGTATCGACAGAGGCAATTTCGGCTGGCGCATTGAGATGCTAGGCTAGGGTAACTGCATACGCTGTGATCGTAGCAGTGATCATTACTGGTAAAGATCTGGGCACTATTAGTTCTGTAATGGAAGCCACAATGGGGCTGATCAACCAGTGGGCAGCCACAGTAGGACAGGAAGTTAATCCTGAGAAGACAGACCTAGTACTTTTCACGAATAGATATAAAATCGATTTTTGAAGAAAACCTAAACTAGTTGGTACAAGGCCTAGATCTTAAAGACCATACTAAATACTTGGGTATAATATTGGATAGCAAACTGTCGTGGAAACTAAATGTGGCAGCAAGGATAAAGAAGGCCACAAATGTGCTCTATGCATGCAAGAGAATGGTAGGCAAAACTTGGAGACTAACCCCTGTCTTACTTCTTACTATACAGGATATTAGAGTGGTGGACACCCTAAGACAAGATATCATACCGGAATATGCTAGTCGGCACTCAAATAGTTGCTGAACTTAGCATCACCGGCGCTTTGCGTAGCACACATACTGCGGCACTAGATGTTATCCTGAGTCTACAACCGATTCATTTGGTGGCAGAAGATACTGCAAGGAAATCCGCGATCTGCTTAAAAGCGACGGGACAGTTTATAGATAGACCATATGGTCACGGGCGTATTATAGGGAGTATAGACTGTATCAGTGACTACATAGTTTCAAAATCATCATTTTATAAGGAACCCCACATTACTTTAGAGGAGGACGGCTGGTTAGTAGGACTTCACTCTGACCATAGGACCTTAAATTTTTATACCGAAGGTTCCAAAATGGAAGAGGGAGTTGGAGCTGCAGTATACTGTCGGGAGCTGGGTGTTCTGGAATCCTATAAGTTTCCCGATTACTGTAGCACCTTCCAGGCAGAAATATTTGAAGCCAAAATGGCTGCTGACCTTGCTCGTAATCCCAGAACTAGGAACTCACGTATTAGCTTCTTTATAGATAGTCAAGCGGCTGTTGAATATACTTACTCTTCGACTGTTCAAAGGTGCAAGGACTCATTTGATAGTTTATGTACCAACAGAAGAGTGTATATCTACTGGGTATGTTGACACCATGGCGTAGAAGGTAACAAGAAGGTGGTCGAATTAGCGAAACGGGGAGCTCAATTACCGTACAACAGGGTGATAGACATTCCAATTCCAATTCGAAATATTAAGAGAGATATAGACTCTTCTATACAGGGGAAATCTGAGGCGGTTTAGGGAAACACAGAAACGTCCAAAGTTATGTGGTGATCCTATGATCCTTAATCAAGTAAACTTCTTCTATCGCTATCGAGAAATGATTGTAAGCTTCTGGTAGGTTTTATAACGGGTCACTGTTGGACGGCAGTATACTCGAAAAGGGCGGGGCAACTGACTAGTGACATTTGTAGATTCTGTGGGATACCAGGGAAAAAAGACGGTGGAGCACATACTCTCCTGCTGTCCGGCACTTATATACTCCAGAGCGAAATGTCTGGGTGATCAATACTACCAAGATCTATGGGAAATCTCTGGAATCGGACTAATGAGACTCCTAGCATTCGCCAAGAGAGTGTGGAGTTCTTTTGCTATCATCACATCGAACTAAGTTTTTCATTTACGGGTTATCGTATATAATGGTAACGCTAAGGACCATTTCGGTCTATGCGGGGTCTTTATGACCGGTCATCGTAACCTAACATAACCTACAAACTTTAAAGTCATTTTCTAAAGAACGAGTTTTTTTAGATATGATATAAGTTGCAATAAATTAGCGATATATCAGTGAGTTTTCCTCTGAAATTCTATATCGCTAGATCTCACTACACTTCCAATCAAAATCCTTGCCCTATTGGTTATAATGCATCTAGGATGTTATGAATATTAGTTAAAATTGTTTCTGGAAGAAGTGGATGTATGATATTTATCTATTAGGAACTTTATTACCTATTCCTGTTACTAATGTATCTAAGTAAGACATTTTAGAATTACATTATTTTTCAATTGTGTTTTTTATTTCATCATAAAATTAATTGAAGCTTTCCAAAATTATTAATGAATTGGCCTGAAACAACACAAAACAGGTCATCAACATATTTTGTAAAAATTTTTTATCTAACATTTAAACTTCCAATACAACGATTCAATAATTTCTCTATAACGATGCCAACTGTAAAGCAGTAGATCCCATTGGATGTCTCTTTCGCTGTACATACTCGTGTAAGTATCTTGTTATCATATTTGATATATGTAGATGTTATCTGCAATACAAAATTTCACAGTACGTCGAAAAAGGTTCCCACTTTTCTTCAATGAAATCTAGAGCAAATAAATATTGGTATACTAGTAAATAAATATACAACATCTAACGAAATTAGTTATTCATTGTTTGCATCTTTAAGTTCTTTATCCTCTCTTTAAATTGCAAAGGATCCTTTAATAAATATTTTAAGTTTTCAGCCAATCTCTTAAGAATATTCGTTATATATCTGCAAAGTTCCGAAGATGGTGAATGAACAAATGAACATATTTGTCTTAAATTCGATATAAAAAGTATCTTTAAAAGGCGCTGAAAATTATTCATATTTACTGCAAACAAAAATCTATCGAATGAAACAATACCGTCTTTTTAATTATTATTTTTTTTATCATTTTTCTTCTGCATCTTTATTTGCTTTTTGCATATTTTTCAAGTAATTTTGAAAGTGAAAATTTAGTTTGTTAGGAAAACCAAATTAAAAATCATTAGTTTCTGAGAATACTCTCAATTTAAAATCTGAATAGGGGGCATTATCTGCTGTTTCCAAACAGTGCTCTGTATTTCAAACACCAGCTTTTTCCGTGCAAAATTCAAATTTCGAAGCTATCCATATAGCTTTGTTTTTTTCCAACCAGTTTTTAATACTCTAATTCTAACAAATTGATATTATTTTTTTGAAAAGTACAAAATACTGTTTGACAGCGTGCATTCAAAGCCATTGTTCCCATACGTGTTGAAACAATTTTGTAAAATATAACGTTTTTTTATCGAAAGTTTGATCATTGATTGTAAAAAGTGTGTTAAAATTTTATAAAAATTTCTACATAACCTTTAATCAAATGGGTTTCTTTCAAAAGTTTTATTTCATGTAAGCTTTTAAAAAAATGTTAATGCTTACCAGACCATATGTAAACATATTTGAATACACTAAAATGTGGTTAATTTACTACGATTTATCTGATATTGCGTAAAATTGCGTAATCTGAATAATTATAATATACATAATAATATATATCTAATAGTTATACCAGTGAAACTCGTGCTCTCCTCTGGAACACCAATTTGGAATAATAATACGCCCCAGTCAACAAGGTTTTGTCGGCCAATTAAGTTGGAATTCGTTAAGGAAACAAAGGAATCTATTTGAGAGAAGAATTGGACTCAAGAAAATAAACTAATGCTTTACAAAATTTACTTATACATATTGGCATTGGAAAAACGGGACAAATATTGTTCAAATTATATCTAACAGTAATAGATGGAAAAGTTTTCAATATTTTGACGGGGACTCAAGTTTGACCTATCTGTGGTGCGACGCCAACGGACTTCTTTAATATAACTAATTATTCATGTGAAAGTTTTTGTGCAAAAGGGTCCAACACCAAATTTGGGCTAAATCCCTCACGTTTCTAAACCCGTTTTTTTGAGTTCATATACATGTAAAGAAGAAAAATTGCAAATACGGTCAGAGGGTCAAAAACTTAAAGTTTCAAAGAGAAAATAAGTAATTCAAAATGCTTTTTGGAGGAAGTAGGATCTTCGTGTGGATATGCCTAAAGTTGGTGGCTTCAAAAGCACCAACGACGGAAATACAACCTTCTGGTTGTTTTCAACAGAGCTTTAGATACATCCGGTCCAATAATTTCGACATAATACTTAAGCATGCGCATGCAAAAACCGCATGCCTTTACCCCTTCCACATGAAATTATAGAGCTTCTAAGTTCCAATGATATAAATGAAGAAAACCACTACGAACAAGACGAATTTCATCCGCTAGTTCAGTAAATATTTTGCGTTAAATGTGTCTAGAAAATGAATTGCATTTAACTAATACAATCAATTTGACTGAAAGCGATAGTGAAATATTTTTTTTAATAAAAAAAATAATGAAATAAATTGTTTTTTTTTCATTTTATTGACCATTAATTAATTTTTTCTTAGATTTATCCAAATATGCCTGCCTTTAGTTTCCCCCTCACTGTGGCTCCAAAAATTTCGCACTAAAAAAGTAGGTGTTGGAAAAATAGTGCAGTGTGGCTTTTCCGAATTCATGGGGAGATAGATATCTTTCGCTTGGAGAGATAAATGTCATAAATGCATTTACTTTAGATATTTCATATAGTTTATTAAAAACTATCAAATTTGTGTAAATGTACATCTTTTTGACCTACATTTAATAATTCAAATAGCTGGTCACATTTTTAAATAAGAAACCATATATTTAATGCTTGTGTTTATTACAGCTATTGAAGAAAACTATGAATATAATTATATCAGGGTATTTACGCAAATACACCCACAATTAGTAGGGATATTTATGCACAATACAAACACAAAACATGTAGCCAAATTTAACCGCCCACCCACATCAAATAATTTAGTGTAGCAAGTTCAAATATACGAATAATTAGATTTAGATACAAAGTATACATGTTACAAATCTATTTATATCGCAGAGTAAAAGCATAACACTATTTCGTCACCTAAAATGCAAAACAACGTATCATCAAAAAATTAAGATTTGAGTTTTTTATTGACTACGATTTTATTCATCATATTGCATACGCGGGCGGATTGATACTAAAGCTACCTAACGCTAGATGGCAGCACAAACACAAATACTTTTTTTTTAATTGCGATCTGTCAAACGTCAGCTGTTAAAATTTCACCCAAATTCATCGATTAGTTTATTTGTTGTAGTCGTTTGAAGTCAGCAACTTTTGTGTTTCTTGAAAAGTGGAAAAAAGCGAATTTCGTGCAGAGATTAAAAAATATTATTTGAAAGGGAAATCGGCGAAACAGACAAAAGAAAAGCTCGATAAACATTACGGTGAGTCTGCTCCGTCAGATTACATGGTAAAATATTGGAGCAGTGAGCAGTCTCAATGGCAAAGCTCTATGAATTGGTACCTCATCCGCCATATTCTCCAGATTAAGCCCCTAGTGACTACTTCCTAGTTCCACACCTAAGGAAATGGCTCGGTGAAAAGAGATTTAGCTCCAACGATGAAATTATTGACCAAACAAATGCCTATTTTAAGGACCTGGAAAAATCCTATTTTTTTTTTTGGAAGAGATACAAAAACTGGAGAAACGTTGGACTAAGTGTATTGAGCTAAAAGGAGACTAAGTTGAGAAAGAAATGGTTTTTGATAAAAAAATGTTTTTTTCATACTTGGTAGCTTCAATATCAATACGCCCTCGTTCGAAATTTCAAAATTCTGTTAACAAAAACAAAAACGTTATGACCCAAATTGAAAACAACGTATCATCAAGTGAATGATTTTATTAAACAGAAAAACGTATCATCAGTGTTGTCAACTATTTACATCAAAAACACGGTATCCTTTTGCTCAAAATTTGCTACAAAACGCCAAACACCGTGAAAATGTTATTTTAATATCTTAAACAGTTTTCATATTATATAGTTTTTTCTTTCTCCTGTGTTACGATATTTTGTATTTTATATGACGATTTACATTCATATGTATGCATTGTATTGTGACTTAAAATTGATTATTAGGACATAATTTTGAAAAAACACAACACCAAATGAATGCAATTATAAACATTTTATGTTGGGAATGGTCAAATTTTTGAATGAAATATCGTTGGGGGCGGTGATTCTACGAAGAATTCTTTAGAACTTTTTTCTAGTAAAAATATGTGAATTCTTTAAAACTCTTTACTAGTAACAATATGTAAATATGTAAAGTAAATTTTGAATTTTACCAATGATGAAGTAAAAAAAAATTACCCCGCAAGAGGTGATTAAAAAAGATATTTCTATTAATTTTTTCATACAAACTGAAGGGCGATACGATGAATAATTATACATTCTTATTCAATTTTTTATATGACTACGCTGCATTTTAAGTGCGATATATTTTTTATTTGATTTCTTAGAGATTAAATAAACCTTTAAAAATATCAAAGGAATGCTATCAGCTATATTTGCATATAAAAAGGATTGGAAACAAGAAATTAATTTCAAAAGTTATGCTAAGATCGCGATAGTTGAATTGATTGAAAACGCTGATGCACTATAACTCGCAAGAGTGATTTAGAAAAATACAAATACCTGAATATATTGGATTTTACAATAGGGACTCCGAAATACAATAATGATAATCCGAATACGAACAACCAAGTGGAAGTATGTCTATAGTTAACCCTTAAATGCCCCTTGTATCTTTAAAGATACAACCATAAAAAATCCTGCTGCTTAGGTGTTGGTGGAAATTTTTTCCAATTTATTTTTAACCATTTATAATACAACAGGCCATAATTAAAGCTAAGCTTAACGTTCCATCTCAATCAAACATAGAAAAATCGATACGTGTATGTAAAGAATACGAAAAACATAGAAATAAAGACTTTCCCATTTTGTCATTAACAAACTTGAAACAAGCGAAATATTTCTGAATAAAAAAAATACGTGCTGTTTTTATCATTAATTCTGAATTGGAGCTGTGTTATTAGAAATTTTTTACGTCGCTAGTTGCCCTACAGCGCATTATTATAAATGGTTGCATCTTTAAAGGGGCACTAAGCACAAAAACTAAATAATCGTTACAAAATTTCTACTATATGTAATGCTTGTGTATTTGTTTTATGTTTTGGCCGTTGCAAGAGAATGTTAATTTGTTGAAAAGCTTTGTTTTTATTTCAATCTTTTACAAACAAACCTATTATTCATTTACATACACTTTTGTATAAAATAACCATGACAACTGTTCTTAAAGTTCGTAGAAGATGGATTACTGATGGTGAGGTCTGTGTACTAATGAGGACATTTGCGATGACAGCGAAGATGCCTTAGAGAACGAAAATGAAATATATGAAGAGCACATTGGTGAAAGAAATATATATTTTAGAAAAACTGCCATATACAGCTAATTAAAAATGAAGAAATGAATCGAAACGATATGAACCTTAATTTGTCCGTTCAAGACTTATTCGTTAACATGATTGACGATGCCACAAATACGGGGGATTGGATTGACGCAGAATCAAATCGTTTAGATTTACTTGACTCTGTACCTTCTACATCAGTAGTCAATAAAACAGTACCGCCTACTCAATTTTTAACATCATGTAATGCACTTCCCTCTCAATTTCGTAATTTAGTAAATAATTGTAAGTCTTCGGAACTTGAAAGAGCCATATGGCAGAAAGGACATTTGCAGCTTTTAGATGTGACTGCTTCTAACTCTTGGCATTTGTGTAAGAGAACTTATAAAAATAAGACAGGATATAAATTTATGCGACCGATAGACTTTAAATTAGAAATAGCTAATGCTATGTTTTCGTTAAATACACAGCTGCCTCCTCAGAGAGGTCGACCAAGTACTGAATTAGAAATTCAAGACAAATGTAAAACACCAAATGTTCATGCTGCACCACCACACGAGACTAGATTAGATAAAATTGACCATTGGAAAGTAATAGATAAGAAGGGAGGATGTAAAAAATTTCCGACAAAATCGGTACGCACTTGATTTTATTTCACCATTTTACATATCGTATATTTTTTTCATCAAAATCGGTGTCCTTGGGCATTTAAGGGTTAATTATTCCGAATATTTTGGCATCTACCGCTCCAAAAAAAATGCGTTTAAATGTCTTCATCTCTTTCAGATTTTTATCCCTACTATAATTTATCCAAGTTTATTGTCATCCAATATTTTCGAAGGCGTAGAAAAAAATAAAGCCGCAACTAAAATATATAAATGTATGAAAATAAAGATTTTAACTACCCCCAATAAACTGTAGAAAAAACAATTTTTTTAAGCGATATCATAACATGTTTATTTAATTGTAAAGAGGAGCGTATACAATTAATAATGGAAAATGTTGGTATCATCAAGTGTCCTCTATCTTTTATGTAACCCCAAAGAAACAGTACTAAAGGTGCTTAATCATAAGATCTCGGAAGCCAATTGTGATCGCCTCCGCAAAAAAGCATACGTCTAGGAAACTTTTCACCCAAAAGAGTTGTGGTGTCGATACCTGTATGGATCTCGAAAATAAAAGTCGTTCACGAAAATATCTTAGTGCAAAATACGGTGTAATGTCCGGAATGGAAAAAGCAAACATGGGTTTTCTCAACACTTTCACAACTGCTGGTCGAGAAGGTACATCTCGACAATTTAAAAATGCTTTAGTTTTGCAAATTGTGACTGTGTAATTTCCAAATTGAATCTATATTATTAATAGGCAAACACGTTTTTTGAGATCCCTTTTACAGCCGTAATACTGAACCGATTTCGGAAAGATGGATTAGTGGATATTTTGATGGATGTGCATAATCTTAATTTTATTTAAATTGGTTAAGTATTTTGGGGCTATAAGCATTTGAAGTTGCTAACAATCTTTGCATACTTATTACATATACAAAGTATGTATGTGTGTTTGCCCAATTTCCTTTATGTAGAAATGAGACAGAGTTTTTTGTAAAAAGAGAGAGATAAGTAAGAGAATTTTAAGTTGTTTATATATATGGTTATTTTATATTGTTTTATATTGTTAAAATAATTCCTTAATTTCACAGTGCAACACGAAAAAAAACCATATGCGTCACCACTACGTGATATAAGACCAAAAAAAAAGAAGACCGATGTCTCCCAGTTTTCCCCAAAGCCATGCACTTTTTTTATGGGCCCCCAAAGATTTGGTACCTCGGTGTAATTTTTGCAAAATACTGATCATTTTCTCAGGCTCATGTCTTGCAAATCGGTCGGAGTTTTGATTTACTCTCTTGTGCTATATCATAATTCGCGCACAACATTGGCAACTGTTAATTTCCATATGCAGTGTGAAACAATCGATTTATTTTGCTACGTTTGCGGTCATCAAATCAGAAAAAAAGTTGTATAAGATTTCAAAAGGAAAAGAATCTTTTAACTAGTGAATTCAAAATACGTTATTTTTCAACGAAGTAGACTTGACCGGTGAAAATTACACACCTAATACATGGCATGGTTGAGTGGAGGCAAAGATAGTATGAAGTATTGTAAGCCGGTAAAGTGGATTAATTGCCCAGGTGATCATGATGCAACCAGTTGCTATGCATGCGTAAATTACACATGTCGTCTAAATCGACATACTGAGAAGAATAAAATTTATAAAGCAACTATAACAGCCACACTACCAGCGCTTGCACCTGAAAATTTTGTATCACCAAGGCCGCCAACTCCAGATCGTAGGACAGAATTTGCAGGGATGATTAGAGCAAGTGATGTTACTTATTGAGATCCATTTGATATCGATTATGTGTCCCAACAGGGAAGAGATGGATCACAACTAATAACACAAATGGAAAAGGATTTCATTGTGACCATATTGGGACTATCGCAGCGACTTGCCATATTTTTGACAGCGTTTTTACAGCAAAGGAAACTCACATACGTATGCTAATGTTTACTCTACCACGCACCGCAAACAGCAAGCTGAACTTCAGAGCCTCTACACTCTAAATGAAGACAATTCCTTCGCTTACTGCAACGATATAAAAGCTTTGGTGGTAAAAATGGGAATGAACTACATCGCTATTGAGTGGAGATTATTTATTGAAAAAACAGAAAACCTTCCATGAAAAACTGAGGAGTATAATGAAAAAATCAAATACTACGAAAATAAATGGAAGATTTACTGTGATTTGAAGGTCATCAACATTTTGCAAGGGCTTTCCAAAAGTATTTTGTTTTCTTTGTAATTGGGATTCGCGCTCACCTCTGAATAAACTACAATATAATCCGTGAAGACTAAGAGAAAGTGTGGAGGAACAAATGAAACAACATGGACTGAAGAAAGCTCCTCCAATTGACAATACTTAAGACATCTTTCTGCCACCGCTCCACATAAAATTGGGAATTGTTAAACAATTTTCGGGAAATTTTTCACTTTTGCGGTTACTTAACCGCTACCTAAACGGTATTAAGAATCATTCCTAGGAAGTTCATATGTTCTAGAAAGGTTTTAGGTACATTTTTGTAGTTGATTGTTTTCTTGAATTCTTAACGGTTTGCTACCTATGGATCTGAACAGTGGAAAAAAGGTAAAAAAAAACGATTTTTTTTAAATTTTTGCGATTTTCATCTTGAAGATGAAGTGTTTTTGATGCTACATGTGCACTATTTTTGTTTTTTATGACAAGATCTACAACTTCGTCTAAGAGAGTAAAACAAAATTCTGAACGATTTGCAAGATATGAGCCTGAGAAAATTATCAGTATTTTGCAAAAATTACACCGAGGCCCCAAATCTTTGGGAGCCCATAAAAAAAGTGTATGACTTTGAGCAAAACTGGGAAACACGTGTCTTCTTTTTTTGGTCTTTTATCACGTAGTGGCGTTCGTATATGGTTATTTTTCAATGACTTAAAAAATTACACACAGTGTTTTATTACAAGTATATTCTTTACTGCCCTAAAGAGGCCTTGTAGCTTTAATCCGGGTTTGTTTATTATTATTATTTTTGTATAAGATTCATGTTTGTGTTAGTTTTTTACTTCTTTTATCGCTGTGAAATTGAGATTAAAAGTGTATAAAGATTTATAAAGACATAATATTATCATCTCATTATGAACTCACGATACTTGCTACTTGTGCTTTGTTTATGCTGGCGTTTAGATATTTTATTGAAGAACGGTTGAATGTAAGCCTGTTTTCAACTTAATCCTATTCAAGGAAAATCGTTTAAAATGCACTTACATTTTGAAACAGCAATAAATCTCTACAATATATCAAGTACAATCTAAAGAGGAAACAAAGCCACTCACACATTAATACACCATATAAACAAAGATGGTACAAGAACAAGTTTATATATTTAATATTGTTTTTGTTGCTTGTTTACTCGTATCGTATCACTTTCTTCTTCAACCATTGACCCATATAATTTTGTTGTAAATTAGGGCAAAAGAAAAAAACGAAAATTACCACTCTGAGAGTCCAAAATTTTGAAAGATTAGGAAGAAAACACTTAAAAAATAATAATGAGAGCTTAGGCAGATGTTCTTGTTTGCCATTTTAGATTATTTTTATTTCTCTCAGCTGTCAGTGCTAAAAAAAATTTCACTTTTACAGCGTTAGTAAATACACATAAAAATATTTTTTTTTTTGAATGTACATATTTCATGTAAATTTATCTCTGCAGCCTAAAATACATACACAAACATAGATGGTTTGATGAAGATTAAACTAGGTTGGTTGCAAGTCTATAATTTGGTTTAATATGATGATGTATGATGCCTGATGTACGAGCTAGATGTTGATATTGTTGTACCAAAGGATAATAATGAATCCTAGAATATTAGTTGAGAAATTTTTTTTATCTTTGGTTTATTTTCCTCCTCATCTTATTTTTAATTATAACATACATACATAAACTGTTCTAAGCAGATTTAATGTGTTGGTTTTTTAATATTTTACTACTTTTGTATTATGCTCAACATGATTATAAAGATGAGCATAATGATGTCTGAGCAAGTGTTATATGTAACAATTTTAAAATTTACAACACATTTATATTTGCTTTGGATGAATATGCCCCATATGTTAGGTATATTTAAGTTTTGATGCATTTTTTGTTGTAATTTTTTTGGTGTTCACAAATCATGAGTCTGCATACAATCAATTAAATGTAGAACAAACTTGTCATTTAAAATTGTTAAATATTTGAGATAAATGCTTATGTCAAAGTGTTGGATATTAAATAGAGTTTGAAAAGACAAGCTAAATGCACTTTTTAAACAAAATCCTATTTAAAATAAAAGCATATATAAAAAAACAACATAAGAATAGTATATATTTTTGAAGAAACTGCTTTAGAAAACCACATTTGCAATAAAGTTTTAATCTGTTAAATGTTTTCTCATTTTTGGATTATACATTTTTAATAATTTTTTTTTTGTTTAACTGGTAGTATTTACTAGTTAGTTCTATTTTGATTTGTGGTTATTTTTCAAGCTTCTTCGTCACTATTAGTTATAAGCAGGTCAAGTTTTGTATGCTTTTTGCATGAAAAATATGCATTTGCAGTTTATTATTGCGACAGCGTTTCAAATAAGCATTGTGATCATCAGACAGATTCGATATGTAATTTAAAAGGTTTATTTAAGAATTAATCGGTGAAAATAGATTTAGCATACATTAAATATAATTTTGAATGTATTACCAACATTATAATAAAATTGGAAACCAAAGGACTTCCTTTAAATCAAAGTTTATCCGACATAGAATACGTAAAACAAAAACTTCAAATATTAAGAATAAAATATTTATTAAAAAACTTAACATAGTTTTTAGTCAAAATGTTGGCCTTTGATTATGATTAAAGAAAACATATATTTTAATAAAAGCGAAACCGATGAATATATTGACACATTATCTCCATGCGAATTAATATTATTTATGTATGCGCCAGTAACATCGACTGAAGTTGAACGTATATTTTGAATATATCGATCGTTTTGTGCGACAATCGAAAATCCTTTCAATTTAAAAATTTGAAAAAAAAAGATTAAACTTTGTAATTAACGATTTTTTTAATGAAACTGATTAAAAATTATTGGTCTGTGTTTTTTGGTTACATATTTCTGTGCACATTTTAAGGTTTTTTTTTGGAATATTTGCATGCATATTTTTTTTATTTTTTGTGCATATTTAAATTTGGCCTTGTTATAATATATATTTCTAGTACTTCTAAAAGGAGTGTGTGTTTAATGTATATGTTAAATGTTTGTTGAAATTGATAGAATTAGAATTTTTCAAAATTGTTTTAGTTGTGCGTTTTGGTTTGAGTAAGGATTAAAACACTTTAATCATACTACGATGTCCTTAAAATAAAAGTTTATTTTAGGAATAGGTTGCTGGTGTCCAAAGATAATTATGATCCCTTTGTGCTAACCTAAGGAAGAGCAGAAAAAAGGAGTCAGTAAAGGGTGATTAAAGGGAAGCACGGTGCAGATGAAGTTGGAGACAGATAACAGCCTAAGGGATTAAGAGGAGTGTCTTGTACTGGAAGGTTCGTATATACTACGACAAAGGGGGAAGTCAGTGAGAAAACCAGATTTTTATCTGTAAATTGAATTTAAATCTGGATTTTTACAAAGCACATATCTTCATTTATGCTTCTTGTTTCCTGAGCCAATTATCTTAACTGGCTTATATCCATTTCTGTTGTTTTTTTCAGTTCCATTTGTGTCCTCCTGAAAAGATGTCAAGGTGGTGGCGTGGTAACAACCTAATCAATGTTTAGCTTTGACGGAATCGAAACTTGTCTTTTACGCTTAGCTTTCTCTTATTTTATTTACTTTTTGTATCTTAATGAACAAAAAATTAGTACATTTCTAATGTACTTGTCTCTACATTTTAAAAAATTCATACAATATTTTGAGAAAAAATCGTTTTTTATATACCGAATAGTAAGTGTACTCCTCTTTAGAAAATCTCGGAAAGTATAATTTTATTACAACTAAACAAACTTTCCATTTTTTCTTAAGCTCGAAGTCTTTGAATTTTTATTATGACCTGCTTAATTACTCAATCTTTTGGCTAAACTTACTTTGAAAGTATTGTACTTTAAAATAGCTCATAAGTATGTTTCATTAACTGTTGTCTTGATTCATTTAGTGGTTTAAAAAAATAATAATAAATAATACAATAGTTTTTTTCGAAGAAGAATTCTATGAACCAAAGAAGCATTTGCAATATTTCATTCAGTACAGTTTTCTTACAATTTTGTTCCCGAAGTTATGAGTTACATGTATTCAGTCCATTACACTCGAAACCATTGAACTGTTTACAGCTGTATAGTGCTGACTTGCAATCCATTTGTGTTTGTGCTCGGTTTTTCTAGTTCTGTTGCAGGCAATAGTAGTGAAAATTGTTAGTTTTTCATACATTTATATTTGTATTTGTTTATTTGTGAATACTAGTATTCCTTATTTTGTTATTTATGAAAAATATGAAATTGTTCAGAAAATGAAATACAAACTGTAACCACTATTTGAAGAGAATTTTAAAGTTAAGGGCTACCTGCAATAATGCTTTATTTAGCTATTGGGAGTTCCTTTGTGTCAAACATATTGTTAAAAAGCTAAAAATTAAAATTGAATCCAAGTGGAAAGAAATACAGGAAAACGGTAACCAAGCAAAGCTAATGTTCGTCTTGGGATAATATTTCACAATTTTGAAAAACATGTTTGAAATTGTACAATAATCTCTTGGTTTTACTTAATGGTATTATAACTTATTTATTTAAAATTAATTTGTTTCTTTTGTTTAAAAATTGGGCAAAGAAGGCTTGAGAAATTTAAAATGGAAGAGTACAGAATAGAATAATAAATAAAAATCATTGAATGTTGTTATTATTTTATTTTTAAGATGCAGTCCTATATTTTTTTGTGCGAAGTGGATCTTTAGTATAAATAATAAGTCGGCTGGTTTTCACCTTTTGTCAACAGGGTTCAGTGAGGCGTCTTCCTGTTACCGGAAGAGTACGTACGGCGCAGATCGTGCTTAAATATTTTACGTGTACACGAGGGTGTAGAAGAAATTCCAGAAACATCAACCAGCAGATGTTCCATACAACTTGTGCGCAGCTGTACCTTAAACATTTACTGGGCAAGTTTAAATATAAACAAAAATTATTTAAATATGCATGCAAATATTCCAAGAAAAAACTTCAAAATATGCACTAAAATATGCACGTGAAAAACAGAGACCAATAATTTTCAATCAGTTTTATTTAAACAAATATTTATTACAAAGTATAATCTTATGTTTTTTCAAGTTCTCAAATTGAAAGCATCTTCAATTGTCGCAAAAACGGTTGAATATCTTGAAAATATACGTTCAACATCAGTCTATGTTACTGTATTTGTTGGTCAACCTTTGAAAGCCAACATTACGATTAAAAACTTTGGTAAGATTTTCAATAAATATTTTATTCTTCTTGGCGCAATTGTCCTTTTAAAAGAACACCAAAAATGAGAAAAATGAGACAAATGTAGCGTTGTGCACGTGCATATATTTTTTTTCTTTTTTTATTATTGTTATTATTGTTTTTGCTTTGCTATGTAGGTTCCCAATTTGAAAGCGTCAGTTGATAGAAGCAGTTCAGCGTGTTTAAGTTCTTATTTAGTGCTTTGGGAAACGTTATTTTTCTTTAAAGTGCGTAATGGCAAAAAAACATATAAGTAAATCATTTAAATCGAGATATTTATTATCTTTCGCTCAATAATAAATAACAGAAGCATTTTAGTTTAAAAAAAAAGTAATTGGAAAGCAGTGTAAAGCTCGCTGTCCTTTTAAAGGGGCAGTTGCCAAAGATGCTGTATATTTTTATTTTCGCTGCATATTATTCATTTTTTGTACTAAATCGAACCAAAGGCCATTATAGCTCAACGATATTTTAGAAGAACGAGACAAATGTTATGTGATTATGTGGCTTTTAGCCCCATTTACTTATCACCGCCCGACATCGTAAACACTTATATAACGGATGAAGCAGGTGTGATGAAGATAAGGTGTGCCTCTACAATTTGCCTGGCAGTCAGCTACGTGCTGAGGCAGAAATAAGCTTTGAAGGTGTACGTGCCTATGAGAGCGATGACGACAACACTGCTTTAGCAGAGCTAATAAAGAGGAAAATGGTTGCAAAGCCAAAGCCGACAAAAAAGTGTGAACAAGTGGCAGCAACGGATTTTGTTGCTATCTTTCCACAATGGGAAGTATTTTTAGAATGCCGTCAAAATCCCGATTCCATGGTAATTTTTATGAAATTATTTGACGACGACATATTCAACTTGCATGTCCAATACACACACATGTATGCGTTTAGTCATAGACGCTCTGGTGTTGTGATCAGGGTTGCCACTCATAATTTTTTTTTTCCTACCAAATTTAATTTCAAAAACTACCAAATGGCATGTTTACCTACCAAAAACTAAAATAAGCAGTTATAAAAAAAATTAAAATTTATTTAAAAAAAAACAAGTTTATACATAACAATGTTAATATGTATCTTTATAAAAATAAATAACAATTCATTTGTAAAAGAAACAAAATTTTAAGTAAAAAATAAATAAGACTTCATTTGTAAAAGTAAAAATCTTAAGTGTTTATTTGGAAAAAGGTTTATTTTTTAAAGTCTCTTTTTGCTGACCATATATAGTGCGAATCAGTCTTATTTATTATTTCCTTGCACATCATAATATTATTTAAGGAACATAGTTCGAGTCTATTTCGAAGTTTTGTTTTTACTAACGCAAGTGTTGAAAATTTTCTTTCTGCAGCTGCTGAACTATGTGGTAAAGACAATAAATTGAAAACAAAATTAACTAGCTCGCTAAACATATTTTAATTAAGCCCATTTTTAATTTTGCCAACCTTTTCCCAAAAAACATTAATCTCCATTTCATCATTCAAGTTGTGGTCACTAACTCTTAGTAAATTCCACTAAGATACAATTTTATCGGTATCACAATCTAATAATTTATCGAACTCTGATAACAAAGGCAGAATTGATTTGTCATTTTCAGTTAAAGTTTCTGGAGGTGTTATTAATTTCAAAAATTGCAAGTCAGATCTGTCAAAGTCAAATCTGATTAAAGCTGATTAGCGTGAAAAAAAATTAAAACTGAAATTGAAAAAAACTACCAAATTCACGACACAACCTACCAACCTACCAACTCATTTGAAAACTACCAAATTTGGTAGAAAACTACCAAAAACGGCAACTCTGGTTGTGATACAAGATGAAATGCGTTGTTTTGTTGGAGTTTTGCTATTCAGTGAGTATATTCAAGTTGCAAGGCGTGAAATGTACTGTCTTTTACGTTTCATGATAAAAAATATACATACATTGCTGCGACAATACCAAGCTACAACAGCAAGACAAATTCTAAAAAGTTCGACTAATTTTTCATCAATGGTACCATACTTTGGTCATCACGGTACGAAACAGTTTAGTCGTGGAAAACCAATCTGGTGGGGACATAATTTGTGGGCAGTCACAACTTATTTGGGATATGTATTGTGATTTTAAACTTATCAAGGTGCTTCCACTCTTTTACACAATAAATTTAATCACTTAATCCAATGTATTGCAAGCCTTTTGAATTTAATATTTATTTCACTTCAGTAGTTTAATTGAATCATCCAAAGAAGCAATTTAAAACTACAGTACAAATAGAAAAATACTAAAGTAGTGTATTTAGCTACTGCCCGGGAAAATTATAGGCTTAAAGAAAAAAAGTTAACTAATGTAATATGTTTAGGAACCTGTAAATATTTAAATTTCGAAATAAAAATTTAAGTTTTCAAAAAAAAATTATGGCGGCGCTATCTGAGTTACTATTTTAAAGTTTTTTTCTTATACGACTTCTATGACGGATAAAATTTCTTATAATGGAGGTTATTTGGTTTAAAATTTGATTACACTGTGGAAAATATATTTAAAATCTTCTTTAATGCATGCTAATTCTGTTGTTACCGATAAATTCTTAAGTAAAGCCTTTGCATTACATATCGACTCCGCCTCATTATCAGAAAACTCATTTAAAATGCTTCTTATTTTTATATATATACTTTTGTCGCAATAATATATAGCAGCCTTTAATCAAGATCCACATCTATTGGAACAGGGCTTTGGGGGATTGATCATACTTGGGCACATAGAATGCATTAAATTAATACCAAAGGGCGCCTGAGAATCAATTAAGTGAAAAAGTTTATTTGGAAAAAAATGCCTTAAGAGAAACGGGTTTATAATTTGCAACAAAAGAGTTAACATTGCAAAATCTAAGCAAACAAAATCTGGAATTCTATGCAACCCATGAGGGCTCACATGTAACAAGTAAAATTGTTGGTTAAAAAAAAATTTTAATGATTGCATTGTGGATACCATATATGGAGCTGCATCAGTTGTCACAAGCAATTTATTTAAAAAAGTTTCCAACCTGCGTAATATGCAAGGTTAAGCAAGTTATATCAAAAATGCTTTTTTGGGAAAAAATTTTAAAATTATGCAAATACATATTTTTCATGCAAAAAAACTTCCCCTGCACATTTTTATGGTTGAGTGTGTTCTTGTTCCTGTATATCTCAAAGCAGGCAGGAAATTTAATTTCAATTTAATAAAAGGGTAAATCAATGTGACTTTCACATGCATGAGTTCTTAGAATGACTACATGTTTGTTAGTCAATGTTTTTGGTAAACACTTCAGACTCTAGTTCGTTTAGGCGGTGCTTAATAATTTTTGTTCTTTTTCGTGGTATAATATATTTTTATTTTCGACAGCATTCTATATTTTTTTAGCTACGAGAGGAACATGCAAATACGGTGTCAAACAGGGTATTATAATTTAATTAACTGAATAGAAATACTTGCCAACTATAAGCTGTAAAAGGAAAAATGGAATTGAGAAAACAAGGAAATCTTAAACTAATATTAAAACATCCCAGTAAGTCGCACAAGTAAAAAATTTTTAAGCAAAGGATACAGGAAAGAGTTAAACAAAAAAAGGAAACACAGAATTTATACGCTACTTAGCGGAATCTATATTATTAATAGGCAAACACGTTTTTTTAGATACCTTTTACAGCCGTAATACTGAACCGATTTCGGAAAGATTTATATGCTTTTACAAGGGTTTTTACATAGATGTGCACAATCTTAATTTTATTCAAATCGGTTCGATATTTAATGGAGCTATAAGCGTTTAAAATTTTGCTATTGACGTACATGTTTAATCTTCAACTTGAAGAATAAACAAAGTGTGCATGTGTGTTTGTCCAATTTGCTTTTGCATACAAATGAGACAGAGTTTTGAGTTGTTTATTTATAAGGTTTTTTGTTTTTGTATTTCATTGTATTTACATGTTTAATAATAACTTCTAGAATGCGGTCGATTGAGTCGGCCGCCTTATACACTAGTAATTTATAATTGTGCACATATTTATATAGAAACGGTGACCCAAATAGGGAAACGGTTTGATTTTCAAATCATTAAGTTTTATAAATCCAAATATCATAATAATTAAAAGAATCAACACTATTTTTCATATTCTTATAGAATTTTCGAATTTCACAAGAAAACGATAAATAAGCGTTGAATTCTGAGAACCGATTATTGGAATGTCTTAAATTATATCACATATTCAAAAATACTGAACTTATTTTATGTAATTTTTTGCCAAACAATTTCTCAAAAAATGCAAGTCGAAACTACAACGGCTTTGCTTATTCGAACAGAATTTGTGAATCAAATTATGGGGCTGCCACATTTGTCCGCAAATGTGGAACGCATATTTACTGCCGTCAATTTATGTAAATAAATATATGTAACTAAATTTAAGAACATGCTTAATGTATGTATGTATATGTATAAGACGTGTGCAAATGTCTGCTTTCAGTTTTCACATCTGTCAACTTTTATAACCTTAATGCTTTTACAACCCTAAAATGTGTCCCCTCCTTTATTCCGGCTGCTACATTTCAGTTTTTCCCGTAATTTTTTGGTTAATTTTACGAAACGGGACTTAAGGATGAAGATCGGACAGCCATGTGGCTACGTAATGAGTATAATGTGTCATATGCTTCTTTTTATTGACTATTTGCAGAAGCATTTGTTAAACATAATAATAAAAGCAACACACACTCGAACATGTTGTAAATATTTGAAGCTAACAAACATCATTTAAAAAAAGATTCATACTTAATACACTTTCCAATAAACAAAGCATCTGTAATTTGTTTTTCATCTGGTTTTTTGTTTTAACTCGCAATAAAATGATAATTATGTGTGAATGTCGAAATTTTCTAAGGGCTACAAATTATTTCATAGAGATAACACAGAATGTACGAGGGTCACTAGTTATAAATTAAATTATAGTCACATGTGTGTAAAATCGTATGAACATTTTGCTTTTATATTTTACTAGTATATCCAGCGATCGACGGCGAATCGCCCGCATTCTAGTAATAAAATATTAAGAATTTACATAAATATGTATGTACGATAGCAAAAAACATTCTAAACAAACAACTTAAAACTCTCTTACTCATCTCCCTCTTATTACAAAATACATAAAGAAAAAACTCTATCTCATTTCTACACAAAGCTTACGGCTCCCAAAATACTAAACCAATTTAAATAAAATTAAAATTGTGCATATCTATGGAAAATCCGCATTAAAAGACATATAAATCTTTCCCAAATCGGTTCAGTATTATGGCTGTAAAAGGGATCTCAAAAAACGTGTTTGCATATTAAAAATATATATAGATACTAACTAAAACTTTTAAATAGTTAAAAAAACCTTATTTTTTGTAATTTTTCTTTATTTTACGCTCAGTATCTACAGATTGTTGTTTAACTTAACAAAGAATTTTTAGAGATTATTATAATTTGTATATTTTTCTTGGTTTTATATAATTAAAAATTTTTTTAATATACATTTCAACCATAGCGTGATTATCAGATTTGTAAAACTTTTGCACATCTCACGAATACAGAAATGGTTACACATTAAGAATTCTCTACTAAAAGGAAATCAAGAAATTATTGTTTAAATAATGAAAGTCCTGCTTTTATGACTATTCTATCTAATAGATCAGACCAACTATAAATGTTATTACTTGAAAATAGTTACTATTTAAATGCTGCTGTTGTCATCATGTTATTTACCAATATTATATGAGAAAAAGCACACACCAGTACCAATGTATCTATATTCACGGTGAAAGAAGCTGTTTAAGTGTCAGACGTATTTTGGTGTAATTTTTCTTAGATTTTCTTTTTTTATCATCTATAAATATAATGTAGATGTACAACATTTTGCCATATCTTCAGTGTAAATCTATAGCCATCGGCTGTTCTTGATAACTAAAACGTGATTTTACTGTAAAAACATTAAATTAATTTTCATTCTTTTTTGCACCTTTGGAGCAGGACGAAGAGAAAAAAATAGTTTTGCAAGCAAATATTGCGCACTATGTTGTGCTACATGTTATTCCACAGAGTTGATGACATTACACACAATAGTGGTGCTAATGAAGATACCAATGGGCTCAACTATGCGGAGACAACAACATTGTGTTAAGCTAAATACAATTGAAGTGTGACATAATTTAAGTGGAGCACAATTGAAAAAAGCTGGAAATTTTCCAAAGGAAATTTAAAAAAACTATTGTTTATAATACTATGATGTGTGTTTGTTTCTATGTTTTATTTCGTAATTGAAATATACATCTGCTGCTTATTTTGTATACATACCAAAAGTATTAATTTAAGTTTATATTTTTGCAAGCAAATTGTTATATATAAATTGTTCCAAATTTTCCAGTTTTTTTCTGAATTGGCAGCAATAGCATTTTTTTTAATATGACATTTATTTGTTCAGAAGAAGTGAGGGAAGTTGTCCTATAAAGTTCTATAGAGCCTTTTCTTTTATTTGGTAAAACTAATATTACAAACAAATGGTATTGCACATTTATATAGATTTATTAAAATATGCATTATTAAAAAATTTAAAGTCCTTTAAAGAGGACAAAAGTTGACGGAATATATAAATAAGTTCGTAGTTTTTTTGTCTATATATCAATGGACATAAAGTGGGATTTCCCTTCAAAAATAAAACAATCAAATATTTCAAGCAGTGTCATCCAGGAAAGACGCTCTCATGATACGAACATAGTATTTTTAAAGGGACGGTGCAATGGTCCTATGTTATTTACTGCCTCGCCCACGATGTCGAACAATATTGTTCTTTTGTGACATTACATTTAAAACAACAACTAAATATTAAAAATGGTTTTTTTAATGTAATTTTCCACATTGTATTCGATACCCGGCAACACTGCCTTGAGTTGTAAACAACGTGTACTTTTGTTCGCGGATAAATAATAAATTTTTCATTTTAAATAAATTATCTTTTTGACTATGAATGGTCAAAAAAAGGAGGAAGTTTTGTGGCAATTGTCCCAAATACAAGATCCCCAAGATAAACGACGGGCCGAGTACCAGCAACAGGTTTCATCTGCTGTCCGAAGATGAAGAAGACGAGGTGGTAAAAAAGGAGAAGATTCCACCAATAATAGTGGATGCCAAAGTAAGCTTTTCCAGAGCCCTTGGATTAATCGGTGAGAAGTTTATGTTTAAGAGAATGTCGATTGGGGCAAAAATAATTTCAAGCACCATGGAGCTGTACGAGGAGGCTCTGAAAATACTAAAAAACAACAACATGCATTTCTACACACACGAGGTAAGAGACAGTAAGATTTTCAAGATGGTGCTGTTTAGTTTACCCCGTCAGACGACAGCAGCTATTATGGAAGAATTTAAAAATACGCACAACATTTCTCCTGTAAGCGTTAAAGAAGTTATTACCAAAAGATCAAACGAAGATGACACACTGTATCCGATCGAATTCGATAGGCAACACGTTTCAAAACGTGAAATTTTAAAAATCAGATTTTTCTGTAACATTGTTGTTTACTGGAGAAAACCTTTTAAGAGTAATAAAGGTCCTACACAATGTACTAAGTGTTCGATGTACGGTCATGGAGCCAAAAACTGCAACAGAGTCAAGGTATGTACTGCTTGTGCGGGTAACCACGATTACGCTGATTGTTCACTAAACAAAAGCTCACCTGATGGCAGTATAGTGTACAAACGTCATAACTGTACAAATAAAAATTACAGAAATGTAAACCACAGGGCAGATGATCCTAAATGCCCATGTCGTAAAGATTATTTAGAGATTCGACAAAGATTAACAGCAAAAAATAAAATGACTATTATGAGATATAAAAGTAGTTATGTAACAGTCGAGAGTGATTTCCCGCAACTATCGAGCCAAGAATCCCTGTTTCTAGGGGAAAATATGTTTTCTGATGTGGCTAAAAGCAAAACACGGGACAACAACAATGAGTTATCCAATGATAAACTATTGGAAATATTTTTTAATGCAGTAGACGCATTGGAAAAATGTCAAACAAAGTTTGATAAATTGAGAGTCTTAGGTATGATGCTTAAACATGCCATATAAAAGAGTTGTTGTATACAATGTTCATGTTATGCACTGGAACGCTCAAGGCATAACAACCGAGCAGCTGCATAGGTCGAGCAAGTTCTTCACTTCAAATAAGTTGATATACTTTTGCTCAATGAGACGTTTTCAAAACCACAGCACAAACTTCAATTAGGAAGCTGCAATATTTATCGTGAAGACCGGCTATCGCATGGCGGAGGAGTACTCATTGCGGCAAAAGCTAACATAGTTCACAAGTTATTACCTAAAATTAACACAAAAAGCATTGAAAATATTTATATACAGGTTACTATAAATAGACGTCCTGTAGTTTTTACTGCTGCATATGATCCAATTTATACTCCCGACTCTAAGGCGGACTTACTCACAAACTTCTCTTGTGACAATTTATTATTTATTTACCTAGCAGGATAATGTAATCAATAAGAATAAAATAGGTTTTACACAACTTGTATATGTGTTCATTCCAGATTTGATAAGTTTTTAACAACGAGATGTCCAAGGATAACAATCAATTATTTAAAAGAGTTCGAAAAAGGAATTGTATAATTCATTATTTTTTTCAAATATACACCTAGACGATATGAAGTCGACAGATCGTTATTTTCACAAAAACGTCTGAAACACCAACTCACAAACAATAAAAATACATTCAGTGTGGAATTATTTTGATATGATAGTGGGAAATTGTTTCAAAGAGAATGAGAGGAGTGAAATGTTGGCTTTATTGTAAATTAAATATTTGCAGGGACGATATTCAGACATATTCACACTCATTCAGAAAATAATACAAACATTAAGAACATTAAATAGTTTAAGGAAAAAATTCATTGTAATAAATAAACGAAAAAGATATTTTTAACAACATAAAAAATATGTCTGAAATATGAGAAATAAAGGACAAAATGATCAATTGTCCGTAGCATAATATATGTATATACAATGTATTCTCACTTGAAAATACTTTACAAGAAGCGTGACTTATGAAGTTCATTTTATATGTGAACAATTTAAAAATTTTATTCAGTTATGTGTAGTTTGTAATATTAAACACTTCTGACGTTTTCTTTTGCCCTTTTTATTGAAAACTTGTAGTATTAATAAAATTTTTAATAGCAATTTAAAAAAAAATTAAAAGAAATTTTTCTTAAAAAAGAAAACGCCATAAATACATTATAGTGGAACCATTTTAAATAAAATAGATAAAAAACAATTAATATTTATATGTAATTGTTGAACTCTTTCAATGAATTTTTAGCTTGAGTTCGAATCTGAGTCTATCCATTTCTTCTTAATTTTTAAGAAATTGTTCTTGGATAAATTCGTTATTATTCCTTGGAACAATTTATTGATCACCTTTATACGATTTTGCCACTTTTGACGGTAGATACTAGTGACTAGGAATATCAACTACTTAACCGTATGATTTAAATCAGATTTAAACTGAAGTAAAAAATTCATTTTTACAAATTAATAATATCTAAAGATACGCGTGTAGGCTGGAGTGATAATGTATGAAAAATTACTTACTTGTCTTGATGTTTTGAGGTGCTCCAACACAATTAAAAACTAGGAAAAATTACCTATTTTTCATTTTGTCCTCAAACTATCAGATACGTTTTAAAGTATAGTTTATGATGAATATAAAGAGTTTTTTGTATTCTTATTTTTTATGTCTTAAAGATGTTAAATTTTTTCTCTTAAATTTTTTATTATAACTATTAATATTAAACTAATTCTATTAACCCAACTATTAAAATTTAATTGATACTATCAAAGTAAAAAAATATGTATTATTGAAATCATTGAAACATTTTAAATACTCTGAGGTGCTAAGAAAAGTTTGAGACAAAGCTATGGAAGGACCATTCTCTCCGTACTGATAAATTACCTGCATTTCAGTAGATACAGTAATACTAGAGATAATAGGAACTAGTCAGCTTTGCAGCACGTCTCAAATTATTATTAAAGTGTTTGGTGGTTTGCACACTAAGAAGACAAAAAGTGGGGCAATCAAACATAAAATATATTTTCCTACCATAAACAATTAAATCTTACGTGTGCAAAGAAAAACACGTGTTATAAAAATAGATGCCAAGAGACGTCAAAAGGCTGCTTCAACGAAACAAAACGAGCCTGTATCTGCATCCAGTTGTCATTGGTTATGAAAAGTGAGTCTATTATGATAATCCAAAGCTCTATTATATGGATTAGAATCCCAACCATACCAAAAAACCGATAACATTCTCGAAAATCCATTGTGCAAGGTAATGTTCTTATTGGTGAAATCAGAAGGGTGTCATCTATTATGAGATCTTAAAATCAGGTAAACCGAATTACAGGCACTTCTAGTGAGCACAATTGATTCTTTTGAAGAGAAGTATTGCAAGAAAAATGGCCTTAATATGTGACTACCAACGCGATTCTACAAATTTTCATCATGGGAACGATGGGTCACATGTTGCGCTACCAGATAACAACTATTTGAAAAAATGTGGAGAAGAAGTTTTGCCCTAACCGCCACATTGCGCAGGTATTAACACCGCTAACTACTAAATATTTGTTGCATTTGACGCAGAATGCTCTAGTTGAACTGCATTTTACTTCAGAATAAGGTATAGAAAATTTAAATTATAACAGAATTATTTTATGGAAGAGAAAATGTAAAACTTCTTCACCCTTTTTTATTTAAATAAACATGTATTCTTCTGTTGTAATTGATTCTTAGCTTAGAAAAGATTTGTTTTAATGGATATTGAAGTTAGTTTCAATTTACACCAAAATTTCTTTTCCTTTTTTTACAGTTTTAAATCCAAGAAGATAGCTACCATAAACACAACAAAGTTTACTTTTATTTTTCTTTTATCTACATATATTTTTCAAATGAATTTATAAGCCAACAATGCATTGGTGCAATGTCAGCAAATATTATTTCTTCAATACCGGAATCAATAAGAATATTTTGCCAGTAATACTTCTATAAGAATGTTTTTAAGAAAAACATAATGCAAGAAAAATAAATATCTTGCAGCTAAAAGGAAATACAATTATACTAAACTAAAAAAATTTGCAAAAAAAAAAATCTAAAGCATTATAAATATTGACAGTCACACTGACAGACCATCGAACACGAAAGATATTCTTAGAATGGATATTGGGTTATATATTTTTTTGTTTTCGTAATGAAAGTAATGACATACAAAAACGATACAAGAATACAAGTATAAAGCAAAAGCAACAAACAAGATAAACGAAAAACTACTACGAGACCACCAGCACATACTTCACATGCATATTCATTGACAATTTTGTACTCACCTTATACAAACAAGTAAACCAGTTAACCAAAACGTTCAAAAGTAGTATCACTTTCAAACAGTTCTAAAACATTTTTCGAAGAAAACACTCTGGAATTTATACCGAACGCAAAATAAGAAAGGGCTGCTAGAGTTTATTTGTCGCTCACTTTGTGGCAGCAAATCTTTCGATTTCTATGTTTTGCTCATAAATCCTTAACGAACCATATGCAATATCCAAATGGAACCACAAACAAACTCCTAAGTTATTCCATTTCGATATCGTAAATGGAAGTTAATTAATAATTTCTCGATATAGCGAAAGATTTCCTATACGCTACTTTCAACGACTAAAGCTTTTGTTTTCACTTGCATTAATGACATTCTTTGATTCGGGAATATGTTTGTGATAATTTTTAACTGTTGTTTTTCCACTTTACAAACTTGTCCAATAATTTATATATTTTATAAGAACATCATTTTAATGTTGAGTTGTATTAGCCTTTCTCCGCAATGTTGCCGAAAATTTTTAAACACTTTCTCACAATCGGTCAGATGTACGGAGTTTGTTGGCAACAATCCAATCTATAAATTGAATGTTTTTTTTTATTATTTAAAAGATTTTATTTTTCTACACTTCCCTGTGTATTTATATATTTGCTTTAACCGCTCATTTTCGATTGTTACATTGCGAAGTCTAGAAAAATTAAAAAAAAAATTAATTAAAAATTATAGCCTTAAGTTTAAAGCTCAAAAGGAAAAGTATAACTATTAACATGCATTTATAGGTAATTTAACTTGAAATTTTTTGATTAATTGCCAATTAGTTATATTTATTATTTTAAGTATTGAACGATTTCACAGATTAAGAAGATTGGAAATTCAATGGTCGAAAAATTATAGAAGACCTCCCCTGTCTTCATAAAACAACTTCGCATATTGGTAAGCTACTAAAAGTTACAAAATCTTTCTCAAAAACTGTATTTATTGTGCAATCGCATTTGGAATATTTGACATTGATTTAAGCATTTTCTGTGTTATTTTTTTAATATGTAATTAATCTTTCAATGAAACTTAAGCAGTGGAATTCAAAAAGAAGTTTGACTTATAATACAAATCCTAGGGCAGTTAATTCGATTTCATTTTTGCAAATAACATGTTAATGTGAAATTAATTGAAAAATTAAAAAAGGGGCTATTCGATAAAATTATATTTTTTATCAAATAGTCAGTGGCAATAATTTATTTAAAATAACTAATTAATTGGTCTTCCATATGTAAATAAGCGATAACGACTTTTTTTGAAGCTGATAGCTGATTCGTTATTTTAGCTGTTTAACATTTATTTTTAAATTCGTTAAACTTATATTTCCTCTCAAAAACTCGTTTATTTTTTATTGAAAATATTCATTTAATTATTTACATATTTTCTTGAAAAACTACAATAAAAAATGTTGATTTTTTAAATGTCGAATAGTCGGGGTTGCGATTTGTACATTTTTCCCATGATTTGGATTTTCCAAATCCTTTTTTTAATGTAAGAGTTGTAAGTGTTTTTTTTGGCTATGGCGAAATAGTTTTATAAGGTGATAACAGTGGCGAATTAAATTGGCGTGCTAAAAAGTGTTTAGTTTCAGTTTTCAAAACACCGGGATTTGATCTTTATTTTTATATGTTGACGCACTTCTTTTGTCTGCTGTTGACTGAGAACAAACTACTTTACAGTATTAAAACATTTATGGAGTGATTGTGTTGAGCATTAAAAATATTAATTTAGTAACTGCTGTCATTACAATAGAATATACAGTGCCATTCACAGTGTAAGATCAAATGACACAAAAACTAATACTTTAATACTATATCTCAGTTTTAGAAAGTTCCTCAAAAACTAGAATACAATACAATTTAAAATATGCATTTTAAACGATTTCATATATTTAGACAAATGCCAAAAAAAATTGAAAATCTTAACAGATTACATATTGCTTTGCTAAATATAAGCTCAACAAGCACATTGACTGAAAGAGCATTTTTAATTTATAATTTCTTTAAAAAAAATTCATAGAGCCTCTCCAAAGCATTTAAATTATATTTTAATTTTAAAAGATTACTTTAATAAAATTAATTAGAATATTTTTTTGCATTTTAATTTTTATATTAACGACAACCCACAACCAGTGCGCTTCGCTACACCCATAATCATAAAAGTAACGTTTAGAACTATAAACTATTAATTTTTATATCCTACTTCTGGAATTTCATTATTTTAGACACGGAAAATTTACTTTGAAAAGTCTTTATTTCTGCTGGTAGAATGAGAGAGAGAGAGAGAGAGCGAGAGGAGGAGAAAGAGAGACAGAGAGAGAAATACTTCATCTCTGTCTTTGTCTTTTTCCAAGGCTTTGCAAAGTAAACTCTGCGCGTGTAAAAGGGAAACAATGGAGATTTCTAATATTATTTAATCAAATAAGCTCTGCAAAAGATCTGATTTCAACACAAATATCCAACCAATATTTATAAAAAGCTAACTGCAAACAAACCCTTTCGAACAGTTGGGGGAATTATTATATTCGGTCTTGCAAAAATATTATGGGACCAAACTGCAAGAGAAAACTTTCACTCGAAAAAAAGTTTTATATTGGTTCAAAAAAGTAAAAAATGTGCACGAATTCATAACGTCCTTCTTCTTTGAAATCGGTTAAAAATTATTCATAGGCTTTCTTGTATACATAACATAACTGAAAAGATTGTCCCTGAGATTTATTTATTGTCATCGCAAACGCTAAGCGAACAGGAAATTGCAAACTTTTGAATTCCAATGACATGTCTGTCGTTTTCATTTGAATACATGGCAGCAATACATCTCTTGCTCTATATTTTCCTGTTATTATTGCTGCTTCGATAAGATTGATCAACAACTATTTAACAGCAAGTCGAGTCCTATTACAATGTCAAGGTGGGTCAATATTAAGCAAGCAAACTTTTGATTAAAAAACATGTGGTGGAAAGTTTGGCAAATCCAGCGAATCCAAGAATTGGACAGGATAATTAATTACATCCTCAACATTCGTTACAGTATTGATGGATTTATAAGTTCTGACATTACCGCCAATTTCATTCAAAATTTAACTATTCATCAAATTTACGTTAATATTCTTAGCCGCTAGTAAAAAACGTTCAGAAAACCATTGTGTGTTTCTGAAATTTTGTTAGATATTTGGGTACACACAGTAGATAGAGTCGTCAATAACAGGAAGTGTTTGTCGAAAGTCACCGGGTAATAGAATAAGTGCACCTCTAAATAACTTCTGAATTTATATACGGTACGGCTTAGAGCCTCCAAAGATTTGTACATTCATCCCATATTATAATCTTATATATATGTAGCACTTTGTACATGAAAGATTTTTTTTTAATATTTAATGTGTAGTCTTCATTTATTTGGCATTTTAATTGTAATTTAAGTGCTGAATGCGCAGTTCTTCTATAATCTAAAAGTTTGGCCGCAATGCCGGATAGATATCGGAAAATTAATAATTACCCTTTACGGGGGTTACTCGTCTCCCCCACTGATACTATTAATTGCTTTGCATGATGTTTTTAATTATATAACGGGTGGTACTGGTTTACCTCTTCTATACTGCCAAGATTTTGCTGAAAATACCACATTATTGTAAGAGTAACACACATTAAATTTAGAGAGCCTCCTTCTTGCAGTAGTATAGATATGAGAAAATTATGGGTGCTACGCGTGTCCACCATTCCATACCGCCAATATTTTTGGGGATCGCATGTTTTTCTAAAAAATAATGCATATCGAATTTAGAAAGCTTCACTCTCATATGTGTGCAGATATGAGAAAATTAATAACTGCCTCCTTTTGGGGCACCTGTTTCCCACCTCCTATACAACGAACATTTTTCTGAGATTCGTACGTTTTTCTAAGAATAACACGCATTGAATTTAGTTCTGAAATTTCAAAACGATCGGTTGTACCGTTTGGCGTCCTATAAGGAACATACAAATAAACAAAGATAAAAACACAGATAAACAGATCTTATTATACTTCGAACTTATGGGGTATGTTCTTTAGACTACGTATTTTTTTCAGGAGCAACATTCTATATGAATATACTAAAATATGAGGAATTACAATGTAATTCGATTCGAAAAAAAATCATTGAAATTTGCATTTCTCACACATTGTGTTTAGTTTATTCCGAATCGAAATACATAGTAATTAATCCCCACCATCTGTAGATATTAATGCAAAGTACTTACTTAAAGTAAGTATTTAGGATTATCCATACATTCATGTGTGTATCTCTTATACATGTGTGCCTACTAACCCCTTTCAGAGCGTGATGCATCGATTGTGCGAGTGGGTTTCGTTCTCAATATTTTCACTTCTATTTGACCAATGTCAAATGGACCGGTATGCATAGATTGCGATGATGGTTCTTAATGTTTGTTTCTAACATTGTTCCGCTGTTTGTTTTATCATTACTTGAATTTTTACGAAGTTCTTGCTTCACATTTCAGTTTTGTCAAAATGAGCCGCAGAAGTAAGTTGTGTTTGCAATTACAGAAGTACTAATCGTTAACAAATAGTGAAGTGGGCATATTTTCATTAAAAAAAATATATAAATTTTAATGTTTTAAATCAACTGAAATCATTTGATGCAATAAAAAAGCGTTTTGGCTAAGCATTTTTACCGAGATGCAACAATTGTGCGTGTCCTGAAAAACCTTAAAGGGTATAAAAATTAGTAAACATAGACATTGATTATATTTTCATACGATATAGAGACCATACATTTCAAAAATTATGAAAAAATTCCCTGTCGTTTAGCCTCAGGTCTGAAAGGGATACATTGTAGCGTAATCTAGCAGTCACTATAACCAACAGCAAGCAATTGTTGTCTGCAGTACCGCAAACTACACAGCGTCCAATTACATTGACAAATGCCTGACAAAATATTTTATTAATTTTATTATTATGTTGTAATTTGAATCAGTTTTAAGCTTGACTATTGAGAGTTGCGGTGTCATAATGGCAAAGAAAAAATTTAAGTTTTTTAACTAACGCGTAGAATGCCTTTAATGAGTCTTCAATTCGGTCATCATTTCAAAAACTATTTAATAAATCAATCGACTGGGATAATGAAGATGTCATTCCTCTTTCAGAGTTACGTTTTCAGCTAGCTGACGATGCATTCAATATTCAATCCATTGCAACTTTGCTTCAAAAAGTAGAACCATTGCAGCAAATATCACACAATGATAGAGCAGTGTACCGATGATGACCTTACTGATGGTGAAGAAACCGGTGATGTGGTACTCAATACGAAGCAAGTTACATCGGAGGAGACTATATCAGCGTTCAACATTTGCTTAGAATGGGAGGACAAAACAATGCTTCATTAGACGATATTATGATGCTCCAGAGACTAAGAAGCAGTGTAGTACTGAACAAGCGACTTTGTACAAAACAAAAATTTTAAATTTCTTTAATTCCACATAAAATATGTATCTACTGTTATACGAATGCGTTGAACTTAAGTGTTTTGAATTGAAATATTAAACTTAGATTCTAAACAGATATATGTGCCTTTTATTTTGTATGGGAAATTGATACTCGGTACTTGCGACAACCTCGAAACTTGCACCGAGCCCGGTTTTCATTACGTGCAAGAATCGAGTTTCTACTGTAATTCAATTATTAACTTATACTTAGCAGCTCCAACAGTGAGCTCTAAGTCATTGAATAAAATAATAAAAAATTATAGGAAGAAATATTTGTTTTCTTTACAACATATTTATATGAAGTTAATTTTTATGTTTTACATATTTACATGATTTGTTCATTTTTTTATAATAAAGCATTATTTTATTGTAATAATTTTTAGCATAATAATTTTAATATAATAATTTTAGTATAATAATTTTCTCACTAAAAAAATCGTTTGACAGGGTTTTCCTGAATTTTAAAATCTGTAACCGGGTTTTTCAAAATTTTAAAATCGGTTTCTGGATTATGTTGAATAATCGATCACCGTAATATGTATGTAAAAAACTCACAACTTAAGAATGGATTAATAGGTCAGAAACATTAGGCGCATTCTAAAAGCATTGAGCTCATTTAGATGCCATGAGACAATGATCCGACTGAATCCGGCAAATTTTGAGAATTTTCGAAAATAAAAGTTTTCAAAAGGATATTTTCTCCTAATAATTTGAAATTGCTTCATCAAATAGGTTTTTGATGTTCAGTGACTCTTGTAGACTTAAAAATCCAAGTCAATCGGTTCAAATTTAATCAAAAGCAGTTCAGCGGTTCGAGAGATATCACTCACGAAATTTTCGAAAAATAGTTTTATTTTAATAACACTAAAAGACCGCTTTCAGGTTTGCTAAGAAGTAAGTTTTTGCAAGGTCAACCGAATCTAATATTTTTTGTTTGTTTTTTGAGGAATTTTCCTCAATTTGAAAATAGAAGTTAACAACAGTGACGAGGCTGTCGTCAAAAAATAATTTAGCAAATTAAGCTCTTTTTATATTTTTACTTTTACACGCGCTTCCGATCCAATTACGAAATTGCCTTCTTGCTGAAACTATAGCAAAAGAATTTTGCATGATCAGCGTCTGCATACTTGCACATGTTGGTGCAACGTGATCGATGAATTTAACGAGCCAACAAAGTTGGCTGGGAACAGGCAGTCTTGGCTATGGTGTCACAAGTGGCAGTCGTGTTCGAATTATTTGTCTTTTTAATTTGTGAAAATAATTAAATTAATTTTGTGAATTTTATTAAAGGTAAATTTATAAAAATCAAAATTAAAGTGTTTTCATTAAAGGCGCAGTTGGTGGCGCCTAAAACATAATTATTTTAGTAATACCGATTAAAATCCTTTAACTGGCGCCCGAGCAGGGACCCGCTTAAAAGACAGCGGGTCCTTGAATAATAATAAAAAAAAATCAATCCATGATCACTGAAGTATAAATAATATTAAAATAACTATAAAATACTAACTTTAACTCCTCCTTTGCTAATCCGGTATTCCTGGTGGTTGAAAAACTAAAAAAACATCACAGAAGGTTACCGAGGTGAAAGTGAAGTAAGCCGTACCGTAGTAGGTATCCGCGATTATAAAAGTGGATTTCCAAACCGGAGTCTTACGGAGCTTCCGTGAGGACAAAAGGATTTTAAACGGTCGCGGCGCGTACCATAGCCAAGGCTCAATATAATAATAAAAAAATATATATATATAAAAAAAAAACATAAATATTAATGTGAAAAAATTTACGAGGAAGAATTTCCCTCAAGTGGCATCAGTGCAAAAATATTTTTTGAAATTTCAAAAGAAAAATTATATAAAAAAAAGAGAATAAAGATATAAAAAATTGAATGAAAATATAAAATATAAAAAAAGGAAAAAACGAAAATTAAAAAAGAAAATATTATTATTAAATTGAAAATATCCTTTCGAAATTGATATCTAAAATAAAATTAAAAAAGAGAATTAAAAATTGAAATAAAAAATAAGAAAACAAAAATTTTTTTTTTTAGAAATACGAAAATTAAAATAAGAAAGAGAAAATATAGCATTGAAAATATTCTTTTGAGAATTGAAATTAAGAGCATAAATCAAAGAGAAAATATAAAAAGGGTCAAGAAAAAGAAGTTAAGTGAAATTGTGCAACGACCAAGGATCTTTTTCAGCAAAGTTTTCCTGACATTTCAGGTAAGTGAAATTTCTTTCCTCCTTTGTCAGCTTAAATTAAAAAAATAATGGAAGAGGTAAAATCCACAATAACGACTATGACTGGAGCCATAAATCGGTTTATGGAACAGCTCAAGTCTGTTGAAACTCGTATAGGTACTATAGAAGCGAGTCTCAGTAACAACGCACTAGGACAAGTTTTAGGTAGGATAGAGCGTCTCAAAAATGGGCGAGCTGCGGCGGAAGTCCCATTGGTCACTGACGAAGTACCTCTTCAACGGCCACGAACCGAAACCGAATTAAAAGATATAAGCCGACCAGATATAAGAAACCATTCTTTCTGTTATGGACAAACCAATTTATCGTGCAATAATACAGAGCGTCCGCCAAAAAATTATTGGCGCTGCAGACACAGCTCTGGTGTCCTATAATGTATTCGATAGTGATTGGGCTGAAATTAAAAGGATACTTTCTCTTCACTACGCTGATAAACGAGACATCCAAACTCTAGAGCATCAACTCAATCAGCTTTCCCAAGGATCTTCGACAATAGACGAGTTTTACTCCACTATTAATCACCAACTTTCGCTCATTATTAATAAACTGAAGACGGAATCCTACAGTGAGGAAACCATCAAAGCCCTGGTGGAAACCTACAGGAACAGAGCGTTGGACATTTTTGTACGCGGGTTCGAAGTAAGTACAAGCAACAAACAGCCTAAACTTTATCACATAGAAACTTTTTCTGATGAGGACCACGCAGCTCAAAATGGGATAGAGGAAGACTCTCGTCAGGAAGAAACTGTAGGAGAAGTAAATTTTATGGGGGAAGGCCCTCAAGTTTACCCTATATAGAATACCCTTCTGTTACTGGTGATATTTTATGTTTCTTGATCGACACGGGCTCTAACAAGAACTTTTGCAGCCCACGCTTATCATACGGTAGCATAATTTTAGAAAAACCAATAAATGTCAGATCAGTGGGAGGAGATGTGAATATAGATAGAAAAGTAATTGGGCCATTTTTTAAATTTTTAGGGATAAATGAACCTATTCAATTTTATGTCTTGCCAGCATTAAAAACATTTGATGGAATTATTGGGGATAATACACTTAAGGAGTTAGGTGCTTTGGTTGATAGAAAGGAAAATGTTTTAATTTTGAAAAATTGCTTTAAAATTCCATTAAAAGAAAAAGTAACAAGTGAGTCAAATTATATATTAGGCGAGGAATATGTACCAGAAGTTAGGACAAGAATAGAAAGTCTTATTAATAAATACAAACCACTTTTTGGACCACTCGATGGTAGCGAACTTGCATCAACAAACGTTCAGGCAGAAATCAGGACAAGTACGGAAGAGCCAATATATACGAAGAGCTATCCGTACCCAGTCTGTATGAAGGAAGAAGTAGAGAGACAGATAAAGGAAATGCTTTCTGAGGGAGTAATAAGACCCTCCAAAAGTCCATACAATTCACCTATTTGGGTCGTGCCTAAGAAGCCAAAACCCAATGGTGAAAAACAATATCGGATGGTAGTGGACTTCAAACGTTTAAATGCTGTAACCATTCCAGATACCTACCCAATTCCAGACATTACGTCTACTTTAGCTAGTTTAGGTAAAGCAAAGTATTTTACAACAATAGATCTTACATCAGGCTTTCATCAAATAGCCATGAAACCAAAGGACATCCCAAAAACTGCTTTTTCAACAGCAAACGGCAAATTCGAATACTTAAGATTGCCTTTTGGCTTAAAGAATGCGCAGGCAATATTTCAGAGAATGATAGATGATGTCCTCCGCGAATACATAGGAAAAATTTGTTTTGTCTACATTGACGACATAATCGTAATTGGCGAGAATATAGAGAATCATTTGAGGAACATAGATACAATTTTTGCAAGGCTTCGCGAAGCTAATCTAAAGGTAAATCTGGACAAAACACATTTCATGAAAACTGAGGTGGAATTCCTTGGCTATATCGTTGGGTCTGAGGGAATCAAACCAGATCCTGCCAAAGTCAAGTCCATTGAAAATCTGTTACCGCCCACGAACTTGAAAGAGTTGAAAAGTTTCCTGGGAATGACCTCCTACTATAGGAGATTTATTCGCGACTACGCAAAAGTGGCAAAACCCCTTACAAACCTTACAAGAGGAGAACATGCCCAAATAAAAGCCAGTCAGTGTAAAAAAGTGCCAATTACTCTAAATGATGAGTCTCTAAAGTCTTTTAATAGACTTAAATCTATGTTAACTACAGCTGAACTTCTGTCCTTCCCAGACTTTGAGAAACCGTTTAATTTAACAACGGATGCCTCCAATACTGCGCTAGGTGCCGTTTTGTCACAAGGTGAAATCGGCAAGGACAAACCCATAGCCTATATTTCTCGTTCGCTCAACAAAACTGAAGAAAATTACGCCACAAACGAGAAGGAGATGCTAGCCATTGTGTGGGCTCTTGATAATCTCAGAAATTATTTATATGGTGCAAAAAAAATCAAGATCTATACCGATCATCAACCCTTAACTTTTGCATTGGGAAATAGGAATTTTAATGCCAAATTAAAAAGATGGAATGCACGCATAGAGGAGTATAACCACGAGTTGATTTATAAGCCTGGTAAATCGAACCACGTGGCTGATGCTCTTTCGAGATTAAAAACCATTTCAAATCATTTATATCATTCTTCTACTGATACTGCGAGTGAAGGAACAGCTAGGAACCCGGATGAAACTCTAACTGCTTCAGAGGGTCTAGAAGACGATGATCTTTCATCAATGGCCACAGTTCACAGCGCAGAACAGGATGCTTCTGACTTGATACCCCATGTAGGGGTACCTATAAATGTCTTCAGAAACCAGATTTGAGAAAGTTTTTTGCATACATACATATATATTTTGTTTTATCTGCAGATTAAATTAGCTTCACACATTATAACGAACAACAGTCTTTCGTGAGCTAATTACTACCTAAGAAAGTTTAGCTGTTACTCTTCGTTACTTGTCAACAGGCGAAAGCTGCGGATCAATTCAGTATATTATTTGTATTCCTTTTAATACTATTTCAGTAATTGTTCCTGAAGTTTGTAATGCAATTAATAATATTTTGAAGGTGAAGTATTTAAAGGTAAATCAAATAATGTCTTCAGAAACCAGATTATACTAGGAATTGGAATGGACATGACAGCAATGGAGGAACCACACCGTGGATACACTAGACACTTTATTTCCTCAAAAAACTGGTATAGGGAAAAACTTGTAACTTTGCTAAAAGAGAAGCTTCGCCCAAATATCCTTAACGGAGTAAAAGCACCAGAAAGTCTTCTTGGTGATATACAAGAAATTTATATTGATCATTTTTCTAGATATAAAGTAAGAATTGCGCAAAAGTTAGCCACAGACATTACTTCAAAAGAACGCCAATTTGAAATAATCGAAACTGAACATAGAAGAGCACATCGCAATCGCAGAGAAAATGTTGAACAAATTTTAGATCAATTTTACTTTCCGCATATGCGCGCTAGTATAAGGAAATACGTTGCCAGCTGCGACGTTTGTAATAGATGTAAGTATGACAGAAAACCTCCACAAATACATCACCAACAAACACCTGATCCTAAATACCCATGTGAAATTCTTCACATGGACATTATGGAAATTCAGGGACAGAAGTTCATTACCTGCATAGATAAGTTTACAAAATTCACGAAATTCTTTGGTATTAAGGATAGATCATTAGCACAAGTAAGAAAAAAATTAATTAAAATTTTGCATTATTTCACAGTGCCAAAAATTCTCGTTACTGATAACGAACGGAGCTTCCTAAGCCCCTTAATAGAAACTTTCATCAAATCACTAGGTATTAAATTATATCTTACGCCAGTACAAAGAAGTGAGGTGAACGGGCAAATTGAGAGACTGCATTCAACAATAATTGAAATTTATAGATGTTTAAGAGTTGAATACCCGAATCTATCAGTGAAAGAATTAATTGAAATCTGTGTCGATAGGTACAATAACACCATCCATTCAACAACAAAGAAAAGACCCCGTGACTTATTCTTCAATAGAAATGTCGGAACAAACTATGAAAATCTATTATTAGAACAAAATAAGGTTAATACAGATCTAAGGCATTTGCTTAAAAGAAATATGGCAGCTCGCAATGCAAGAATGAATAAAAAAAGACAAAGCCCTAAAAAATATAGAAAAGGTGATAGAATCTATGTAGCTATTAAAACTATTCAGGGAAAAAACAAGGCGCTATATAGAAAAGAAATAGTTGATAAAGATAATAGGGTAACTGTGCTGACAAGGAGTGGAAGAAAAATTCACAAGGAACACATAAAAAATTTAAATGGGCAAAGCCCAAAGAAAAACTCTGTCTTGTAAATAATTATAGATCCTTTATCGTCTCACTTAATTAACATATACTTCTCAAAAATAAAAAAAAATATAAAAAAAGAGAAAAAAGGGGGAAGGGTACTTTTTAAATAAAATAAAATCTTAAATTTTACTATTTGTCATCTAAACATTTCATTGTCACGACACCACCTCATTTTTATCGATATAACGAACTTATACTATTTTCAGAAATCAGATTTCTATAACCATGCATCTCAAGTTTATTCTCTTCATCGCATTCAACCTGATTGCTTTTGTAAATAGCGTACAAATCTATCAATACAAAACATCGCTGGTTTCATTAAAGATTGGCAATGGATGGATAGCCGATGGGAACTTTAAATTAGTACACGTCATCAACTTGGAGCAGTACATGGATATGGCTGCAAATATATCTTCGCTTATTCAAAGGCACATTCCGCCAAGCAAAAACAAAGAGTTCATTTTGCACCACATGCTGCAGATGCAAGAACGCCTTAATGAATTGACGAATGTAAAAAGAAGGACTCCTAGATCAATCGATTGGATCAGATCGGCTTGGAAATGGATCGCTGGAAGTCCTGATTCAACAGATTGGAATAGTATACTAAGGAGCCAAGAAAACATCATCGTAAACAACAATGAGCAATATAAGATTAATAAAGAGCTTCGGCAGGCGACGAACCAAGTTGTAAAAAAGATCAATGAAATCATCACCAGAGTAAACAATATCACGAGCGGTAAAGACTACACTTTATTGGAACAAAGTACCATCAACGAGGTCATTATCTTGAGAGACGAAATAAATGAAATTGTCCGAGCTTGTCAGCTGGCTAAGAGCGGTATTGTCAACACAAATCTGCTAGACCAATCGGAGATAAATAGGATAATTGACGAGCTGGAAACGTTGCCTTATGGCAATGCAATAGAAGCAGTGGAGTACGGAACGCCATCAATTTATACAAATGGTTCATTATTGTTGTATATTCTGTCAATACCAAAACTTGAAAGAAGCTTTTATAACTTGCTTCTCACTAGAGCTACTATTAATGAAGGAAAGCAAATAGATCTGCCGTTCGAGAGGGTGCTTGTTAGTGACGCTGAGACCTATGGTATCAAAGGTAACTGTCTTTTAATAAGTAATTCTACAGTCTGCAAAAGATCATCCGTAATTAAATTGGAAGAAGATGACTGCCTTAACCGCATTCTTAAAGGCGGATCAGCCAGATGTAAATACAGACGTACCCAGGAAGAAATTGTTGAGTTATTGAGTGACGACATTATCTATGTAACGAACTACAAGGGTTTGATTAAGTCAAATGGCAAAACCGAGTTTCTGAATGGCACCTATCTCCTGCAACTCTCCAACGAGTCGGTAGTGATAAAGAATCATACTTACTCAAGGAAATCAATCACGAAAGTTCAAGCCCTACCGCCAGTACTAGCAAATATAACACATGACGACCTGCTGCTGGACATCAAATATGTCCATGAAGTAAGCCTCAATAATATAAACCGATTGAACCAGTTAGGAGTAAGATTCAATGGTACCGTTGGAATTAACGTTACGATCCTTATCTCCATGACCTTTTGCATTGGATGGCTCTGGTATCAGCAAACAAAAAAATGTAAACCTCCCAAAGCTCCGTATTCAACAACCAACCATAGACTCCCAGACTCTGCGGGACGCAGACATTTAAGGAGGGAGGAGTTAACAACAGTGACGACGCTGTTGTCAAAAAATAATTTAGCAAATTAAGCTCTTTTATATTTTTACTTTTACACGCGCTTCCGATCCAATTACGAAATTGCCTTCTTGCTGAAACTATAGCAAAAGAATTTTGCATGATCAGCGTCTGCATACTTGCACATGTTGGTGCAACGTGATCGATGAATTTAACGAGCCAACAAAGTTGGCTGGGAACAGGCAGTCTTGGCTATGGTGTCACAAGTGGCAGTCGTGTTCGAATTATTTGTCTTTTTAATTTGTGAAAATAATTAAATTAATTTTGTGAATTTTATTAAAGGTAAATTTATAAAAATCAAAATTAAAGTGTTTTCATTAAAGGCGCAGTTGGTGGCGCCTATAACATAATTTTTTTAGTAATACCGATTAAAATCCTTTAACTTAGAAGATGAAATGTATTAATTACTGTGATATTGTAGGCAAGCTATAGTGTATTTCTGTTATGTATTAATATAGAGCAAAGGTACGTTCAGATTGATGAAATTTTTGTCGAAAATATTTGTTTTGATATTTGCTTCGAACTGTGTCAAATAAAAATACATTTTGTTTTATATGCAAGCTATGCCCAAATATTCGATCATTTTTATTTGTTGAAATAGCTATCAAATATTGTGAAATAAAATATTTGAAATCATGCTTGCAATGTGTTCAGACAAATATTTGCATTAAATAATTACTTAAGAAAGTGTTCAAATATATAAGTTTTATGATGTGGAGCAGCGTCCATGGTGTTACGGGAGGAAAATGTAAAAGAAAAATAAACTTGAAGAAAATGGGCAGAGAATTTGATTCGGAATATAGAAGGATATTGCGCAAAATTTGGTAAATTTGGTGGTTAGAAACACCTGAACTCTACAAAACCCTTCTTCGCATGAATTTAAGTAATTTCAAATATTTGTTAAATGCTACACTTGATTTGAGAAAGTTTTTTGCATACATACATATATATTTTGTTTTATCTGCAGATTAAATTAGCTTCACCCATTATAACGAACAACAGTCTTTCGTGAGCTAATTACTACCTAAGAAAGTTTAGCTGTTACTCTTCGTTACTTGTCAACAGGCGAAAGCTGCGGATCAATTCAGTATATTATTTGTATTCCTTTTAATACTATTTCAGTAATTGTTCCTGAAGTTTGTAATGCAATTAATAATATTTTGAAGGTGAAGTATTTAAAGGTAAATCAAATAAGATAAGTATGAATATTGTTTGTTTTTAATGGTTTAAAATTAGATATCATCGACTAAAGAGGAGAGCAAAGCAGATTCTCAGAAGTTTTTGGAAACATGGAATTTTCCGAAATGTGCCAGGTCGTTAGATGGCAAATATGATGTAGTGAACGCATATACTATAACTAAAAAGCTAGCTGTAACTTAAACTCTTTAGAATTTTAAATTTTTAATCGCACTTTTTCCCAAAATTAATATTTTACATAGCTAGGCAAATATCAATAGTTTAATTAAATCAATTTGAAATTGATTATTGAGAGGTATAGTTTGTTTCTACGATCATTTCACTGTTGCTAATGCAGGTCATCAGGGAACTTTACCCAAATATTTCTTAGAACAACTGGAGATGTTATATTCAACCCTCATTAAAACAAATGAAAAGTTTAAACTTTGCAAGAACTAATGATTGCTTGGCAAGAAAAGGAGGAAATATTTGGCACTGGCTTGTCACACTTTGTTCACTTTAGAAACATATTTGTTTGAAAGCAGATAATGTTGTTTGCAAAAATAGGCTGTTTTACTGTTTGCCCCTCAAAAATAGTTTATGGTAACACTACAGCAAAGAAATATTTCTCGTTTTTCGTCAAATGTTTCCCTAATGTGATCGCACCTTAAGTATATTATAATTTCATTTTAATATTAGTTAAGGGCAACTGTAACGTCGCGTTATAATGTATAAATTAAATTAAATAATGTATAAATTAAAAAAAAAGAAATATTTTATTCGTTAACTACTGGCATTTTCTTTTCTAAAAAAACGTGCAACACTTTGTACCCCTTTTTATTGAAAATTTGCAATATAATGATTTATTGAAATAGAAAACAACATTTTTGTCTTAAGAAAACGTTGAATAGCAATTTTTTTATAAAAAGTAAAAGAAATATTCATTTTTTAGAGAAGAAAACGGCATACGTTAACAAGCACTGTTGCATATCGCCTGATCATTAAAAGCAATCGCACAAAATCAAAAAAAAAAATAAAACAAAATATTTGATTTTGTCTAATAATTCGATATAAAAATGTCAGTTTGTGAATACCAAAATAAAACTGCGGTTTTCGAGTAATTTAAAATCTGATTTTGTAACTCTACTTTTTATACTACTTATGATGCAAGATGATGCAAGAAGACGATGAAAATCATTTGTTAATATTCTATTACATTTTTGAGAAAATATTCCTTACTCAATGCACTACACAAGAATAAACCCATGGGAATGGTCTTGCATAAGTGCAAATGCAAAATATCGTTACTTTTCTTTGCAATCCAAAAATATTAGAATTTGCTTTTGCCACGTTATTGCAATTCAGCAGCATTGAAAATGCTATACCTTTTTTTGCTATGTGCTTTGCGTTTTCATCACAATGTCATTTGTGAAGAAAAAATTTATTCACTAAAAAACTTTAAAAGCAATCGAATTAACTTAATGAAATAAAACAAACAAAAAATTAAATAAAAAGTGAACCACAAACGAGATATCTTTAATTTTTAATTATTTGGTTTTAAAATATATTTATTTGTTGATGGTGAACATGGTCCAATAATTCAGCCATGTTCAATAATCCAGCTGATTTTTCGTAGCGTTGTGTTTTTTAATGGCCAAAGTTTACTTTACAAAGCCTTGTGTTTGATGATGATAAGGGAAAGAAGAAAAGTTGTTTTCTTCTTCGTTCTTCGTTGTGGCATCACCAGCTGACACCATATCATATTATAGTACCTAGTACTAGGTAACAACCTGCCAATTAACACTTTCGACAACACTAGTAACATCAACCATCTTTTTATTTTACTTGTCTATATCTTGCTAGCAATGCGCTCATTTTTCATTCGTTCATATTTTAATTAAATAGTTTCTTTTGTAATAAGTTCTTTATTTTATAAATTTTATACATAAATAAAATTGATTATGAATAAAAGCAAATGAATTAAATCAAACTTGGTTTATTTCCTGAAGAAAAATCATCCGACATAACCAAACACATACTTGTATTTGGTTGCATGTGTGTGTTTGGTATGCATGTTCAGCCAAATACAAAATTTTTTTTAAAGTAAACTTTGAGTGTGTAGAAGCGAAGCTAAATTTAAAACAAAATTGAAAAAACTTGGCTCACTATCAATTTCAAAATAGGTGCACTTGCAAGGAGTTGCAATGCAAAACGCACTAAACACTGAATACCGCTATAGTAAAAAGCTGTTTATATATTACTTCTACTTCTTCAAGTATGGATTTTTATGGTTTTGTTTATCAAATCATATGGGCTTGCTGTTATAATTTTCTTATGAGCCTCCACTCTTTTACAGTCAATCATTAACAGTCGATGGATTGGTATTTATCAATCAAAACCTTACACCCATAAGAATGCAATATTTTTTTAAAATACCATTGCAATTTTCGTGAATACCTTCCGGGAACTTGCAAATTTGTTCAGTGATCCTCCAAATTCATTGGATGTTTTTTTCACTTAAATTAAAAGAATAAAAAAATTTATTTGAGAAAGGAATAAGACGGTGTTAACCGGCGAAAGCCAACGAAAACTGCAAGCGCAACGTTTTTTAGTACAATTCACACCGTTTATAGTAGAATCAGCGATTTATTCCAAAATGTTAAATTTTCTGTCATCAATAAATAAAATTCGTGCAAAATATTTGTTATATAGTCCATTTTCGCTTATATTCCACCTAGATGTGGTGTGAAAAATTTTAATTTCATGCAAGTTATTACAGGTATAATCGAAAATGTAAATGTAATAAAAATTTTTCCAGACAAAAACCCAGCAAAAAATGGACCACTTTCTTGACAACACTATTTTACCATCAAATGCAGTAGTATTGAAATCAGCTTTGTTCCCAAAATTAAATTAATTGTGATTTCATATTTAAAAAAAATTTAACCCAAATTACTCAATAACGCAGTAATTAAATCAGTCAAAAATAACCCCCTTAGTATATTGAAGTACAAATTGTTTTTGTTTTAGCCATCTTAATTGCAATATTATTAAATAAATTAATAAGAAATATCTAAGCGTATGTTTTATTTTCAGATTTTAAGAAATTTTATAAAAAAATTATTATATGCAAATTCACATATAACCCAAAGTGTGGGTTATATAAAAATCTAGCTATAGTCCAATTCGAATTGTAGTCCACCAATTATGTGTATTTGAAGCTGTAAATTATAAACGAATTTTACTGCATAAAGAAATTTTGATTCACATAGAATAGAAAATACTATATTTCAAAATAAAAAACGCAGATAAAATATTAGTAACAAGTATATTTTACATTCATGCCTTTGGAACAAATGCATGACAAACTTCTTCTAAACTTCTTCAAGGACACAGCATTACTTTTTACAAAGACAAATTAAAGATTTTGCTTGGCGAAGCACTTTCTTGGCCGTAAATTTTTTTCCCACAAAAATTTCTTTGTGCGGTGCATAAGCTTATTTCGATCTTAACTGGTTATTGTATGTTTCTTCATACTTAGTACTCCATGGTATTTGTTGCTTAAAGGATGTTGGAAAAAATATAAAATATAAAACCGTTTAATACTAAAATGTGATTTGTAACTAGGTGAACATTAGACCCAGTTTTGTAAACAATTCCATACAGTAAAATTAAATGATGTCATATAATATTTTCCAAAATGAAGGGCATTTATTTGAGCAACTGCCTCGTATTTGCTTTTTGGGTCAGTTGGCCATTCATTTACTTAGCCGAGATTATTTTAAAAGCATTTTAATAGTGTAAATGAATTTAAAACTTAAACACGGATTATATGTCAAAAAGTTAAATAAGAAATTTTGTAAATTTGCTAAGTTAAAGAATTAAGTTCTTGTTTGGCTTTGTTAATTTTTTTATATAATTACATTACTGAAAAGAAAAGTGTGTCTCGTAATTTAAATTATGAGCGTTTAATTTTTCATTTTTATATTTACTTTAGTTTGCAATCTAATTTATTTTGAATTATATTTTAACTAAGTAAATTTGGGTTTCCCTTGATTATTATTTTCATACAAGCAAAGAAAAATAAAAATGAAAAGTAAATAAGTGAACACTAAATATTCAAGCATTCATGATTAAATACTCCCATATAACTCTACAGAGTGTTTGCATGTGTGTTGAAACAAGCTTTTAAACAAATATTTAAATGAATTTTAATTTAACATTTTGCACGCAACTTTATGTTCAAAGCTTTTAATTTTCGATTTAAATTGATCCCAAATTTTATTTCGTACATCAAGTTGTTTATTATGCTGCACACTGTAATGATGATATTAAACTAGAAGTAAATTTTGCAATTTAAAGAAATAATATTGAAATACACACGGATACTGCAAATATTTTTAATTAAGTGTACTTTAGCCCTGCAGTTCTGAACAGTTTTTAATATAAAATAATTAAATATGCTTTTATCATCTACTAAAAGTTATAAAATAACTGATTAATAAATATCATTACGCTGTGGAGGAAAGAATGGGAATAGATTTATCAAGAAGTCTAAAAAAACGAATCTAAGTCGGCTATAAAAATACCTAAAAAACTATTTTCTTTTTAATTTAAATTAAAATTTCTCATTGTTAATAATTTTAATAATAACAAAAGCCGCCTTTTGCTACAAAATTTTATTTGAAGAAACACCACAATTTTCATATTCTCTGCTTACTTTTTCTCTCACAACACGTTTCTAAAATTTAAATCATGATTTATTTATATTGATTATCCTCGTAAGAATGAGATTCAGTTGTAATCATATTTGGGAGAATTTCGCTTGTATTTTCGTTTCGTAGGAAGTCGGAGCAGAAAGTGGTTATGGGAGGGCATTAACCTTGTCGTTTACTGTCCCTAAGCTTATAATTGTATGAATTGGAGATATTATATTCTGGTTCATATTCGCCATTATTAAAGTTCAGTCTTGAAAAATGAGGCCAAAGATAAAAAAGTCTACAAAGAAGAAGAGAAGAATCTTTTACACAAAAAAGTTATGTAAAAGAAATGGAGAAGAAAAGTTACTTTGGGTATGCGGGGTACTGACTACTTTTATCGTCAATAAATTGTATTGTGACGGGGTCCTAATGTACGAGTAGGTGTTAATTTTGATGTATGGATGTTGCAGTGCTCACTTTTCTAACCATTAACGTTATTTGAGAACTTTTTGCCTAGTGTTCTTAGTAATAAATTTTATTGGTACGTTTTCAACAAGAACTTTGTTATTCAATTGTGGCAATACCAACAACATGATAGTTTTGACATTTAGTTTTTTGACGTATTCGTAGTAGATACATTGGCAATTGTTACAATGAATTCAATTTCGCTCGAAAATCGTATTAAAATCATTAAAATCCACTAAGAAAATGGTAGTTCTGTTAAAGTTACATACACAATTTTCTAACATCAACGCGTGTTCGACTAGGTCGTTCAACTAAGAATAACGCAGCCGTGAGCCACAGTTTTAAAGAAGATCAAAATTTGTCAATTGCTCACGATCTCAACCATTGCAGTTTTCCAAAACCACCACATGGCGGATTTTGCGTAAGGATTTGACTTTGAAGCTTTACAATGTTCAAATGGTGCAGGAATTAAAGCCGACTGACCGCTGGTTTTTCTGAAAAAAATAATTTTTTCAGACGAAGCCCATTTTCACTTGTCAGGGTAAGTCAACAGGCAAAATTGCCGCATTTGAGCTTCCGAAAATTATTGAGGAGCCTCTGCATGCTCAACGTGCACTGTATGGTGCGCTGTGTGGTCTGGAGGAGGGACTGGGCCGTTTTTCTACGTGTAGTTACGGCGTGTGTACGTACACTAACTAGTTCTTGTATAATGATTTTTTTCGCTAATAACACCATGTGATATTTGATTAATAGTGGTTATTTCCGGCGTTTTGAGTTCTGAATTGAGTCCAAGTTAGTTCTGACATAATTCTACACGTTGTTATTCGTATCTATATGTTAGTCCATTCTAAATTTTATATGTATATCAAGTGTGAAAATCAATATAAATAAGTTTGTACACAAATAAAGAATAATAAAAGATAAAGGTACGATATTCAATATATTTCCGAATAGATAGGTAAATAACAATTAATTTAATCTAGAAACTATTACGTACTGTTTAACACTCTGGTGTCGTATAGAGTTCACATGGTAGCCCCGCTGTAGGTCAGGAATCCCATTAATTTGAGCTCACCTTGCTAACGTGGAATTCGGGTATAGTAAGTAGGGGATCATAGTGGAAATTTGGTGTCTAAGTGGTGCTGCTAAATTTGTATATAGTCCATTACAATTAAAATGTCATAACCTCAATATAGTAATAAACGTGACACCTCTTACATAAACCTCTTAGCAAAAATTTTTTTTGCATCGCGGCCAAACTTATTTGCAATTAACTTTCTGGGCTACTGCTGTAGTTAAATTTAATTAAACATTCACCCGTACTTGTTCAACCATTCCACCTTCCATAGCTTATATTATATTAAAAAAATTTATGATTTTTAAATTATTAAATTAGGTAAGTAAGTATTCTAAAAAAATTATATATAAATAGTCCGATTTCCTGTCCTGCTTTACAATTTCATTCTTATCCTAATTTCTAACCAGAAAAAATATTTTTTATTCATAAGTTTAGAGAAAAAACATCTCCATTTGAATGTGGATTTGATCCTAAATCATCATCTCGAATTCCATTTTCTCTACGATTTTTTTTAATTACAATTATCTTTTTAATTTTTGATGTAGAAATTGCATTAATTTTACCTATTATTTTAATTATTAAATTTTCTAATTTATTTATATGAACAACAACTTCTATTATTTTTATTTTAATTTTATTGTTAGGGTTATATCATGAATGAAATCAAGGAATATTAAATTGATCAAATTAAAGGGTTGTAGTTAAATATAACATTTGATTTGCAATCAAAAAGCATTGATTTTTCAATCTACCTTGAATATGAAGCGATAAATTGCAATTAGTTTCGACCTAATTTTAGGTAAATTACCCTTATTCTTCAATTTAATTAATTGAAGCCAAAAAGAGGCTTAATGGTTAATGATAAAATTGAATTTAAATTCCAATTAAAGAAGTATGATGTTCAAGTAAAAGCTGCTAACTTTTATCTTTTAATGGTTAAATTCCATTTATACTTCTATAATATTTATTTATAAAACAATTATTTAATTAAATTATATATATATTATTAAATTTATTAAATACATTGTAAATATAATTATTATTAAATTTATATAGTTTAATAAAAACATTACATTTTCATTGTAAAATTATATAATCATATTTTATAAATTACTAATAAATATTAATAATAAATTAATTATATTTTTAATTTATTAATTACTAAAAAAAATTCATAATATTCAAAGATTTTTTTAATCTCATTAACATCTTCAATGTCACACTCTAAATATAAGCTATTTGAATAAAAACAAATTAATTATATAAATAAAATTATAATTCAAAATATAAAACTTAATAAATAAATTTTTAAATTATTATTTTGCAATATTTGATTTAATTGTGAAATTTTTACTAGGTTATAGTAAAGATACTGACCTCCAAAATATTCAGATCATCCTTGATCAAATGATTTAACACTTATTATACCAATTATCAAAGAATAATTAATTAATCCATAAGTAGAAATATAAGGTATAAATCACATTGAACCTAAAAATAAGAAATATAATAATTATTTAATGACTTATTATAAAAAAATAATGAAATATTTGAAATTAAATAACCTATTAATCCCCCAATTAAACAAACCCCTATTGTTAATAACTTTAAATATAAAGGTAAAATAATAATAATAGGAGTTGAAAAAATTAATCATCTTAATATACTTCCACCAAAAATTCTTATAATTAATAAACCTATTATACTTTTCAATATAATTCAACTTTCATCATTTAATAAATTTAAAGAAGAAAAATTTGAATTACCTGATATTCTATAATAAACTAATCGAAAAGAATAACAAACAGTTAAACAAGTAGAAAAGAAAAAAAGAAGAAAAGAAAATAAATTTATATAAGATAAAGAAACTATTTCTACTAACTCTAACTAACTAAATTTTTGTCACAGTAATTCCAATGTTTCGTTCCACCTGTTTCACTATTTTTCCTTGACCTTTTGATCAATTAGTCTGAAAGAAATTTTCAATAATAAACAAGTGTTACAGAAGCCGAGTTAAAGTGACCAGTTTTTTATGTAAAGTTAAAAATAGTAATATTAATGCATTATATGCAAACAAAACAAACCAAAAAAATTATTAATAATTATAAATACTCCATACTGTTAAATTGAAGAAAGAAAGAAGGAAAGTAAGATAACATAAACATTGTTGTACATATAAATTTATGAATAATTTACAGAGAGTGCTTAAGTAGGTAAGACATACATATTCAGCGGTACTGAAGGCCTTCAAATCCGAAAAGCAAAATACCTACAAAACATTAAGCAAAATGATATAAGTTTGCACAATTCTATATTTATATATTTTATATATTTATCTCTATTAGTTATTGATTGATTTGTTTTGATTTTGTTTTTTACTACTATTGCTAAGAATTTAAAGATCAACATATAGATTTATATGCATTGATAAATATGTGTATATTTTGCTCTAAGCTCTGTTTCTTCACCACCTTCTTTTCGTTTTTTTTCCTGCATTGCAAAATAAAGAGAAATTTATTGATTATTTTTTTATAATTACAAATTTGTTGCATATTATTTATGTACTCATATGTATGTATATACATATATAAAATTACTTGTATTTCTTTTAGTAGTTTTTAATCCAAAGTGATTATTATTTTTTGGCTAAAGTTCGTAACGTTTTTAGTCAGAAAGAATTGGACATGAAAAAATATTCCAAAGGCACAAGAGAAAATGTTTACACTAATTGATTTCAACTTACGCGGCAGAACAGAAATAACGTTATTTTTCGGGAGCCGCTACACTCCCATCATCAGTGTTCATGTGTGTTTCCATGTATCCGCCACTGTTTAGGTGGGTCGGTTGAATGTGATTTCTATTGTCAGTTTTGTTTTGATTTACGAAATTTGATAAAGCCGCTTAACTCAGTTTAAGTAATTTGGTTGAAAAATTGTTTATGTTCCTTTAATTTTCTTTTATAATTAATACATTTGCGCGTTTTCGAAGCTTCATTGGAATTATCATTTATTTTGTATTAGACAAGAATTTATTTGAGTACAATTATTATAAATATGTATATGTTTTTTTTGCCCAAATATTCAAATATATATACCTACACCAATATATAATTCGCTTAAACTTAGTTACAGATATATTATGAAAGTCCCTTATTAATTGATAATAGAGTGAAATATGATTAGTTAAAAGTCAAAGTTTGGTCCGATATTATTTGAAAAGGGAGTTGTTCTGACTGGTCGTCGGGTCTTCTATAAAATGGATAGGGAAGGGTGTAGCGCAGTCACAAAACTAGGACTGCTGGTTGATCTTTTCACAAGCAATACGGTCGTTTGTTTTACCTTATAGTTTACCTAAAGTTATAATTTTTAGTGTGCACATATTTTTTGTTTTGACTAGGTAATTGGATAGTCTAACTTGTCATAAACGCGAACCCATGTATGGCTGAAGCAGCCGGAGGAAAAACACTTGCACACTTTACAAGTTGACCTAACCTAACAGCTATCCCCCGATTAAATTTAAGCCTAGATTCACAATAATAAACAAAATAGAGCCACCATTTTGACAGGAAGTGAGGAAAGAATCGACATTTGTCATCGTGGTCGTGGTGGACATTTGACAGATATCATTTTTCATTCATTTTCTCTTTGTAATACAATAAAAATTTGAATAATCTTATTTTGTTTTAGAAAACAAAGTTCATGTTGAAAAACCGTGCATGTGCAAAGTTCTAAAAGTGCAGGTTAAGCCGAATTCTATGTGAATGTATGGGAATGCATACTTTTTTAAACATAGTATAAGAACACAAGAAAAAGAATCTGAATAAAATTTTATTTTATAAGTTTATTTAAAATTAAGTCCTGCTTAAGTATTGCGATTTAAATTTCAACTTTTTATATGTGCACTGTACGTACGAGTGATATATTTACACGTTATTTTTTTTGTAGAATATATTTCAGTTTTTAATTTTTAGATTTTTGGAAGGTATGTGAATCCTTGCTGTAATATTTTTCAAAACATGCATTTTTTATTTAAATAATACCAAAACTGTGTACTCGGTAAATGAGAACAAGGCACTTTGTACAGTTGTACGCAGCAGCAGAGTGCACAAAACTGCTGGGCTTATACAACACACAAATACATTTAAAAAACCAATCTCCATGCACACACCCACATACACACACAAATTTATCTTTCAACTTAAATGCTGATTACCAAGCCAAGGATAACAACTTTTTTAATTTTTTTTTCTCAAACGTAATAAAAAATTCCTAAAATCTGGAACTGCATTTCACAAACTAACATATCCTTATGTTGCAAAATACATACATAGCAAAAAAGCAAATAAAAGAGGAAGAAGCCCTTGTGTCTTAAAGTCAATTGAATACTTTTTATTTGTTTTTTGTGGTTTCAGTCAAGGTTTTATGACACAAAATTTATATAATTTGTAGAAATTTTAGCTTTATCTTATGTGATTTTATTACTTTAGCATTTTGTTTTAATGATAATAAATCAAAAGAATATCTTTTCAAAAATCTCTACACTGGTCTACAAAAATACAATAAAAAAGAGTGAATATTAAAGTGGGACAATATTTAACAAAACACAATAACACCAAATTTATAAAAGTTCGTTGCATCATTAAGGACGCGAAAAATGAAACTACCATTGCAAATAAATTTAACCCCTATCTAATATAAACCCTATAAATTCAACTCAGCAATGATACAATACCCTTCCAATAAAACAATTGTATAATTTCCAATCTATTTCCTTTGTATGCATATACATATGTGTGAGTGTGTATGGCTTGTTGAGAGAACTTAAACACTTTTATTTTAGTTTATTGACTACGAAAACCAGCGTTGTCAACTGGGTGCACCATTTTCTATTTTTTTGTGCGAGAAATTCCTTAGTTGGTGCGAGGTGCTCTTTTTCTTAAATTTTGATGCAACACAAATTTTTATTTCAGTGTGAGAAAAAAAATCATTGTGGAATAAATTACACCTGTTTGATTTAGCATAATTATTATAAATTTATGATCTCTTTTTGAAAAGTTTTATAGAATCAATGCGCAAAAATGTATGTATGTACAAATGAACGGAAACATACATACTTAGTATGTACAAATTTGTTTAGTTTTTTTTAACCATATTGTAAAAGGCTGTGTGTTAGGGTTGCTCGATTTAGCAATCTGTATTGTGTCATCGATTTTTTTTAGTAGATAATGAAAAAAATCGGCTGATTTAATTTTTTATATATCCTTTCCAACGTGAAAGGTTTTTTATGAAATTGAATAATTTGTTAATACAAATTCTAAATTTGAATTGAAACTTTTTTTTGGAACTTCTTTTCCTCATGCCAAAAGCCATCGAAAAATCTATGGCAAATCTATCGACAAATTTTTGTCATTACAAATCGTACATTCCTACTGTGTATATTATTAATTTTAATTTTAGTATTTTAAATTTTTATTCGCAATTTTTTTCAAAATAAATATTTTACTTATTCAGTAAAACATTAAACATTTTGTTAAAAAAAATTGCAATTGATTATTGAGGGGTATAGCTTATTCCTATGCGCATTTCACTGTTGCTAATGCAGATCATCAGGGAACTTTACCCAAATATTTCTTAGAACAACTGGAGATATTATATTAAATTTTCATTAAAACAAATGAAAAGTTTAAACAATATCAAAGTTGTAACAAGAACTCAATAATCAACCAATTGTTTTTGTTTTCTTACTTTACCATTCCTACCTAGGCTGACTTTTTTCAACTCTAATTGTAGTTGTAAGAGGTTTGTAGAAAATGTAAAAACAACAACTGCTATACATTTGTATAGAGTGATGTCAAACACAATTTTGTGACCGGGTACTTATCCACTTAATAATTGGTGATTTTTTATTTATTTATTTTATTTTGGGAAAAAGTGGTAATAAAAATTTAAAATACTAAAATTTGAGAGATTCCCATAAAAAGCACCAATTATGTGTTTGCATTTTGCAATCTTTAGATTCTACAGCATAAAATTATCAAAACTAAATACAAATTTATTGTTATTTACCGATGCCTTTTTAACCTCCTGCTCCAGTCTTTCGAGACGGAACATTTTTATACCATTTTAAAAATTTATAATTTACACACTCACCTACAATATGATTGCGAAACTTTTGAAGTTTGCAAAAAAACGATATAATATAGTATTTTATAACAGAACACATTGCTGGGAAAAAACTATCAGACGTATTCACAAGTAATACAATGTCTACGTACTCATCTTATCCACTGCTTAACTAAAATACATATTAATCTTGTATGTTGGAGTTTATTCATAATATTTTTTTTTTTTTTTTTTTTAACTTGGACCAGCACTCAGGGGATGACCCCTACATATGCAATGCATTGTGCCGGAACTAGGAAAATTGGTTATAGGAAGGAGGATAAAGGGAGTAGTGTTTGTGGACGTTCGATTTGAACTTTCCCACACTGAAAGTAACAGGAAAGACCTCTGCAGGAAGTTTATTCCACATGCGAACTGTTCGGCTAAAGAACGAATTTTCTCTGTAATGCGTAGTGCGATCCACTGGCATATCAACCACAAATGGATGCGCTCTTAACGAAGAACGTGTTGTTCGTACAAATGAGCGGGTTTCGGGAATAAGTTCCCTGATTTCATTAGAGCACATTCCATTGTAGTAGCGATAAAACAGTGAAATACATCCCACATTGCGTCGATGCTCCAGTGAGTCAATAGAGTTGGCTACCCTACTGTCACCGATGAGCTTCTTCGCCCTCTCCTGTACCCGGTCGAGTATCTTCAAAATAGACTTTGAAGCACCGGCCCATACATGAGAGTTGTATTCCATTTTCGGTCGGATATAGGTGGTGTAAATATTAAGGAGATCAGATGGAGTGAAGTATCTCTTACACCGTCTTAGAAAGCCGAGGCACTTGAATGCTTCTTTTGAAACCTGAAAAATATGATCAGTCCATCGAACATCACATTTAATTTTCATGCCAAGAACATCAAGAGTTTCTGATTCCTCAATATCTACACCACCCATTATTACAGATGAAGCAGCATGATTGTACGTACATTTGTGTGTAAGCATACAACACTGGGTCTTGCGAGCATTAAATTCGACCCTATTCGCACGTCCCCATTCATGGATTGCTAAAAGATCATTATTTATCGAATCATTCATATTTTGCCTCATTGCCGCGATCTCCGGCAGGCTTGGTCTGTTATTGAATGAATATGAATGGCACATGCTGCTGTCATCTGCAAAAGAGTAGATAGGATTGGAAGTTTGAAGTAGAAGGTCGTTTAAGAAAATAAGAAAAAGTGTGGGAGAAAGAACGGATCCTTGCGGTACCCCTGAATTAATCTTGAACTCGTTTGATGAGATCCCTTCTATAACAACTCGTATAGTGCGATCTCTGAGAAAGCTTGATATAAATCGAGAGAAGACATCACCGACACCAAAAGCAATAAGTTTTGACAGAAGTGCACCATGCCAAACTCTATCAAACGCCTTGGAAATATCTAGAGCCACCACCTTACTCTCGCCAAAATGGTGAATAGAATGACACCATCTTTCCGATAGAAAAGCCAGTAGGTCTCCCGTAGAGCGACCCCTACGAAATCCATACTGGCGGTCGCTAAGTAAGCTGTTGGACTCTAAATATCTCACAAGATGGAAGTTTACCATACTTTCCATAACTTTGGAAAGTGCTGAGCAAATTGCAATTGGGCGGTAATTTTCAGGGTTGTTAGCCTCTCCTTTTTTGGGGATTGGCGTTACATTAGCAACCTTCCAACACATTGGAAATTCACCAGCATGGTACAATGTACTGAAAAGGTTAGCTAACGGACGCGCTAGCGTCGAAGAGCACTGCTTCAAGACCAGTGCTGGAATACCATCCGGCCCAGAAGATTTATTTATGTTGAGATCTGCTAAAACCTTTTTAACTGCACGGGCTCGAAAGAATATTTTAGGCATAGTTACAGATACTCTTTCAAGCACGGGCAGTGGTTGAGTGCTTTCCGGCAAGTGGGAGTTACTTGCAAATAATTCAGCCAGAAGGTTAACTTTATCAACCGGGTTAGTGAATATTTGATCATCCTTTAAAAGAGCTGGAATTGAGGAACTAGCATTATCCTTTACTCTTTTAACGAATGACCAAAAGCTCTTACTACCCCGAGGGGCATTAAGAACTTTAGCACGAAGGCACTGCTCGTACAAAGCTTTTTGCTGCCTTAATACTTTGGCACATGAAGATCTCGCCCTTTTGCGTAGCGAATCAGTATCGGCATTTTTGTTATTACGCCATATACTGAAAGCTTCCTCTCTGGATTTGACTGCATTTTTGCACGTCAGATTAAACCACGATTTCGCTCTAGGTTTAATGGATATTTGCTTAGATGGAATGAAAGCTTTCATTCCCTGCAAAATTACGCCTTCAACAATTTCCGCCATGGCATTGACATTATTGTCTAAGAAACAAAGCTTCCAGTTAAAATGCCTAAAGAATGCGTTGAGCTCAGCCCAACGAGCCTTTTCGTATATGTATTTTGTACGTTTCGTAGCTGTTTGAGAAACGTTGTGAAGTTCTGAAGTCAAAAAGGAGGCGGAAATGGTGCTATGGTCCGAGTTACCGAGAGGTGCATTTACGCTCACTTCATACTTTTGAGGGTGTGAAGTTAGAAACAGGTCAAGAGTATTGTCCAAGAAAAGTGTAAAATAACTCTTTTAATGAAAATAATTTGAGGTTTTGATATAAATTAATTATTTTTAAATATTTTAATAAAATGTTTATATAGCAATAAGAAACAAAAATATTTCTACAAAGAAAACATTGCAATAAAATCAAGATAAAAATTTAAGTGTTATTGTGAAATGAAATTAAGTAATTTTTAATTACATATATACTGCTATCGATTTCCTAGAAAAAGGATTATGAATAGTCCCATAGATTTGTAGCGCACAACTTTTCATTATCAAACCGCCGCATATGTATTATGTTTTAAAATAAAATGTTGGTGATTTTCTAACAGGGCGAATCAATGTTGGCATTCCGTGGCTAATTTATTATTCAGTTTTTGTTATTCATTCCCTAAGAGATAGACAATATCAAATATATTTGATATTATATTATTAAGTCAACACCAAAAAATAGGCACACGCTCTTGAAAAAAGGGGCATTCGCGTGACAATAGTAAAAACTTTTTCCTATGTGATTGATAATGCTGCTGAGTGAATGCCAAATTATATTATTATTATATAAATACATATCGCTTTGTTTCCTTTATTGCAATATAGTCATATCTCAAAAAACGTGATTTTTTAGTTAAGAATACAGAAATATTCATTGTATCGGTATTCGTTTTGTTTAAAAAATTTATACAAATATCTTGTTTACTGACCTCTTGAGAGGAAAGTACTGTTTTAATTTCCCTTGATGTGTGTGTAAATTAAAAACGAACGAGTTTTTTTGAGATATGACTTCGCTGCAATAAAGGAGCGATATGTCTAATACACGTTCACTACAAATGCTGATAGGTAACTACAAAAATATCAATTTAAGTTCTTCAATAAATTTTTTTATAGACCAAAAAATTAAGAAAACCACAGACCATGTAGGCCATCTCTGGAACTTCTCTCTAAGCTAAGGCCTTAAAGAGGACACAACTTAAGAAATTTTCTACCACTTACTTCAGTTGCTTAAGACCAAAAATAAAAAAAGTTGACTTGTTATTTTTTGCATTGCGATATCTGTCAAATCATTTAAAGCGATTGAGATGATATATTAAGTAACCGGATCCTGAAAACTCTATAGAATCCCATGGCCTAAAAACGTCGCGATTTAAAGAGACATCGATTATTGGGATAACGTCAGCAACTTCCTATTTCTTATAGCGGGACGCTAAAAATGCAGACAACTTGATAAACATTTTTTATGAAATGATCGAATCACTTTATAAATCTTTGCTGTTTTTCTGTAGGCCTGTGTAATAAGTTAAAACTTCTTTCATACGAATAACCAAAACAAGGTCAATTTAATAAAAGAAATTTACGTAAAAAATAAATAGTATTTAACATAAGGACCAACCAAAGCAGCACCAAAAAAATTTTTTTTAATTATTAACTAAATTACTTGTTTTACTGTGAAAATGATTCAGAATTTGTGCATTAGAATTAATTTTTTTGCTCGGTTTGTGTATTTTTCGAAACAACATAATTGGGGGAGTATTTCAGAAATTAATTATTAATTTATAATGTATTTTACACTTATGAATACAATATTGTTATATGAAAAGTACTTTTCCAATTAAAATTAACAGATTTCGTACCAAAATATTCATATATAAAATTTAGTCATCAAATATGACTTTTTATTAATATATTTTTTGATTGTGTTGTAGAGGGAACTTTTCTGAATACTACTGGTATTTTTCATTAATAATATTTTTAAAATTTTTTGTTTTTATTACACATCTATAAATTGAATGGCAAAAACTTTTTTTATCACCTATAACTGTATAAAGCAAAATGTAATGGTTTTATATTCTTTTTGCTCTGTAAGATCTACACATCCTTATTTTAAAAACTTGACAATTCAACATAGGCAATGCGAAGGATTATTAAGCAGGTAAAATGCAAGATATAAAACTTTACTTATGTAAACATAAGAGCTCTTGGTGAAATTGATAGAAGATCAAAATGAGACAAGTGGGACCTCGAACGTCGCGAGTAGGATTCCGTATTTATTTTGGTAAGGATACCTTCCAGTACGAGGGCTACTATTTATATTTCGGGAATAGCAAGTAATAAGAAACATTTTTAAATGAAAATAGCTTTATTTCGTTTCGAAGTATTTCCTTTGATGATCAATACACTTTTGCATTCGTTCAAACTATTTGTCATAGCAATTTTTCAATTCTTCGTAAATCGTTGAAAACGCAACTTACCTTTGATATTCGGGAACAAGAAAAAGTCATTGGGTGCCAAGTCAGGACTGTAAGGAGGATGAGTTTTCATCTTTACATGTTCTGACTGCTAAAAAATTCAATTGTTTGACGAAATGTGTGAGAGCTCGCATTGTCATGATGAAGAATGATTCGTCTTCAGGTATTAGTTTTACGAATTTCTCCAAAGACTTCCGGCAAACAAATGGTCGTGTACCGCTCAGAATTGACGGTTCTACGTTGCTCAAGCGAAAAAATGGTCACTTGACCCATTCGGCCGAAGAAACAGGCGACCGTTTGCTTCTCTGTGTTTTTTCCACGAATAACTTCTGCTGGATTTAACTCGTCTTGGAATATACACATGTGCATGGTCGTTTGCTGTTTTCTTTCCGGCTCATAAGCATATATCCATGATTCGTCACCTGTCACAATATTATACACGTCTTTTGGAGCACCACTGTTGAATTTTTTAGTCATTTCCTTACATCACATGACGTGTCTTTTTTTTTGTGCGATTGATAAATTATGGGGTATCCAACAAGAACAAATTTTTTTTAATTAACCGAACATGCAAAATTGAATGTATTGAAGTGGAACTAATGTGCAAGGATGCCTCTATCTCACAATATGTTACATGACAATCTTGTATTATCAGTTCACGTCGTCCAACTACACGGAATTCGTCGGCGACGGAACTACGACCACGATTGAATTCACTATAAAATCGATATACTGTGGTTTTTAATGGTGCTTTATCACCATACATTCTTGTTGAGATAATCCTCGTCGAATGTTGTGGAAAATAATCCAACGAAAACCTTCTCTTGAAATTTCCATTTTTGTGTCAAATTGATTTTCTGAACTCACTGTAAATAAAACAAATATCACTTGCACATCAAAACGTTGTGAGTACGTTTATGATATAAAATATCATACTTTGTTATGGAGTTGCTAGATTTTAGCTATTGACATTATTCTTGCCAGCTCCCGAAATATAAATAGTTTCCCTCGTATTTAGCACATATATATATATAGTATAACTCCCAAAATACACAGATTTGAATAAGGTACACATTCGGTTGACAGGATCTATCAAAAAATCGGTTAACAACAATTCAATGGCAAAGTAATAAGTTAAAATGTCAACAAATATTTTAAGTACCTAATTTTCTCCACTTCTGCTGTGGAGTTTCAACTATCTAGTTTAACATGGCGATATCATTGGAACTGCTTTAAAATGTTAGTACGCAGAAGTCATTGACTACACAAATTACAATATAAATAAAATGTATGATGTCAGTTCTGAATTCGGGTTTTTGAAGAAATTTGGTTTGTTTAATGGCAAGTGTTTTACTGACTGGTCTATTTCACAGTTATTTTATTACGAGCTATAAAGTTGTGTAAAAGTCATTACAAAGTTTTTTAGAACAAATTAACATCTCTAGCAATATTTTGAGGGCATATGTGGGGGGAGACGGGTAGCCCCCATACAGGGTAGTTATTAACTTTCCGATATCTATGTGGCATTGTAGCCACATTTTCATATGGTGGAAGAACTGTACATAGAGCACTTAAATTACAATAAAAATGGCAAAGAAACGAAGACTACATTTAATATTAAAAAAATGTCCATGGGAAAAGGGCTCCAATAATGTATAAGCTAAGCATGTAAGAAATCTTTGAAGGCTCTAAACTGTACCTTACGGTATTTCAGAAGTAATTCATCTTATTTGGAGGTGCACTTATTCTATTAGCTGGTGACTTTCGATAAACACTTCCTTTTATTCCAAGCTCAACACCGGCTGATGAGTTAAATGCATGCCCTTTATCTTCACTTCTTTTGTGATATGTTCACGCATTGAAATTAAGTACCAATATGCGTATTAAATTGCATGATGATGCATTGGCCTCTCAATTTTCCTAAGAATTACTATACTTATAGGATAGGAAGTATGCCAGCTGCTCCAGCAACAAAGGTCATAACATTTCCATCTGACTTTTGCCGAATCACACAATCTGCTGACGACTCAATCCACTGTGTGTACTCAAATATCCAACAAAATTTCAGAAGTGCACAGTAGTTATCTGAACACTTTTTACTAGCGGCTAAGAATATTCTCGTGAGTTTGATGAATACTGAAATTTTGAATGAAATTGGCGGCAGAACTTATAAATTCATCAATACTGCAACGAATATTGATGATGTAATTAATTATCCTGTGGAATTCTTGGATTCGCTTGATTGGCCGAGTTTTCCACCACATGTGCATCAATTAAAAGTTGGTCTGCCTATTATCTTATTACATAATATTAACCCAGGGACAATCTCTTCAGTTATGTGTCTTAAATTTAGAATACGCATATTTCGCACATGGACAGCTTTATGTAGCATGCTCACGATTAGGAAAACCCGGAGATTTATATGCTTATGCTCCAAGTCGGAAAGCAAACAAAGCATTAGAATAATTTTCAACCGATTTCAAAAAAGAAGGAGGTTATGAATACCAGTGTATATTTTTTTATTTTTTGAACCAATTTTCAATTTTTTTTGTTGGAATGGTTTCGCTTACAGTTTGATCACATATTTTTTTTGCACGACTAAAATATTGATTATAGCATATTTTCTCCAAGTGCTCAAAAGGGTTTGCTTGCAGTTAGCTTTGTATAATTAGTGGTTGGATATTTGTATTGAAATCAGATCTTTTACAGAGCTACGATTTGATTAAATAATATTAGAAATCTCCAGATTAAGCAATAGCCATTGTCTCTCGTTTTTCGCACAAAAAATTTCATTTTGCAAAGTCTTGGAAAAAGACGAAGTATTTCTCTCTCTCATTCTACCAGCAGAATTAAGACTTTTCAAAGTAAAATGTCATGTCTAAAATGATGAAATGCAGAAGCACGATTTGAAAATCAATAATTTATACATATAAATGTTACTTTTATGTGTATGGGTGTATCGAAGCGCATCGGGTGTGGCTGGTATAAATATTAAATAATTATATATATAAATAATACATAAATATATATAAATTATTAATATTAAGAAAGTAATGCTGGAACAATTTATTTATTAGACTAGCAGATCGGATCATTACTGATTTCGAGGCCGCTATCGAAATTAATTTCGGTTAGTAATTTCCATCTGTAACGATTAATTATTCCATATTTTTTTCCAGTGTCATTGGCTGCTGAGATCAAGCTGTTTTCCACTAATGTTTAGATATTTTTTTCTTTTGTAGCTAAAATTCCTAGCCTTCAAGCAACTGTGACGTTTATTGTCAAAATTTTCGGTTTAGCTTCGAAGCCTTTTTTTGGACTTTTCTCATTTCTGATTTGTCCTCAAAATGGTTATGTCTTATTGGTCCCATTTAAATAATTGTTTTGTTTTTTCCCCAAGTTCTGATTAGTGGAAAAGGCCGTATAACTAAACGGCAGTAAGACAGTGGGGTAAGATAAGTTTATTTATAGTAGTCATAAAATTTTATATTATTGCAGACTTCATTTGTTGATGTTTTAAAAGGTTAAAATAGCAAAGTGATTGAACTTCATAAACATTTTTAGTGATTTCCGCGTTAAATTTCGAACAAACAAAATGAAATGTTTTACTCAATTTTGGCTAACTAAAAAGTTGTGATGAGAACTGAGAAAGAAGTTAGAATTTCGTTATTAAATATTTTAAACTTAAATAGAAATGTTAGCATTTTTAAAGGTTATTATTTCGTCAGCTTATATTTTTGTGCCTCTTTTAAGAGCTGGCAAAACTGTCACTGATACATAAATAACTTGATTTATCTTTTATTCTTCACTATTTCATAATTGTACTTTTTTGTTAATTTTTTTTAAATAAATCATTAAACATATGCATTGTATATGTAAGTATTTATAAAAATCTCGGCGAAATAATTAAATTAGAAAAATCATTGGTGAAATCACAAGGAAAACAGTTGTTGAATCTTTTCGAACTGAAAATTAGGAATTAAATGCTGATTATCGATAAATTTCAGATTTTTCTCACAGACTTACAAATTATAATAATTTTATATATCAAAAAATTCTTGCATACATTTAACAGTTGAAAAACGAAGGCGTACAGCCCTTTACTGAGAACCAACTTAAAAGCTAAAGTCCTGATTTTTGTTATTAAAGCAATAAAATCATCTGTAAAAAAAGGAATGTAAGTTAAGGCATAATTTAAGTTGAGTAAACCTATAGCTGCCGATGAAACTATCTCTAATCAAAGCAGTAGCTAATAGCGCGAAAAAGAACTTTTTCAATTTAACCAAAGCGATATTTTAGTCCAGGCAGTATCTATGAAATTTGTTGTTAATGGTAAAACCAACAAAATTGTTTTATTCATCTAAAAATGTTTTTTCTTAGGGAGCCTGTAACTGTGTTGAAGGATCAGCAAATTAAAAACAATAGTACACGGGAAAACAGCTGCTTAAATAAAATATTTGGTGGGATAATTACCAGGATATAAGTAATTAGGTTTGTTCTAGAACTTTCGTACAACGTTAGCTTTAAATTATAGTTTGTATTTTCTTTTCTATAGTTTTGTGTAAAATATACAAGAAATTAATTGTCTTTAGCTTGCATATATGTTTATAAAAATTTCGTTCTTGGGTTCGTAATTAGGGTTCTTCTTTCCTTGTTTTACAGTAAATACATTTTTCTCACTTTTGCGATTGAAAAAGCAAATCTAGAACATTATTGATATCTAAGATTTCCTAACGAGGCTTAAACTCGTTTCTTCTACAACTCATGTTCCCTTACGTTGATGTTTTATAAATTTTTATGGCATTTAAAGGAAGTTGCTGTAAAATTTCCCTTCGGTTTCTTTTTTATTTTGAGTTTTCTTGTTCTACTTTCTTGTTTTCTTAATTTTTTTTTATTGTATAATTTTAAGACAGTTTTCTGCTTTCAATGAGTATGTTTGTTAGCTGTTTCTTTTAAAGTACAAACAACCACAATCTAACACATCTATCTAGACGACCGTACTAGTAAAAAAATTACAACGCAAGAGAAGAAGATGGTTTTAATAGCAAAAACAGCAATAACCTAGAACTATTCAACATATCAAAACTTATGGTTGAAAGTTTCTATCGTAAAAAGCCAACAATATAACCACAATTTAAAAAATATATAAAAATTATAACAGAAAATGTTAACTTAAAATTAAAAGAGTTTACGTAAGTATTCGAAGATCACGTACACGCATCGTGTTATGAAATGACTTTAAATAGTCAGTTGTAACCCAGCAGCACTGGCTTCTAAAAGCTTGAGGTGACCACATTTTAATATCAACTTAGTTGTTATGAGTTCGATAGATCTTGGTTATCCATATTGTTATTAAGCCGTTCTTGTTCTATTAATTGCATTACCTTTTTGAATAAACACTATATAACAAAATTATAATAAAATTCCAGCTTAATATTGTAACTCGTTCTTGTAAAATGTTCTTAATAATCAAACTGTGGCTTCATGTTATAATCAGATGACGAGAACATGACCCAAATTGGCTACAAAACGTGTGTGTCAAGCCTAGTAATAAATGGCCGAAACTTTCCTAAAGTCTAAAAGCAACTTTAAACTATCAGTATGTTAAAATACCAAAAAGTATGACAAGCTTGATATTATCTATAAAATTGTTGAAACTTGAAACAAAACTGAGAAAGCTAATACTTGAGATCCCTCATTGGCTGTATGTTTAAAAAAATTTAACAAATTATGTTTTATCCTTTAGAAGAAGTAGTGGTAAAAAATAAATAAAGAAATATTGGAAGCAGCAGCTAAAAACAATAAAAAAACTTAATTAATCTTAACACGTAATGTTTTTTCCTTTACTACACTTTATTTTTCGGTAAAAGTCAAGAAAAAAAATAATACAAAATTGCAAGCAACACTTGCTAGATCTCCTTAATAGTAGAGTGATAACAATGGAAACTCGCAGTATATTGTACAGATGGAGCTGAGATTGCAACAGCAGTAAGCGGTTTAAAGTCGCATAAAATCTTTTTTTCATGGTTCTTCCACAGTTATGTTCACTATAATTTTTAGTAGATTGTGGTAAGTTAACGTGACAATGAAATCTTGTCCACTTTTCCTCTGCACCCAACCCTCAGAGAAGAAAAGTTTTTCTTTTATTAAAAATTTCTTGTCCTAAGTTTTTTTTGTGTGTATGTTATCGTTGCTTATTATTGTCCTCCATTAGAATATTTTATCAAGAAAAAAAGACATTGAAATGTGTCATTGAATAAAACTGTTGTCATTATGTTGAATAAATTTAGCATATGCTGTTGTATGAGAAAAGAGGGAACTTTTATGCATTTGTACGAGTATTAAAAATATATCACTTGTGTTATTTTACTAGTTAATGAACGAAATATTTTTTCCAAACGAAAACGAAACTTTTAATCAGAAGTAAAAAATGTATCGACTGGAACTCATATAAAGTCTTATATTTGTTTTAAAACCAATTTTCACACTGGTATACAAACTTTTTCATAATGAAAAAAAAAACAAAGAATAGTTTATAAATTTGTAATATATGTTATTTTAAGATCACTAAACTGTTTTTTGAGTTACTTTCAAAAAGTCTTTGATAATATTGTTACGGCATGGTCAGGCTAAACAAATAATTTATAAAACAAAATTGCTATGTGCAAGGGCAAAGTAATTGTATATAAAGTCTCACTACGAGCCGCGGCTTGGAAAATTAAGCCTTGATTCATTTAGCTAAGCACTCGGGAATAGACTTATAATCTAGGACGCATCCTGGAACATTCTTTATACTTAAAAAATAATTCTTATACACTTAAATTTGTTAAAGCTTTTATATAAATAACACATAACATATTTGATTAAGTTTTTTATTTATTTTTTTAAATAAATATCTGAGTTATTTACTCGTATGTTGTCTGAAAATTTTTTTGTTGTTAAATATTTCAAGAAGAGTTAATTGCTTATCATTTACAACTTTTCAGTTTGTTCTACACTTTCTTTCAAATTCTACACCTTCGTGAGAGTGAAAAAACTTCTAAGCCCAATATTAACAAAAACAAAAACTATGTTTGTTGGCTTTTAAATAACAGGCCACCAACAACTATAAAAACAAAAAAGCAATGAAAGCCGACAAAGAACTTGAAGATGATATATGAAAAAATCCTTCAAAAGACTAAGATGTTAAGCAAATTAAATAAGTAGCACAACTATTCTTTAACCAAATTTGTGTCCGTTTTAAATAACTTGCGTTGCCTTTTCTAATTTTAATGTACTAGAATTAAGTACAAGAAAATTAGTTTCCTTTGAAATAGGCAGCAACACAAACGGACTTCAGGTAGATATTTTTAGCGCTAAAAACAAAAAGAAGGAAAACTGTCTTTTAAAAGGGTCTCAATTTACATATCAGTCTCACTTAATAAAATTTATCAATTTTTGATTTTGAAAGTAAATGAAAAATAAAATGTTTAAATTACAAAAATGTGAAAAATTCCTAACTGAAAATTTAAGCAGTTTAAAAATACATAATAAATAAACATCATGTTGGCAAAAGGTTAAGAAAAATATATATTTAGAATTTGTTGAAATCTTATTTTCTCGTTTTTTTCTTTATGGCTTCATTATGTCTATTTATTTCACTTTGTTTCAATTACAAAGTATTGGTTATTAATAATTTGTTTCTTGTAGCTTATAAAAATGGCCAAAGTTAAGTATAAAAAATATATAAATTTCATTATTATCTGCATCGTTATCGCTGTTCCCTCAACAATAATGTTCATGATATTGATGATGTTATTATGGATGTAACTTTTATTACTTTTATGACTAAAATAATAACGCTTTAATGACTTTGTATTGAATAAATATCGATTTCTATTAAAAGATGTTTCGTTCTCCTGCTTTATTTCCTGTTTATCGTTAAACACACACAGGCAACCCCTATAATCTGTTTCGTAAAGACTTCCAAGCTGTTTTTTGCAAGAGATAATATTAACTTTTTTTCAATAATGATGTTATTTGCCAATGTTTCAGAAATAAACAAAAAAAAATTATTTGTTATAAATAATTTTATACAAAGAATCTTGGGAAAAAATTTTGAACATTGATTTCTTGTTTAAAGCATTATTTCTTTGTAGTTTATGTAGACGTCTATGGATTTTACAAGTAAAGCGCAAGAGGTACATTAATATACAATGTATATGAGTATTTTCTTAATACGTGAGTGGTTTTTTTGTCAAGGTTGCCTTAAGCTAGAATTTCCGTGTTTGTTGATTGTTTTCATGGATTTTCTATGTTTGGTTTTGAGAAAATATCCAGACAGAAATATTTTTAAAGAAAAAGCAGCCGAAATGTCAAACTTGTTCTTTTTTATAAATAAGTTTTCCAAAATCTAATTAGTCCGGAAACAGATTTACTTGACGATTGGAAAAAAATAAAAATAAAACTTTATGAAATATTTAATACATATAAAAAAATATAAAACGCATTAATTTTTTATGAAGAATACTTTCAAGACTTCTGTTGTTATTACTTTGATATGTATACATATCTTTACGGAAAAAATTTGAGTTATTCATAATTTATTTATAGGGATACAATATATTCAATAAATTGAAGTCAAGTTGTATGCACGGCTAATCTACTTTTTACTTTTTCGTATAACTATTTAATTTTAATATTTTGTTCTAAGAAATGTTCATGTGTTCAAATAATTTTTGACATAAGAACCAACCGAAAATAGCAATAAAATATTTTGTTGATATATTAACTATAAATACCTGTATTATTCTGTCAAGTATAAATTTAATTATTATTATGAAGAATAATCTTTGTGGCAAGTTTTTTTATTTATTAAACTAACAAATAGTAAAATTAATAAAATGTTTTTCACTTAAAAATAGTTACTACGCTTGAGCAGTCCGCCTTTTTACCTGCAAGTACAAATGAACATATCTGTCTATGGATATATAGTGTATAACTATAAGCACAAGCGCTAACAATGTGTTGGTTGGGAAACGGAAATTCCAGGGGCAAGATTTACTCATATTTTTGTTAAAACTCATGCCATCTTACTGGAAAAGCTGAAAATTAAAAGTGTACATTATTACAAAAATATATTAACTCTATTTCACATTTTACTTTTAACTAATATATCTATAATATTTATATTAATATTATTTTTAATTAAATTTTGGTAGGTGAAAATAATGTACACAACAGAGAAATTGGATTTGATACATGAACAATTATTCTACAAAATTCCATTTCATTCTGCCAAAAAAGTACAACAAAAGATTGTTTAAAATTGGTGGTCTGGAAAAATATATGAAAGAGAAATATTGCATAGATTGTGTAATTCACGATTGCAATAATATAGGAAAATTAAAGTGGTTTAATCGTTAATAAATATAACAATTTCGCAAATTTTGGTTGAAGTTATAAAAAATCCAAATACACTTTGCCACTGTCCTCAGTATGGCTGTGAGTCCTATTAAAAATATTGTAGAGACTTCTAGGAATCGTTATGCGAATTCGTTAATAGCTGGTCGATGTTAGTATTAGGGCCCAATACGAGCAAGTTCAAAATAAAAAGTAAAAAGCGAAATCAAGGCAGGTTCGGAAATCTTAGAGAGCATCAATATGGATAAGAGATTCCTCAGAGAAAATAAACTATTTTTTCTATCACTGCACAGAAGAATATTTGTGCTAAAAAGCCAAAAACAAATTTAAAGAAATCTTAAAAACTAAGTACTCTGATCGATACACAATAAAATTTTATATCATACTGTGAATTTTTACGACTTTACGTTGCGTCTTGTAGGTTTAAGAAACTCCTGAAGTCAGAAAAGTAAAGAAAATTACATGCGTTTTTAGAGTTTTTTTCGGTTTCAAGATGTTAATATGATATTTTTTTGGGCTAAACGAATATAGGTATTACATAGATTTTTTCACAGAAAGGTTTGTTCAAAAGAAATTTTTGGTATTTAAAACAGAAATTATCTTGAAAATTAATGTTGAAACAATTCGTTTAAAAATTAAAAAAAATTAAATTTATACAATTTTTTGCACAAAAAAGGTTTTTAAAAGTGAAGGTTGCAAATGTAGAAATTATGTTTTATACCAGAATAAAATTTAAAATCCCTTATTTTAGACAAAAAAAGTTTGCGCCATTAATTTAAACGATTTTTTTAATTTATAAATTTAATTTTTAATTTTTTATTACATCATAATCTTTTGTGTCTTTCATGTTAAATGTTATTCACGTCACTTTTAACACTTCACAATGTCTACCCATAAAAATAAGTTTGCAAAAGCTTATTATCGGTAATAGTTATAAGGAATGCCCCATATCCCCAATAAAACAGTTTTTTTATTTACCTGCGATCTTTATAAAATTATTTGTTAGAAAAATATATGTACATACCTAACTAAAATAATTTTTAAATGAATTTATCACAAAAACTATATAAAAAAAATGTAAATACAGGCACATAAAAAATACACGTTACCCACTAAGTACGAGTATACGTATAAAAATACAAATATTGGTTATTGCATACAATTTTTCTCAGAACCGTTTTCTAAATTCGAAAGATAACATGGAAAAATTTTACACAAGATTGCAGTTATTCCAAATAGTAAAGGAATGTCATGCTAGAACTATTGACGAGAAATTGCAGTTTTTAGATAGAAAATTTTGCGAAATTTCAAGGAAATTGGGACATATGACAATGATCTCGACGTTTTTAATTACTATAGCTTTTTCGTGTATTTAAGAAATTACTTTTGGATAAATTCATTATTTTATTAAGACAGTACTTTTTGTTTGAAACAATTTATTCATCAGACTAGCAGAACGGATCAGTACTGATTTCGAGGTCGCTACACCATCTCATCAAGGTTCTTTTATTCGATTTTACCACTTTTTACGGTGGATACTAGTGACTAGGAATATTAACTAATTAACCGAAAAGTGAAACTTATTCATTTCTTAAAAGTTAAATCAATTTCGGTTAGTACGAAATTCCATCTCTGATTTTTAATTATTCCAAATATTCCATTCTCTCTTGCTTTTTCCAAAGCCATTGTCTTTGAGATCAAGCAGTTTTCCATTTTGTTTACTTTATTTTTGTCTTGTAGTTCACTTTCTTGGTATTCAAGCCCCTATGACAATGTAAACATGGAGGTTTATTACGGGTGCCTTCGTTTTTAATAATTAATATTTATACGTAATAATAATAATTTCTTAAATTAAGAAGATATGGGTAAACTCAGATTTGAACTCAAGCCATGAAAATTTATATTTTCTTTTATTTTAAAGTTTTGAAGTGAAATTTAAAATTATGTATAAATTTAAAATATTTTGATTAAAATCATTAATTTTCTAGCTCAAAAACAATAGGTGTAAAATATTAAGATTAATTAAATTTTTAAACAGTTCTGTTGGAATTCGTATTATAATTTTTTGGTTAGAAAATTAGAAAACTCGTTCGAAGAATTACTGACAAAAAACTTTTTTTCGTTCTGTGCCCTATTTGGTTAATTTTATGGTACCAGCTGTCCCACAGTCAACTTAATGAATAATATCTCTTGTATACAGTTCTGGGTTGGTTTCTATTGAAAAGCATGGTATTCAATCCATAAATGTTTCATGTTTTCATATAAGTTCTATTTCATCTCAGTGACTTTTTTCGTTCAATCGAAGAGGATATAAGAGAAGTTGAGGCATACAAATTGTTTTTTCCAAAAATTTGAGAATACTTTGTTTCTTAAGCAAAAATCGTATAATGACTAATTATCCTTCTTTTGTTTTGTTAGTTCTACCTTGAAATCAAATCCAATCAGTATCGTCAATATATTTTTAAGCCTCGGTATTAGTATCGTATCGAACTCATGCTATACTAAAAAGATAAGAGTAATGCGACTATGTTTATAACATAATTTTATTGACACATATTTTATACTCCACACTTTCTGGACCAGTTTATAAGATTCGGCACTATACGAATGTGCAGTTTTTACTTATCACCTTTCAAATAATTACTGGTTGCGTAATGACAACTGCTATAATTGTGGACTATTGAAAATTAAACAACTTTTAAATTTCTCCTTTATTTTTTTTCTTAAAGCTATTTAATACTTGTCCAAGTTTTTTTAAACATAGTAAGATTTCCGACTAGTTTCTAATTAAGCAGAATAACAATTTTTATATCTTAATCTAGTTACTAGTTAAATTGTCTTAAAACTTTTACTTTGATCGTTATATTGAAATTATAAAAAATATTTTGATTCTTTTTTGTTATTTAATAAAATTTTTAAAGATGCCTCAAGAATGAATTGAGTAAATATGGTATTTATAATAATAGTTCTGCAAACCCTTTATTTATTTTTTTATATATTTTTTTGTGCTCCCTAAATTTATTTCATTACACTTCTCTATCAAAATATTTGAAATTCTATTGCAAATCCGCATATTTCGCTAAAGCTGGTTCTCAACAAAGTGTATCCTCTATGAATTTCAATTTTTGAAACATAAAAGACACCCACACACATCTACTTACTGTCACGTGTGTCTGAGGATTGGTTTTTTTCTGTGTATAGATACAAAAACAAAAATTAATACTAAAATAAAACAACTCGTAAAGATAGAGGAAATTTATGTGAAACTACAATAAAAATTAGGTTAACGATTTTAATGTTTTCTTTTATATCTCCATTCATTTATTCTAGTTTTTTTGTTTGTTTAAGAAATAGAAGAAAAACTGAAATAGAAATCAAACAAGAAATATTTTTTCTGAAGTCATTTAACATCATTCACAAAAATATAAGTCTTTCCTACTTTTAGACTTACTTTAGCCGCAGAGAAAAAAAACTGAACTTTAGAGCCTGAAGAAATGTCAAATGTTAAGTTTGAATATATAATTTAAATTTATTTGAAAGTTTGTTTGACCGCGAACACTCTTGATAGCTGATTTGAATTTTTTTTCAAAAGCTTAAAAACAATGCTTTTGTATAATGCGTATACTTAATTTTAAGCATCTGGTATCTGAATTGTATATTACGTATACGTTGTATGTAATTAAATATTAGTCTAATTCACACCAACCATTGAATGAGTTGCATGTTCAATTTACAACTCATACAGTAGGCTGTGAATCAAACCGTTGTTTCTTTAAAATGGTTTTAGACTTAAATTTTCCATAATTTATTTGCACAAATTAAAACACAGGTAGAAACACTTAAAAGAGGTCGTAAAAAATCGGAAAATTAGTACTACAGCATTTTACGCAGTCCATTATGCAGAAATTGTGAGGAAGTTACATGAAAAGGGTAGGGATAATCGCTGACTAGGGAATGTAAGCAGTTTAGCATAGCAATTAGATCCTTATATGATATTAGTTACCTTATTGCATCTAAGAAATATACATCGAGAAAACACCTGCTCAGCTAGACTTTCACCGCCTGGTTCGATACTGCTTTTTTAAATTATTTTTGTGGATGACCAGATCATTTAACTTCTTCTGTAACTTTATAATTACTCTGTTAGCGACCATATTTTTAACGAAATTTGGCAGCCAAATTGTTATGAAAAAAAGTAAAAGCGTTGTTTTTTCTCCAATGCTAGATTTTTCTGTCAACTATTAAGCTACGTAGTTTGGTTAGGCCATTAAGTATACACAAATGGGGTTCTATTTTATTTCTTGCTGTAATTTTGGGATACCGTTTGTTAAAGCACCTTTCTCTTTTCAATATAAACAGAAATAGAAATGCAAGAAAAAAATTAGGAAATATTAATAATTAATTTTAATGTAAAGCAGTTTTTATAGCAACGATATTTTGCTTAATTTTTTTTGGTTATGACCATGTTTCAAGAGATTATTTACAAATTATTTAAATTTTTATTTATTATTTAGACATTTCCCATCCAAATAGGGATTTCATTATTCAACTGGCAAATGGTTAATAAAAGAAAATGTACTATTTACTTATTTATATATTATATACAACGAAGAATTTTTTTCCATACTTTTCTCAAAAGCATCAAATGCCTTTTAAAGCTTTTAAAGTATTCAAGAATAAGGGTAATTGAAAAACTGAGCTGGTGTTTTGCTAAAAATTATACTTTTATTTTAAATCTATGAAAAGTAATATTTATATACATATATTATTTTTGACATGTATAGCATTTTTATTTATGACAGTGGCATAAAAACTAAAGACATTGTATACACAAAGGAGAAAAAGTCTGTAGTTTATTTCCTTAAATACTCGCAAAAATCACAACTTTTTTCAAATAATTGAACATTCGAATTATTATTGAACGACGTATAAAATCAATAAATACTTTAATATTATTCCTGAGTGCTATGAATTTCCCATCCAATACTATCTTTTTACAATGTGGAACAATACGCAAATACTTTGTTTTCACGATTATTTTTTATATTTATTTTATTTTTATTAATTATTTAATTAATTTATTTTTTTATTTATTTATTTATTTATTTATTTATTTATTTATTTATTTATTTATTTATTTATTTATTTATTTATTTATTTATTTATTTATTTATTTATTTATTTATGTATTTATTTCAGTTAACAACGGTGTCGACACTGCCAACTAATTTAATTTGGCAGTGTAAGCGCTTTTAATATTTTTATCACTACACGCGTATCCGTTCCAATTACAAACTGCCTTCATACAATAAACCTGTGGGAAAACAATATTGCTGGATCAGCGTCTACATACTCGCGCATGTTGGTGCAACGTGATCAGGCAATGAAAAAGCCAACAGGGTTGGTTGGGAATGGTTAGTCTTGGTTACGAGCTAGAACGAATCGGTCGCGTTGCGGAATAAAAATTATAATTAGTTTAATTTCTTGTAAAATATTGAGCAAAAATAAATTATTTGTGAAAGATTAAATAAAGGTGATTTGTCAATTAAAATATAAACAAAAGTAATTTCAATAGATTATCCTGTGGCGCAGTTGGAGCGCCCTAATTAAATTTTTTTGTAACCTTCCACGTATAATCCTTTAACTTTTATTTATTTATTTATTTATTTATTTATTTATTTATTTATTTATTTATTTATTTATTTATTTATTTATTTATTTATTTATTTATTTATTTATTTATTTATTTATTTATTTATTTATTTATTTATTTATTTATTTATTTATTTATTTATTTATTTATTTATTTATTTATTTATTTATTTATTTATTTATTTATTTATATATTTATTTATTTATTTATTTATTTATTTATTTAAGTTAAGGATTCTACAGAGTCTGATACCAAAAAAATTATATTAAGGCGCTCCAACTGCGCCTTTATCAAGGACAGACAGAAACTTTTGGTTTTGTATTTCGACTATGTCCATGTGTAATATTTCACACGGCATAGTTGGAATAGGAGTGTCTTGTAGCAACGGTTTTGTCGGATTCCTGTCATACTTGTTTTTATTGCATATTTCGCATCGCTCGACCAACTTTCTGATGAGAGCATACATTCGTGGGAAATAAAATTCATCTAGAATTTGTTTCCTATTTTCCCTTGCATTCCTGTGTGCCCTGTGGTGTTCCTTTTGGATTATTTCAAATTGCCGATTTTCAGTTCCCACATCTGCAACTTCCTTCTGAGTAATTCTAATCTTATATTTTGAGAAGTGTTGCAGATAGAGGTCTTGTAAGGTTGCCAAGTAAATTTCGGGCAATTTTATACCATTTATTACATTGGGATTCAGTGTCTTTTTCAGTATATCCGACAGGTTGTCGCTGTTCCATTCTGGTAAGGATGCATAATGACGCAAAAAGTGTTTGTGTGGAGTTTCAGTTGCCTGCAGCTCAGGGCCAACTCTTATAATAATCTGATTCCTGAAAACATTAATAAGTACCTCCACATGAGGTACTAAGTCCGAGGAGTCCTGAAGTGCGCTGTGTGCAGTTGAGCCTGTTGACTCGATGTCATCCTCCCTAGCTTCGGAAGCAGTCATTGTTACTTGTGACTCATTATCGCTTATTTCTGACGCGGTGATTGTTGCTTGTGAATCTGCTTCACTGGCTGTTTCTGTGCTACAGTCGCTCATGTGGTTAACGCTAGTCTGTAATCGAGAGAGTGCATCTGCGACAAAATTGGATCTACCTGGCCTGTAGATCAATTCGTGATTGTACTCCTCTATACGAGCCTTTCATTGTTTCAGCTTAGCATTGAAATTCCTGCTACCAAGCGCGTAGGTAAGAGGCTGATGGTCGGTGTATATTTTAATCTTTTTTGCTCCGTATAGATAATTTCTCAGATTGTCCAACGCCCACACGATAGCCAGCATTTCCTTCTCATTAGTTGCATATCCCTCCTCAGTTTTGTTTGTCCTTACCAATATCCCCTTGTGAAAGGACCGTACCAATGGCGTAGTTTGAAGCTGCCGTTGTGAGATTAAAGGATTTACGAAGTCAGGAAAAGCAAGAATTTCGGCCGTAGTTAAAAGGCTCTTTAATTTTTTAAAAGCTGAAAGCGCATTGTCTTGTAAGTTTATTTTAATATTCCTCGACTGATTTGCTTTTACATCTGAGTTTTCCCCTCTTGTCAGATTCGTTAGTGGCTTCGCTACTTTTGCGTAGTCTTTTATAAATCGCCTGTAGTATGATGTCATACCTAAGAAACTCTTCAGCTTCTTGAGGTTACTAGGGGGGAGCAGGTTCTCGATTGCGCTAACTTTTTTTGGGTCTGGTTTAATACCCTCTGCGCCTACTATGTACCCCAAGGATTCCACTTCTGTTTGCATAAAGTGCGTTTTCTCGATATTGACCTTCAGGTTTGCGGCTTCTAATTTCTCGAAAATGATGTCCACATTGGCCAGAAGTTCTTTCTCATTCGATCCGAACACTATTATGTCGTCAATGTATACATAGCAGATTTTTGCGATACATTCTCTTAGGACATCATCAATCATTCGCTGGAAAATAGCTGGTGCGTTCCTCAATCCGAAGGGTAATCGAAGAAAATCGAATTTCCCATTCATGGTTGAGAAGGCGGTCTTTTGAATGTCTGACGCCTTCATAGGAATTTGGTGGAAACCTGATGTCAGATCAATTGTAGTGAAGTATTTGGCTCTGCCCAAGTTGGCCAAAGTTGCATTGATATCTGGGATAGGATAAGTGTCAGGAATTGTGAGGGCATTCAGTCGCTTGTAGTCAACCACCAGTCTGTATTGCTTCTCGCCGTTTGGTTTTGGCTTCTTAGAAACAATCCACATGGGCGAATTGGAAGGGCTTTTTGAGTGACGTATTATCCCTTCAGATAATAATTCTCCAATTTGCCTATCCACCTCTTCCCTCATGGCGGCTGGGTAAGGATAGCTTTTCGCGTATATCGGCTCTGACGTTGTTCTGCGTATTTCCGCACGAACATTTGTTGAAATCGCTTGACTGCCGTCTAGCGGCCGAAATAGTGGTTTATATCTTTTAATAATTTCATTAATTTTATTTGCGGTTTCTACTGAAATGGATTCGTCTAAAACATAATTTAAGTTGTTCGACATCTTATTCCTGAGGGGAATTTTTATAATGTCCTTAATTACCAATTCGTTCTTTTTCCTGTCGACCACTGCACCAAGTTCCTTAAGAGTATCGTCGCCTATAATACCATCAAAGGTATTAAGACCCGGCAACAAATATAAGGTGACTAAATCAAATATGCCATGCTTTGCAAAGAATTTCCTTACCACTTTCCTACTCACTTCAATTTTTCCCCCCGCGGTTCTAACGATTATTGGTTTTAGCAGAGGTATACTTCCGGCAGTTAATTTTGTGCTGCAAAAATTTCTATTTGAGCCGGTATCAATTAGAAATTCCAGCGTGGTGTCGTTGTTTACAGCGTATTCTATGTAAGGTAGGCTGGATGGCCTTCCCCCATAAAATTCTGTTCCGAAGCTACGGAACCGTAGTCACCGACTGTCACTTCCTCTTGGGGAGTGAATTCTTTGTCCTCAACTTCAGTATCCAGATGGAAAACCCGTGGATGTTTGCCTCTTCTAGACATCTCGCTTGCCCTTCTTTTTTCTACATGGTTTGGGTGATTCATGTAGTTTATCCTTCTCGTTTGTATAGAATGATCCGTTTCCATCGGCTCTGGTTTGATTTGTTGAAACTTTGGGTACAATGGTGGTTTATTATTAAAATTGGGTTGTTCATAGTAAAAATTATTGTGCCTAAATTTATTTAAGTAATTGAAATTAGTTCTTGGAGGTCTCGGTGGCCCTCTAGCATGCACTACAACAGGTGGAGCATTCGCAAGTGCTGGTATCTTAGATTATAGTATGTTGTTTCTCATTGTGAGATTCTGGAGTTCTAAGCAAGCCGAGTATGCCTCCGGCAGAGTTCTTGGTCGTTGCATAATGACCATTTTTGACAGATCTGGGTTAAGTCCCCGAATGAAAATATCTAATGCCCTATTCGTGTGCGTAGTTACTAATGCATCGACCGTTTCCTCGCTATACGCTTCTGTTTTCAATTTATTCACTATGAGCGATAGTTGGTTGGTTTACTGTAGCATAAAATTCGTCTACCTTCGAAGATCCTTGCGAAAGTTGATTGAGTTGGTGCTCAAGCGTTTGGACGTCTCGCTTGTCGGCTTGGCGCGACAGTCTTGACTTCCTTCCAGTCATTGTCAAAAATATTGTATGAGACTAAGGCTGCGTCGGCATCGCCGATTATTTTCTGGCATATGCTTTGAAGAATGGATCGATATATGGGCTTGTGTTTCACTATTTCGAAATCTTTCAGAATTATTTCTACTTCGTGGACCCAGGACACATAATCCAACGGGTTTCCGTCGAATGCCCTGAGTTCCTTAACGCTATCAGGAAGCCTACTTATTGAATTTAATTCTTCCTCATTTCTGGGACCCTGTAAGACCGCGATTTCGTCCCTATGGACAATTATTAAGTTCGCACTAGGTTGCTCTAAACAGGTCAACCTTCTTTTTATTTCGTTCATGTCACTATTCCTTTCTGTAATATTAATTCATGTTTCTATAACCTTCATCTCCTGTATTAGGCGGTTAACCGCACCCGTTAAGGTAGTAAGAGTTTCTCGTACTTCTTCCATTATTACGACTAGTAAGAGGATACCAAGACTCACCTGAGAATTACAGCAGCTTGACGACTTTAACAACACAGCACTTCACTTCCTTACACTTTTAGATTTTGATATTTATGTATTTGGATTTAAATATATATTTTTCCTTTTTAATTTTTTTTTGTAAAGTAGCTTATTTTCTTCTAATGTCTTACCAGTGGCTTTTTTATTTTTTCTTTTTGGACTGCTTTTGCAGTATGCTTTATATATATATTTATCCTGTAAACATACCCGAATATTGTATGAATAAAACATACATGAAACCCTATTATTGTATTTGCTAACTCCTTTATGTTTGTACTAATTATTACTTTTCCTCTTTGCTATATTAACTGACATTGACTTGTCATTGAAGTAAACTTGAAGTTTGACTTTGTACATTTTTTAATAAAATCATGATATAGGGAATATATTTTGAGAAGTCTAAGAGTACAGACTTAAATAAAGAGCCATTTTCTATTTAAATTAAAACTATAAACGTGTTTTAATTTCTGAGTTTAGAAAATTAGAGACAATTCTACAATCCTTTGTATTTTATTTCAAATAATTCTTAATATTCTTCTGTACAATTCTTTGATATGGTACTTGTAATTTTCTTTATCTTTAGGCTTTACACCTTTTTATTTTTATGTAATCTTCTGATTTTGCAATTTTATTACTGCTTTTGCAGTATATTTATCTTTTGTATTTTACTTCAAACAAAAAAAAATTTTCATACAATTTTTGATATGGTATTCGTAATTTTCTTTTTTTTATGGGTTTTACACTTCTTTTCTATTTTTTCGTAATATTTTTTTATTTTCTTATTATTAATGTAGGTTTTTGAGCCTTGGTTTCGCGACGCGAGACTGGAAAATCCTTTTTTGGTGTTATGTATCGTCACGGAGGGGTCCGTATTATTCCTTTTTGGAAATCCACTTTTACACTTGCGGATACCTACTGCGGTATGAAAACTCTCACTTTCGCTCCGATAACCTTCTGTAATATTGTTGTAAGTGTCGATCACAAGGAATATGGGGTTGGCAAAGGACGATATATTTTATTTGGTTATTTGGTTTGTATCTTTTATTCGTCCTGGAGGGTCCCTTGGGATTCGCAGGTCGTTTTAAGTTACTAGGTTATAAGGACACCGTAAGTTTTTTTACGGGTCCCTGCTCGGGCGCCAGTTAAGGACTCTACAGTGTCTGATACCAAAAAAATTATATTAAGGCGCTCCAACTGCGCCTGTTTCTTATATGAATAAAACACTTGTATTTTCATTAATTAAAACCTTTATTTTATTTTTATTTAATTTAACTCGACTTATTTAATTCAGCGCGCAACCAAGACTGCCTGTTCAACTTCTTATTTCCATTATCGTCACCTTACACAATAATTAGGCCGCAGCAACACGCGCGAATATGAGACGCAATATTACTTTCTCATGAAATAAATGCAAGCAGGAAATTATGCTGGATACGCGTGCAATGGATAGTGAACTTTGTAGACGTTGAGTCAGCTATATTAATTATGTTGGCAGTATTAGCGCTGTTGATAACTTTTATTTATTTATTTATTTATTTATTTATTTATTTATTTATTTATTTATTTATTTATTTATTTATTTATTTATTTATTTATTTATTTATTTATTTATTTATTTATTTATTTATTTATTTATTTATTTATTTATTTATTTATTTATTTATTTATTTATTTATTTATTTATTTATTTATTTATTTATTTATTTATTTATTTATTTATTTATTTATTTATTTATTTATTTATTTATTTATTTATTTATTTATTTATTTATTTATTTATTTATTTATTTATTTATTTATTTATTTATTTATTTATTTATTTATTTATTTATTTATTTATTTATTTATTTATTTATTTATTTATTTATTTATTTATTTATTTATTTATTTATTTATTTATTTATTTATTTATTTATTTATTTATTTATTTATTTATTTATTTATTTATTTATTTATTTATTTATTTATTTATTTATTTATTTATTTATTTATTTATTTATTTATTTATTTATTTATTTATTTATTTATTTATTTATTTATTTATTTATTTATTTATTTATTTATTTATTTATTTATTTATTTATTTATTTATTTATTTATTTATTTATTTATTTATTTATTTATTTATTTATTTATTTATTTATTTATTTATTTATTTATTTATTTATTTATTTATTTATTTATTTATTTATTTATTTATTTATTTATTTATTTATTTATTTATTTATTTATTTATTTATTTATTTATTTATTTATTTATTTATTTATTTATTTATTTATTTATTTATTTATTTATTTATTTATTTATTTATTTATTTATTTATTTATTTATTTATTTATTTATTTATTTATTTATTTATTTATTTATTTATTTATTTATTTATTTATTTATTTTTTTATTTATTTATTTATTTATTTATTTATTTATTTATTTATTTACTTATTTATTTATTTATTTAATTATTACCTAGCACAACAAGACATAAATTCTTATAAATGAAAGTGCTAATGTTTGAACAGATAATATATGTTTTCATTAATAGTTTATAAAGGTTCGGCAAATGCTTGACAAATGTGACTATACCTTAAAGACTAAATATAAATTATGTTAAAAAATAAGAAAAATATTAACAATTATGAATTAATTAAAAGTTATTTTTTTAAACCAGAATTTTTAAACAAAGAAAAAACAAACGTTCATAAACCAAATACAAAAACCAAATCAGAAAAGCTTACATCTAAAAAAGCAATAAAATACAATTAACATAAGCTAGTAGTTTATGCAAATAGTTTACATAGCTCCCTTTTAAACATGTTAGCGTTGCTTATTATTTGAATAGGGCATGGTAAGGCATTCCGAAGACGGAAACTGTCCTGTTTTCAAGAGGCTCTTATACTTTTAAGTAGGACGGTTGATGCGATGTAATAATTTTATGCAACAAAAAAAGTGTTACAATTTTTATACAGCAATGAAATCCCTCATAGTAATATATATTAAATAATATATTTTCATAATTCTACATAATATTCATTACTATGAATAAAATTCCGATATCTGGTATATGATGGTATGCTACATGAATTCGTTCTGCATTAAATTCTTCACATTATTATGTGCGTAACAGTGTGTATACATCGAAGCAAATCTCTATATTATTGCCTGAACAGTAATATTTTTGTATTCTTTTTATAATTGACCAAGCTTTGAACTATGCTTGTTTCGTTGCAGAGAAATGACGCAGTAAAAATTTTTTTTTGAGCTTTTTATTTATTTATTTTATTTATTTATTTACGCCAATGGACTAAAATATCCTTACAGGGTAATTAGTAAATTTAATTTAAAAGTACATTTAATAAGTCCTTATTTTCTAATAACATTCTAAAATTATTTTCAGATAAAGAAAAGTCTATTCTAAGAACATTATTAATATTATTTAAATTGCTTAATGCCCTTAAAAGAGGCTCACGCATGGCATAATTAGTAACATGTGTCGATATATAAAATAAACTATTGTATCTAAGGGTTCTGAAAGGTACACAAAAGCTAATCAAATTTAATAAGTATTCACAATCGATGACACCATTAATCAAATTATAGATTATCATGACTGAATTAATAGTTCTCCTTAAGTAAAGAGGCTTTAAGCCTAAAAGCAAGCACCGAGCATAATATGAGGTAGACGACAAAATGATACGATTGTTACGAAGAGAAAATTTTACAAATTTCTTCTGAATTCTCTCAATTCTATCAGCATGGACACGGTAAAAGGGGTTCCACACAAAGGAACAATATTCTAACTTAGAACGCACAAACGTAGTATATAATATTCTCAATGTTATAGGATCCAAAAAGTCTTTACAGTTTCTTCTTATAAACGAACATGCGAAATATGCTTTAGGTATTATATAGTTCAGGTGGGCATTAAAATTTAGCTCAGAGTCCAGAACAACGCCAAGATCCAACAATTTTCAAGTTCTTATCACGAATTTTATATTGGAATATCTTACGGTTGCTAATATTAGGCTTACGAAAAGTCATTTGGCAACATTTGTTTATATTTAAAGATAACTTATTAATATAACACCAGGAGGATATATTATTAATGCACTTCTGTAGAGTAAGGGCATCATTATCAGAACTAATTTCTTTAAAAATTTTAAGGTCATCAGCATACAACAAAAATTTAGAACCTGAATAAGAGTTTCCAATGTCATTTATAAAAATTAAAAACAGCAGAGGACCTAATATGCTACCTTGTGGTACCCCTGAAGTAGCAGTATAGGGTACAGATTCATAATTTTCTACAATAACTGTATATGTCCTATTTGATAGATATGATATCAGCCAATGGAGAAACGTTCCATGAAAGCCCATATTATTAAGTTTGAGGCACAATATATCGTGTGCAACCTGATCAAATGCCTTGCAAAAATCCATAAAGATAGCATCAACTTGATTATGTCTTTCAAAAACTGAAATACAAAAGTGGTTAAAGACTGAACAATTAGTGGTAGTAGAACGACCTGGAAAAAATCCATGCTGTTCATTACAGATATGGCGCTTAATTGCAAAATACATTTTTTCTTTAATAATATGTTCAAATATTTTTGACACATTAGATAATCTTGAAATCGGCCGATAATTAGAAATATTAGATTTATCACCTGCTTTAAAAGTGGGGGTTATAAAGGCAAATTTCCATCTATCAATAAAACACCCATCAAGAAGGGATTTATTAAAAATGTGCCGAAGCGGAACCACTAAACTTTCAGCCAAGTTTTTTATAAAAAAGGAACTAAGTCCATCAATATCGATTCCGAAGGAGTTCTTTATATTTTTAATACCATTTAGAACATCATTTAGAGTTAATTGAATATAACCAAAGTCCACAATAGGCTGTATAAATTTCAAAACATTAGGATCTATCGAGTTATTACTATTTACAAAATTAGATTGAAAAAACTGTACAAAAGCATCTGCAATGTCATTACCGAAGCTTAAAAGTTTTTCATTAAAATACATGGTAGATGGATAAAGCTGATGAAGACTTCTTTGAACTTATAAAATTCCAAAATTGTTTAGGATTATTTTTAATTGAATTTTCAAAATTTAATAAATATTGCTTGTATAAAAACTTATCAAGAAAATTAAATTCTCTCATATAATGCTCGTAACGTATCTTACAATTTACATCACCAGTTACATTAAACTTATTATAGAACTTATTTCTAAGATTTTTTAGCTTTTATAAACCCTTAGTGTACCACGGAAGACTATGAACTTTACGTGACAAACGAGGAACAGAACGGTTAATCATATCCTTTAAAGTATTGATAAATATATAATAACAAACAGCAACTTAATCATTTCTTACAAGTTAAATCAATTTCGGTTAGTACGAAATTCCATCTCTGATTTTTTAATTATTCCAAATATTTCATACTCTCTTGCTTTTTCCAAAGCCGTTGGCTTTGAGATCAAGCAGTTTTGAAAAGTTGCACTTTTCGTATTCTAATTCGTTAAATAATACGGTTAAATAGTTGATATTCCTAGTTACTAGTATCCACCGTCAAAAGTGGTAAAATCGAACAAAGAACGCTGATGAGATGGTGTAGCGACGTCGAAATCAGTACTGATCCGTTCTGCTAGTCTGATGAATAAATTGTTTCAAATAAAATAGTACTCTCTTAATAAAAATATAATGAATTTATCTAAATATAATTTCTTAAATTAAGAAGATATGGGTAAACTCAGATTTAAACTTAAGCCAAAAATTTGCATTTCAATATAAACCTTAAACAGTTCAACAATTACGAATAAATATTATTTATATTTTCTTTAAGAATTTCCAATTGTCAAATTTAATTTTAACTACAAAGTTTGAAATCGCATGATACATATGTACATTCATAAATATGAGTTAATCCAGCATGAGAACCCTACATTCGTACGCGTTTTCACATTAATATATAGAAAATGTTTTGGTCTCTCAAAAGAGGTACCTTCAACTTATGCATGATGCATAGTGGGATATAAGTTATAATTTTTTAGCAGGTATTTGTTGCGAAATAATTGATCACAAAGTTTTGTGACACACTCTACAAAAAACGGAAGTAACTTTGAAAGTTAAAGTGTGTTTTCGTAATTTATTGCAAATTTTGCATAATAAAGTACACAAATTATAGTTCCACACTCACACACACATATATACATATATATATATTATGTTTAAACGAATTCATTAGCGATACATATCAACAAAGTAGATTGCACATACAGTGTTGTGCCAAATAAATACAACAGTAGAATTCTAAAACTACTTATTTGCAGCCAAAAAATTTTGTAGTTTTTTGGTCAGAAAACATGAACCCTTTGTGACTCACGTTACATTTTGTCTATCCTATTTTATATTCTGAAATTTCATACCTAATTTCGATGTTTCCAAAATGGTAAACACAAAACGTTTTTGCTAAAATTTAAGTGAATTCAATGTACAAAAACAAACCTTTCGATCAGGTCATCTTCATTAACACTAAAGTAACGATATGAATACCCAAAAATGGTTAATTTCTGGTATGAAATTAGAAGATCTGAGGGTAGGGTTTGATAATAATTTGTGCTTTAATGATCGTCGAAATACATTTATTTTATTTATACAATTATATATCTAGTCTAATATTACATAAAAAAAATTAAAAATAAGTTGGATCACTTTCAAAAAATTTTGTTTGGTAGACTGTTTCAGAAATTCAGAAAAGTATATTTCTCAGTTAAACATAATTTTCCTTTTCTATTGCAGAATTTTCAAATTGTATATTAGATTTTTCTATTTGCATTCAGAAATTTTAATGTATAAATATTTATAGGTTGTGTTTTTTTCGTGAGTATTTCGTGAGCGTGAGTATTTCATGAGCGTGAGTTTTCGTGATTGTGACTAACTTTTTTCCCACTCACGTGAGCGTGAGTGAACGTGAGCTAAAAATATGAGGTGTTCCGTGAGCGTACGTGAGTGAAATTTTTTTATCGTGAGCGTGAATGAGCGTGAGTGAAAAGTTACTCGCAATCCCATCTCTAATTGGAAGGTTGATTTTGTAAGTATTATGTAATATTTTATTAATCACTAAGTATTACATTATGTGCTAATATCCGTCCGTCAGTCCGAATCCATTTGGTCCTCTTGCCAACGAATTATTTTTTTTATTTTTATTTTCTTTTTATTTTTTTTATTTTTGCAATCTTCAGTACTATCTTAGAATAATTACAGTTACCTTATTGCATACATACGTACGTTCATAAATAATTACGAATATATACTTCCATGAAGGAATTTAGTAAAATGCAAATTTTATACGTTTCTTTGGTTTGATCATTATTATTATTTTATGTACATACTTTTTTTATATTTTCCATTAATAAACCTTATTAATAAGTATTGATTTAAAATGAATTACTATATCTTTCTTATTAATGGGAAGGCTGATCGTGGCGAGATATGGTTATATTTAGGTAGAAATTAGTATTTTTGTTTTGGGACAGGTTAAACAAGTGAGGGTATTTCTCCTGTCAAGGTGTCTGACTTTTACGTCAGTGGGCGGGAATCCTTACCCTGCGTGGCGTAACAGCTGCCCACGTTCATTTTTGCATAGTGTAGTGTAAATTGTCTTTTCCTTTAATTTGTACACTATGGGTATCCGAAGGCATGTGTAGTGTGTTATATGCTTCCTCTCAACTGTAATAATGGTTAAGAACAAATAACGCCGGAATGTAGCTACCTGGAAAATCTTATATCATGCCACTTAACATAATTTTTGTTACAATAAACTCGTTTTAAATGTGCATAAAATTTTTCACACTTCTGTAGCAGCGCGTAACAAAAGAATTCTCAGTTTCAATAGATCAAAGAATTTCATGTTAAATAAATGGTAAGAAATGTGTGAAATATGGTCACGTGGCACAGTGGGGCCTTTTGAGTTCTTCCGTTGCAAAAATCATAAGTTTTAAAGTAATAAAGATATTTAAAAATTTTATAAAGCATTTGAAAGAAGACTGCTGAGGCTTCAATATACATGATTTGCATGAACATAGGTTAGCAGCGGCACTGTGCACACTGTCGGCTTTGAATGTTTTCATTACAAACTTCATAACCTTTAAAGTAATAAAGATATTTTAAAAATATTTAAAGTATTTAAAAGATAACACTTTCCGCTTAAAAATTAATAACCTGCATGGCCATAGACCCACAGAGGCACTATGCACAGTATTTTTTTCGTTGAAAAAATCATAATTTAAAAGTTACCAAGATATGTCTAATGGATAACAATCACTTGAATTTTAAATCCTTTAGCTTCAAATAAGTGCTCCCGCAATCATCTCTTTTGAAATAATGATACTTTTAAAATTTAAAAAGCATTTAAAACACAACTTCTTGTGCTTTAAATGATATTCTCATAAAGTCTAGAAAAAAATACCACTTTAGTATAATTTGTTAGACTAATATTTTATATTTTATTTACACTACAGATAGACATTTGTGAAATATTTTTAATATTGATGATATATAATATATAATGATAATAAATTATTTTGTATATTTTCTTCAAACTAGTATAATTTTTTTTTCGTTAGTTTTCTATAAAATAATCTTTAATATTGGGAGTGATATCCAATAGCCTTAACATATGGGAGCTATAATAATGTTCTTCCAAATACTTCCGAGATCTAACATGTCTCCGTGATGAAATTAGTGGGTCTGAAGAGGCCGCCAACATATTGAAAAGGTCCTCTGTCTGTCTAATTCTCGAAATTTGCAAGTATTCGTGTATCTGAAGTCTCTGTTTTTGCAATCCTAGGCTTCTTAAATTCAACTCTCAAGTTCGTAAGGATAGATATTCAATTAAATTTTTAACATGAGTTAAAATCTTATGGACCGTAGGAGTAAATTTCTTCTCAGGGTATATTTGAGCCAAAAGTTGGGCGGTTTTTGATGCATAATCATAAAACTTTGGGCCATTTACAAATTATCCAGAGTTTATAGCATTTGGGATAACTGCCAAGCTTTTTATAATATGATTGTCGACCCCATTAATTTGGGCTGTTTCGTCATCATTTTCAAAAAATGCTGCGGACATATTACCATCGTTAGTATTTCCATACCCCTGTTTTGGGCAGTCTATTGTCAGTCCAAGGTTCTTAAGAAATTCATTTTGTATAATTTTTTTCGAGCAGAAAGTTTTTCTTTTGGTGTTGCGTTCTTATCAAAACATTCTCCTTTTCGTGGAATTGTATGCGCTAGTTTTAAAATAAACTGCATGCACCTAATTCTGGAATGTAACGAAGAAATTCCATATTCAAAGTTTTCCTCATCATTTGAATCATCAAAATTTTTAAAGTCTTCCTATGAATTTTTGTAAATCGCACACTTCAAAGTTGACGAAGTATCTATTATTATATTTAAGACTTTGCCATTAATCATTGTAAGACAAAATTTATTATCAATGAAAACAGTTTTCCATTCTTCAATTAAAAAACAGAAGGCTTTAGTTCAGAAATTTACTTTTTATATCGTTTACTGTAGATTTGATTACTTCTGAAGACTTCTTTGCATATTTAAAATATAACGAACGGCAAAAATGAACTGATGATAGGCGATGATTTTTCCAATGCTCAGAGATTTCACTTCTCAGTCGTAAAGGAACTACAGAAGCCGAAACATATTTGCATCTGTAATAGTTGTGTCATTTGTCGATATTGTTTGGTTGTAAGCACTTTGACCGGATGATCCATCACATCCGCACTTATTTATCAATGTAAGCCCATCTGCTTCCTTTTCAGGCAAACTTTGAATAAGGCGTTTGGCTGTATTATCCATTAAGTCTTGCAGGTTAACCTCTACCTTTATTTCAGTAACTTTTACATTAGATATCACTGTTTCTTTTTTGGCAGATGTAACCTTTTTGTATCCAGGAAGAATATTCACATTGATTTATCTTTATCTTTTGCATACTTAAGACATAATGCTACTGAAAGATGCGATTTAGATATATCTGTTGTGGCATTTTAAAGTTTACGTTTTTTTGTGTACTCCGAACACTCGTTTATAGTTTTTGTAGGTCTTCCCCTTCTTCTGTCAGAAAATGTATGGGGTTGTTCGATGTTTTCAATAGTTTTTACTCCATTTAGCCAGTCTGAGTTCTTTTCCATAAAGGTTTTTGTCGTACGGTTTACCGCAAGCCATTTTTTATTTATTTTCAAGTAAACGAAGTGAATTTTAACATCCTTTTTGTGGTATCCTGATAAATCGTATAATTTTTGCACAATAGTCCATTTAAATACATTTTCATTATATGAGCTTCTGAATAAATCGAATAATTCCGAATTTCGAAACGACATTATCGCACTTTGAAGTAAAATTGTATAAGTTCTGGTACTGATCAATACTTTTACGAATACAAAGTGAAAACTTAACTGGCTACAACACAATTGCGGTTTAATTTATACCCAGAAATAAAAATTTGATCCAACTACCTGATTTGTGAAACAAAAATGCAGGCCTCAATTAAGGGACTATACAGTTTCTATTTTACTCAGTATAAAAAAGCTTTAAAACTACCTGCATATAAAAGAGAATTCAAGAAAAATGCAAGGCAAAAAGTCATTCGATAAATCCCGTATTAACGAGAATTAATAAAAAAATAAAACAAGTAAGTCCTGCAGTGAAAACAATTTTGGATAGCCTTTTTAATTATTTCCTTTCTCATTTTGAATACGTCTTTGTTACATACTTTAAAAATGGGGAACAATTTTTCTCGTTTTCGCCATGAGATTGTAACAGCTTTCCTCATATTTCAAGAAAACCTGTCATTTTTTGTTGACAAATTTAGTTAAATTATTTAAAGTATTTTGTAGCAAATATGCGCAGAAAATATGGGTAAGAGCATTTTTGGCCATTTTTAGATATGCTCTATTTTATTCGTAAAAATTCCCTAAATATAGGGTGTCTGAAAAGCGGCAACTGCCGAAAAAAAAACTGATGAACATTTTGTTATTTTTTAACAAAAAATAAACATACCTTTAAAACAATACCAAAAACCTAATGATCAAACGGCAATGTTTCTGACACTTCAATTCTAAATTTGTTTTTAAATATCACATTTTTTTGGTATTATAAAAAAATTTACGACTTTAAGGAGCTCCAGCAGCAATAATTTTTATCCATTTAAGAATAACGTTTTTGAATTGGGATCAATAAGAAGCTCTTTATACGATGTGTTCAGTCATTTTACAAAATTTAGTCATCAAATTTGTATTTTTGCCACGGATTTTGGGAAAAGGAGCCACAGTGCGGCGCTCTTTCTGAAAGACAAATTTTGCTATGTTGTTATACGCAACGTTCAGCCTACGTAAATCATTACCGTCACAGTTCGCATACAACTCGCATCCGTATAAAAGTGCCGGGATTAGATAAGCTTTTGTCAAGAACATACGAATTGTGAAAGGAGTGGAGTCTTTTACTGCCCATAGGTTGCACAGCATGCCAAATACTTTTCCAACAACAACGTTTATATGGTTGGACCAGGTGAGCTTATTATTAAACGTTACTCCCAAATTAAGCGCCGAGACAACGGAGTCAATACGATTACCATTTATTTCTATCCGATAGTTGTTAATAACTTTACCAGATCTTGAAAGTAGTAAGCATTTAGACTTAGAGGGTTTGATGCATAATCCGTTATCACTAGCAAAAGTGCAAACTTTATCCAGATCTTGATTTATGTTCATTATGCACGTAGTTGTATCAGTTATAGTGGAACTGTTGTAGATCTGTGCGTCATGTTGTATTTTACTAAATATCAGGTAAATCATTTATATAGAGGCAGAATAAAAGAGGACCAAGTGTAGAGCCCTCGGGAACTCCTCTATTGATATTAAGCGCATTAGAGTAGATGCCGTTATAGTGAACTCTCTGAAATCTAGATGTTACGTAAGAGGAAATCAGATTACATGCAGTACTCGAGAAATTGAATATACGAATTTTTGAAATTAGAATCGAAAGATCTACTGTGTCAAATGCTTTACTATGATCGAGAAGAACTAAGAAGGCCACCATGTTATCATCAAGCTTGGGCCTTAGATCTTCTACTACATCCATCAATGCTGTAATACAACTTCATGATTTCCTAAACCCTGATTGCCTGTCATATAACAAGTCGTTTTTGGTAAGATAATTACTCATTTGTTTACTTATTATTTTCTCAATAACTTGGAAAAAAACGGCAGTATAGCAATTGGTCAAATTTCATCACTGCTCTTTGGAATAGGGATAATTTTAGAAAATTCCCATTTTTCTGGAAATGTTGATCTCGTGAGAATCGAGTTAAATATATAGGTAAAGTAAGGCAATAGCCTAGGAATTAAAATTCTCAAAAATATGGGGCTAATATTATCCATTCCTATTAGTTTCAGGAAAATCATATGTCAGAAAAAGCATATCATGTTTCGAAAAAACTGATGCTGAAAGTGTATCATACAGTATGATTTTTGATCTGTGGTTCAGAAATACAAGATCAATCAAACTATTTGATATACAATGAAAATGTGTTGGTATGCAAGTGTTTACGGGGCATAAGTCAACAGCTTTCATTGGTTCAATAATAAGTTATTATTGAAATCACCAGCGATGATGATATCATTATATCGAACCGAAATATTCTCAAGAGTGGGAATAAAAGGATCAAGATCCATGTTGCTGTTAGCCCTATATACTACCCAACAGAATTTTTCTACCGTCTTAAATACGGATCTCCAGCAAGGCATATTCGATTTCACTACAGCTGTCAGATCTTAACTTCCGGTTACATTTTGTTATAAAAATATATATTGCGAATGACTTCAACTACGATGAAGAATAAGATGACGTTTCTGAGGTAACTGATAACGTTTTATTAAGTGATCTAAAAAATAAATAAAGTAAGAAATTGTACTAACGCCAAAATCGTTAACGTTATTGATGATGATCTGAACTATTTCGAAAAATCAAAGAAAAGAGCAAACAATCTTGATTTGCTCTTTAATGCTTTTTCAACCGTAATTTTTTATTTTTTGTTTGTTCGAATTATTCGAACAAAATTTCAAAATTATTCATTCATTCGATCAAAAAAAAAATAATGGAATTTCATTCAAACAAAAAAAAAAACACGAATAAATAACAACGCTAATACGAAGGTACAGATTGCTTTGCAGTTCCTAAAGGAAGCATCTATTCGTGGGATACCCTAGCAATTTGCGTATTGCTATGCCATCTTTTATTTTTAAATCAATCATTTGCAACGCGTGCAAATTGTTGAAATTTTTAATCAAAATAATTGTTCTATTCGTCAAACTCATCATGCACTTCTTCTATTTTATGGCGAACATAATCTTCCTTCAGGCGCCGAACAATGCCGTTCTCAGCAACTGGGGAGATTTTACTAAAGGATCTTGCCTTAACAGCTTTTAATATTCAACTTGTGCCAAACGAACATCGTATGGGCCGCCAATTCGGCGAATGGGCTGAAGCACAAATTGTTATTGATTTTGAATTTTCATTCAAAATTTTATTTTCCGATTAAGCCTATTTCTGGTTGAATGGGAATTGTCGCATTTGGAGTGAGGAGAATCCACAGAAAATTACTCTTTGGTGCGCTTTATGGGCTGGCCGAGTCATTGACCCACATGTCTTCAAAAACGATGATGGTCAGAATGTTACTGTCAATGGTGAACGGTAAATGAACTTGATTCGAAATTTTTTCGTACCTCAATTACGTTGCATTAATCTTGCTGATATGTGGTTCCAACAGGACAGAGCCACATGCCACACAGCGGACGCTACCATTGATTTACTCAAAGAAACTTTTGATGCAAAAATAATTTCACGTAATGGCCCAATTAATTGGCCACCAAGATCGTGTGATTTAACCCCATTAGATTATTTTCTTTGGGGTTATGTTAAGTCACTTGTCTACGTCGATAATAAACACCTGGAAATCAACATTCAAAGAGTCATCGGAAAAATGTGGCCGCAAATGCTGCGAAAAGTTTTTGAAATTTGGAGTTCCAGATTGCAGAAATTATATTTAAACGTTAGTTTCATAAAATTTTATTTCTTTTATTATTATTTTATTTTTTATTTTTTTTATTTATATTAAAAATATATTTCCTTGTTTTTTAATGATTTAAACTTGTGTCGCTCTATAAAAAACAGCCTTTAAAACTGCTTCACAAAATTTGTATTTATGGCTATTCGTTAAATCTGCTGCAAAAGTCATTAAACAAAGCGTATTCAATCATACTTTTATAATTAATTACTTAAAGTACATTTACATATTCTTTAAAATAATATATTCTCTGTTATTTTATTTAAGTTATTAACTTTTAATAACTTTTTGTAAATTTCATTTCCCGATTTTATACCATTGTTTTCATGAAACTGCATTAAAAAACTTAAAAAAAACATACCATCTGTTACTGACACAAAGTCAACAAGAAAATAAATAAATAAATATGTATAAAATACATCAATGACAATCGCATTTGATTACAGTGGTGACCAAGTTAGTGGGGACAATTTTCTGCTAACACACGAATACGCGTACATCTGGTGACTCTATTATCCTTGTTGTTTTTGCCGATAATTAGAAATTTGTAGCAGATTGTGTAGTTTTTCAAAAAACATGTACACTAGTGTTATTACAAAAAAAATTATTATTAATAATTACAATCACGGTCGAGGATGTTTTTTGTGTAACTTAAGAATATTAATTGCATTAATTTATTCAAAAAATTTCCCTTTCATACGGATAAAATAAAAGTGAAAAATAAATTTAGAAAAAAAGGAAAAGGAATTAAGTATTTAACGATCATAATGTATGCTTGTTTGAAATTATGTTACTTCCCACGTGAGTTTAAAGAGTCTAAGGTTATTCCCATTAAAAAACCGAACACACCACCCGATTGTCCTTCATCATACCGACCTATTAGTCTAATATCACACATCTATAAAATTCTCGAAAAAGTTATTAAAAATAAACTGACATACTTTGTTGAAACTAACAATATAATACCTCTTTATCAATTTGGTTTTCGGAGCCAACACAATACTATTCAGCCACTGGTGAAAATAAGGAATTCAGTCCATTCTAATATTCCTAACCAAAATTTAACGGGGATGGCTCTGCTGGATGTTAAAGCCGTTTTTTCAGTGTAGCACAATGGGTTATTATACAAAATTATCCAATTGAACTTTCCACTAAAGCTGGTTAAAATTATTATATAATTTATACACTCACGAACTTCATCAACTTGAATACTGCACATTGTCAATTTTTCCTATCCTTGGATGTGTTTTCTGTTGATATCATCACCAATTTACAAAGACTTTTAGCTGAATTGTCGACATGTTTTAACAAATGGAAAATTCTGTTGAATAGCGATAAAACCCAGGCAATATATTTCACGAGAAAACGAAAAGCATGTTATATCCTCCAAGATTGTATTAACATAAAGAATCAGTAGCTCCCGTGGGAACAAAAAGTTAAATATTTAGATTTATTACTAGATCCTAAAATGAAATTTAAAGATCACATACAATATACCTTAAACAAGATAAACATTATAATTCGTATGTTATATCCCTTTATCAATCGAAATTCGAAACCATTTTTTATGTAGTAATGTTTTATGCAGCTTCCGTTTGGGCTAAAAGCGCAAAATGCCACATCCAAAAACTACAAACTTTCCAAAAACAAATTACTTAAGGTGATTTATAACCTTCCTTGGTATTTTTCTATCCATAGACTGCATGTACTCACAAAAATAGAATTAGTAGAAAGTAAATTAAGCAAACTTTCGGATAACTTCCATCTTCGTTGTATGAACTCTGATTACAATCATATTAATGGTTTACTACCAGCGTAGTAGTTTCGTTTTTACTATAAGTTTTATATAAAATTAAAAATTTTCATGTAGGTTTTTTTAAATTTTTCCCTCCAACTTTGTACATATCCTTATCCACAAAATTTTCATAAATTAAGTCCAATTATTAAGAAGAAAAAATTAAATTTTTCTACATATATTATATATAATTAAATCAATAAAAATATTTTAAAATAAAAAATAAATAAAAGTGAAATAAAAGAAAAAATATACATGTTGTTTTTGCTTTAATCAAAAGTTTAATAGTTTTAATAATATAAAACAGTTAGTAATAAATACAGAATGTACAAACAACGTTTTAAAAATTATTTTCTCCTCTGAACTTTTAATTCAAAAATTAAAATTTTTTTCAAGTTCTCATGTAGTACCTCCATCAGTTTCACAGCACATTCACCATTTTGGTTTGATCTGGGATTGTCAATTGATGACTCCACGGCCGACCAGTGCGTCTTCAAACATTCTTGCACTTTGCCTTGGTAAGTGAGGTTAGCATTTTATTGAAGCATGCTTCAATCAAACCAAGCATTTGCCCATTCATAGCAGATGAAGTCACATGCTGTACCGAGGATGCGGTACACTCTGGCACGCGAGTTCTATTTTGCCTGGTGTGAGTTTGGGAGATTCTTCCAACTGATTCGGGGCCATCGTGAAGTTATTTTGTAATGACGATATGCCTGACATAGTTGATATAAGAACTGTAAATCATCTTGTTACCCAGGTTTCTCGTCTTTGTTAACATCATCTGCCGCAACTTGGTGGCAATGAGGCTGAAGAGAGACATAGTTTTCTCTTAATTTGTAATTGAAGGAATTGTTCAGTTCTGGTTTGCTCGATGTCTTTTGAATAAGGAAATTCATGACGTGCTTTAGAAGTATGTCGAGTACATGATGCTGACAGCAAATGTATTGGGGCTTCTGAAAGCCCTTGCTCAAGACATCATCCTGTATCAGCTTTACAATCCCTTGCAAACGAGCAGTATTTACTGCTGTCGTGTCGCAGATTAATATTCGAATATTTCTAAAAGCATCGCATACATCAATTAGCTGATGTAGATCCTTGTGATTGGCCACGACAGAACCCCTCTCACATTTCAGAATACCGAGTTTGATTTCGGTTGTGGTATTTTTATTTTTCAGCAGAACTACTTGATACTCCTCCCCTTGGACTCTTTTATCATCAAACTGAAGACAATAGGGATCTTTACATTGAAGTTTTTCAAAAATTTTGGCTTTCATTTTCTGTCCTTCTGGGATTACTCGTTTCCAGACAACCGACCGACTCGGAACCGGCACATCATGACCCTGTTTACCAATGGTTGCAAGAACGTTATGTGCTTTATGTGTAGAAATGTTGTTTTCCAGTGTCGGTAAAGTCGCTGTTGTAGTGCATGCTCTTTTGTATTTCGGTTTGCATTCGGAAGAAGATGAAGTGGATGAAGAGCTTGGAGACTTTAGTGAAGAATCGAAGGCAGATTCAGAGACAACATCATGTGTGGGTTGCGATTAAAATGTACTGGTTTGAGATTAAGATATTGATGGTCGGATTCGTTGTCTTGGGTGGATTGATTCCAAAGGGGCTTGTTTGATCGTTGAATAGCCAACCTTACCTCCACTCTCAACTTGACTCTGGTAGAAGTCTTTATTTTCCAAGCTTTTCCATTCTCCATTCACATTGGTTACATCAAATAATTAAGAAAATGTTGCAGTGAATTTGTCAGACGGTTTCTTTTTTTAATTTAGATCAAGATTGAGTTTCTTTCTGAAGAGAGCGCGGGAAAAAGTGGAAACTCTAGAGTTTCCCTCCAAAGCAATTCTATTCTGTAATCATATGTTTGACTTGATCCAATCGCCGTTTCTCGCTATTGAACAGGCCACTCAAGTTTCCAAGAATTTGGCGATTCGATGGCATCCGCGTGAGATTGGAGAGTTTTTTAAAAGATGGAATGCTTGGATCCCTTCTCTGTTTACAAGAGTAAGGTAGATTCTTCGTCCAAATAGACCTGTTTGCCTTTACACTATTGCTGAAATATCTACAAGACATTTTATGGAGGTTTAAAAGTGATTAAATTTCTCTTCTTGGTAAGACTTGCACTAATTTGATGTTACTAATGTCATCTGAATGCAAATATTCTTCGAATAGTAGTAAGCACCCTAATGTACATGTATACCATTAATTATGTGATACTGAGAAGAGAAGTTTTTACTAAAATTTCATATGATTATGTATTTTTCCAACAGGTTTTCCCACTGCCGTTTTAGGGTTTTGGGTTCTTCAAATTTGCAAAAGATCAGTATTATAGCTGAAGATAAGCTTATTCGTTACTTCGAACGCAACTCGGTAATACAGTAATATTCAATTCACTTTGCCTTGAAAAAGAACCACCAATGGCGAAAGCTTTCGAGTTATAACTGAACAAATATTTAAAATGCACTGCAAGAAAATACTTTTCATGATTTGGTTAATCTAGTATTAAGCTATCTATAGAGTCTTCAAGTAAGAGATTTCATTTTGATATATTGAGTATTTTTAAAGACGATTAATAATGGAAAATAATCAGCCAAATGGCATTCATGCATACGTTTGCAAGCTTATAATCTGTCATGAAATTTCTCGTTACTAATTCGAACATTTGCCGCTGTATATTCTCCATAACTTCACGAATTCCATCTTTGGGGTCATGAAGCGATTGTTTGCCATTGGAATCAACTATATATTTTACGTAGTCCTAAAGAAGAAAGTCTAAAGGTGAAAATAACAATATGCCTGCAGCCTGGATTTCCTCAGTAGTAAAAGCTACAACAGCATTTTTCTCAGTTGTTCTTGAGAGAAGTATACGAATTAAATTCTTTACTTCATTGACTTGTCTCACCAGTTTCACAATTGCTTGCGGAGAAGGTACATCACGACGACCCAAATTGCTTTAGTTTTGTGAACCATATTTTTACTGAATTTTAATGATTTTTATGAGTTGTTAAGAAGTATATCGTGCAATTTTTAATAATTTTATAATTCTCACTTGTCATGTGTCAAGTAGTTACGGGTTAAGTCATGATAACTGCTTAAATGGCAGGATATTAAAAATATAACATCTTAGAATAGCACCCTGTAGTGTTAACTTTCAGTAACGCTGAGGTTGAAAAATGAGTACAAGAATGATTAATTCCTTTTTATACATTCGATACTTTTTAAAAACATTACAGAAATGTTGCCATGATTTAGTAATTTCCGGTGATTTAGTAAAATTATTAGTCGCTCGTAATAAGGAAATTGTGATACCTGTTACATCAATAAATAAAAGATGTGCATAAAAGTATACAATATATAATAATATTTAAACTTTTTATTAATAATAAATAAAATGGTGAATTATGAATAAAAATGATTATACTTTTTTGGAGCGATTTAGCTTTTTATGGCTTTATTTTCACAGCCAGGAAAACTCATAATAATATTTGTTTAGTTTTGTTTTCACCTCTAGTATTTTAATTATTGTATATTAAAATTCTATATATTTTAAGAAAAATTGCTGATACTTCAGCCACACGATCACGATCAATTTGACTCGGGTGCTCTTGGCTGTAAATGGAAACACTCCACTGAAAAGAGAATCTCAAAATCAAGTTCGCATAAAGTTTTAAAAGTATGAATATTTAAGTAAACAAGTGTGAGTGTATTGGAACTTGATAGGCAAAATTTGATCATGTAACTCCTTAATTAGATCGGACTTTAATTGTAACAAATTTATATATAAAGAATATTCACCCTAATTATATTTGGCGTCGGCAATTTTAAGACAGCACCAATTCAACACAACTGCAATAATAATAGGGTATTCTCTAAGAATATTACGACAACGTTGACTGTTTATGAATAATTTTAATAAAATAGAGTTCACACATCTAATGTTTGAGTCAGTTAATTCATTTTCTTTATTGTTTGCGATAAAAAATTTTATGCTGTTTCTTAAAAAATTTGAATGACAATATTTACCGTATTTATTCGGACTCCAGTGACGTAGAAAATAAACTACATTGTTGTGGTAATAAGACTGCTTAGACAGAAATCTTTTATTTTCAACTTCCCCGATTGAAGTAAGTAACAAATTTAAAGCAATAATTCTCCAAGTAATGGATTTTTTATCCTTTTAAAGATTAGAAATTTATTTGTGGTTAAGTAGACCATCTTTTAAAAATGTACTAGTAATAATAAAGCCTCTGGCTAGTGAAGGATTCTTTGCAAGTTCTTGCACAAGCTTCTTGAACTGGCATTTATTTGGTTTTTTAATCTTTTCCATTATTTTGTTTAAACCAAAAACACAATACAAATATATAAAAAAAATTAAAAACGCAGAATAAATGACAACTTTAACGTTGTTTTTTTTAATTTTTAAAACGAAACACAAAGCAACGCAAGACAACACCAAAAATGCCAACGACAAAATCAAAGGCAATTAGAGACGACATCAACGTCAAATTTGCTTCCAGAATACCAAACATACACATGTTAAAAGTCATCATTAAACGGCAATATTGCGAGCTAGAATACCGATTTGCAACAAAATATACAAAATGGATTTGTTTTCTGTTACGGCAACCCTTATAAACGGCTATAAGGTCAACCGTCTGGACACTTCAGCTCATCTATCACTTCATCTTCTTTCTATTTAATTCGTATCTGTTGTCATTGCTCTTGTCACTCTATGTACGTTATTACACAGTTAGCATTCTTAATGTACGATGAGGATTGAAAAAAAATAATATTCCTTCCAAATTATTTTTCTGCATCATCAAACACGCGTGGGAAAAACCAACAATAATGTCTTGCTTGCAGAAGAAACAGAATTGTTGAATCAATTGACACAACTTTATGTGTCGCAGGCCCAACACCGAACCAAGTACATCGAAAGCCACACTCATGGAATCATTAACAAATTCAATAACTGATTTCATAGATGAACCAGAAAGCGGTTTAGTTTTTGAATCATGGTATATTCGACACAACCAAGTTTTCGAGCAAGAAGTATCCACCGACGACAAAAATAAAGTGACCTTGCTGTGGAGTATACGAACGGTTTAAAAATTACGTTTTACCCAAACATCCAAAGGATATAACCTTTGCAGAGACAATTGAAAAGCTAACCAAACTTTTTGGAAGATTGGAAACTGAAATCAGCCAGCATTACAAGTGCCTTCAAGTCACTGAGTCTGACGGCGAAGATTTTAGAGAATACGCAAGCCGCGTTAATCTTCAGTGTGAGATTTTTAAGCTGAACCAATTGAAGCTTGATCAATTCAAGTGCTTAATTTTTGTACTGGGACTCAAGTCCACCAGGGATACTGATATTCGTACACGTTTGTTGAGATATCTTAACGACAAGAAGGAGTCAACGAATTCAGAGAATCTGATAGATGAAATGCAGAAGATTCTAGATTTAAAAAGTGATACATCTATGATTGAACAACAACCACACACAATTAATGCAGTTGTTCGGCCAACCGAAACAAAAAAAGTTTCCCAAGACACCATGCTGGCTCTGCTGTGACCTTCATTACGTCAGAGATTGCCCATACTCTCAACATACTTGCGCAAAATGTAAGCAGAAAGGTCACAAGGATGGCTACTGCGGTGCATCCAGTAATCGTAAGCAAACCAAGTCGAAACATGAAACATTTAGACAACACCCAAGGTATCGTACGAAAGCAGTATTTTCTACTAAGATTACAAGTTTCAAAGAATACCCAGGAATAAAGTTTTCGCCGGGCGCATTTCAATACATAATGGACCAGCTATGCACAGGCATAGAAGGTGCAATGGCATACATCATGTTAGCAAGTAGGAACTTATCCGATCACAAAATTAATCTTCAAAAACTGCTCAGACGAATTGATAAATTTGGTTTTCGTCTCAAATTTAAAAAAAATCTATTTTTCAAAGAGAAGATAAAAACTTCGGTATTATCCCGAAAAAATAAAGGCCATCCAGTACCTCAAAATCCCTGAAAACATCTCAGAAGTAAGATCATTATGGAAAATATGTGCCAAACAGTAGAAAATTAAGACAATCGCTTGATGACCTCCTTAAAAAGGAACATGTTTTTAAATAGACGTCAGGATGTCAAAAAATACTTCATGAATTCAAAAGGATTACCATGTATCACGATCATTAACAGCGCCTGAAAAAAATTGTAGCCAGATCGAAAAGGAGGGACTTGCTCTAATCTTTGCTGTTCAGACATTTCACCGCATGATTTTCGCTCGCAAATTTACTTTACATACTGACCATAAGCCCCTTCTCATGATCTTTGGTTCAAAAAAAGGCATTCCCGTCTATACAGAAAATCGTCTACAGAGATGGGCACTCACGTTATTGGCATACGATTTTGATATAAAATACACGAATACCCAGGATTTCGGCCATGCGGACATCCTCTCGAGACTCTTAAGCTCTTACGAAAAACCATCAGATTATTTCATCATTGCGTCCATCAATTTGGAAAAAGACTTTCAAAATGATTTCAATGAAACACTTCCTGTTCCTGGAACCTAGTCCTGAGGAACTAAAAGCGATGAAGTTCTTCAAAAGATATTGAATGTTTTGAATTTTGTGTGGCCACACAGTTCAAAGAATTTGGGCTTGGAAATAGTGCCATATTTTAACAGAAAAAACTCTATATCGGTCGTACATGGTTGCTTACTTTTCAGTAATCGCATCGTAATACCAAATTTATATTGTAAACGAATTTTAAAACAACTACATCGTGGACACTTTGCAATGGAACGTTGCAAATCACTAGCTCGTAGCTACGTATATTGTCCCAACATCGACAAGGATATGGAAGATTTGGTAAAAAGATGTGAAAAGTGTCAATTAGCTGCAAAAGCTTCAGTTAAGACAATCTACATTTCTGACCAGTTTCAACTCGAAATCTTGAAAGGCTGCATATAGACTATGCAGGTCCTCAAAAGGAAAATTATTACTTAATCATCCTAGACGCCTATTTTAAGTACCCTGCAATTTATGAAACAAAAACCATTACAACATGTGCTACTCTGAAATTTCTTGGTGAGTACTGTAGTCAATTCGAAAACCCCGAACAGATCATATCCGACAATGGTACACAATTTTGATCGGAAAAATTTGAAAATTGGTGCAAGAGTCGCGAAATACAACACAAGAGGGCAGTTCGTTATCATCCTTGCTCTAATGGTCAAGCAGATCGATTTGTAGATACCTTTAAATGAGCTTTAAAAAAATTAGATGGAGAAGGGACAGGAACAGAAATACTACACACCTTCCTAGAAGTATATCGTTCCACATCGAATCCAAGTTTCCCTAATAAAGCCTCTCAAGCCGAGTCATTTATAGAAAAAAAATGAGAACCATCATGGACTCGATAAGAAAACCTCAAACACCATCGATCAATAGAAATAAACAAATGGAAAGTTAGTACAACCGTAAACATGGCTCGCATTCACAGCATTTTGATAACGGTGATCCTGTAGATGTACTAGAATTTAAAAACAATTAAAGTTTCCGGGTTCGTGGAGAAATTATATAAAAAGTAGGAAATGTCATCTACAATACATATATTCAAATTGAAGAACACCGCCAGAAACTAGTCCAGGTACACGCTGATCAACTACGGTCAAGATTATCCAATGACGTCAACATGCAGACCACGAACAACAAAACTCTACCTCTCGATATACTGTTGGAAGAATTTTCAATCAACACATCACCGGAACAAATTTCTCAGACACTACCGAGTACCAGTTCTAACCAAATCCCTAACCGTATAACTGCTAGAGGACAACGAGTCGCGACGCTATCCGGGAGTCCGCCTCCTACTTGAGAAGGAAGATGTTACGGCAACCCTTATAAACGGCTATGAGGCAACCATCTGGCAATTTTAGCTCATGTATCACTTCATCTTCTTTCTATTTAATTCTTATCTTTTGTCATTGCTCTTGTCATTCTATGTACATTATTACACAGTTAGCATTCTTGATGTACACTTGTTTTACCAACCGAATAAAGACTAAATTATTTAGTGGAAAACATAACATTTTCTATTGCCGTTGCTAAGTAGAATAAGGTTGATTATGAAGAATGACCGACGTTCACTTGCAAAAAATAGTTTATAGGCAAACAATTTATTATTTTGTAAATAAATAAATTAGATACACTACAAAAGTGTTGCAAAAGTATTGAGTATTTGAGTACCGAGTACTTAATACCGTATATATTTCCCGGTACTTAACACCCAAAACCAACTACAGTTCGGTTTTGAGAAAACCCGCTTTTAAATCATTTGCAACAATTAATAAGTCTGGCTGTTCAGTTAGATATTTCTATAGGATTATTAAATTTGCCAATCTATGAATTATTATGGCAATAATCGAATATTAACCTATTATATATTTTCATTTTTAAATAAGAAAAAAAGTTAAAAGTATTGAGTAGTATCGAGTACTCAATTAAAGAAGGATTGAGCAGTATTGAGTAGTCAAAAGCAGCTGCTTTTTACAACACTACACTACAACAGCAGAAGCAACAATCTCCGAAAAATCCACAGAAGTCACAGCAACAAACAATAAAATTCTAGCACTTAGCAGTGCAAGAGAATGGTGTCTTTGATGAAATTCAACATGCAAAGTTTTGGTCGTACATAATTTTTGTCGACAGCAATCTTAGTTTAGTGTCATTAATGACACGAATTTTGTTCCCATCCGACTGGGAATTGTTTATTTGATCAATATAAAGTATCTATTTTACATTGTAATAGCTTTTTTTCAAGCACTTTCTCACAGGATGAATCTACATGGTCCTGCAATTAATCGAAGTATTTTCTGTGAGTTGAAGAATCCATTTGACTTAACAGCCACTGAATTTTAACAACTATACAGTGCGCGGTATTGCACAAAAATAATTTAATTAACATTAATTGATTAATTTCAAAAAGTACAATTCAATGAAGAAATAAAATAACAAAGAATCACTCTTATCGCGAATATAGCTAAAAAATCGCAGAAAGTTTAAAAATTTAGAAAAAGGCGTAAAATTTCCTAGATGGAGGTAAAAACTAAAGGAATATGATACACATTCATATTCCTTACAGTTTTACCATTTTTAGAAGATTCTACGGATTTTCCAAAACTTCGAAACTTCTTGCGGAATTTCGCGTTTTTTGCAAAGTGGATGACTTTTTTCATTTTTTTATTGTTTCACGGACTTTTAAATGATATTAAACATTTAATTATTTCTAATGATTGGAAGTTATTGCGAATTTTCATCATTTTTGCAGTTTTTTTTTTGCGAGTTTTTCACATTCCTTGCACTTGTAGCTCATATTAGAATATTTAATGGCTTTTTCTAAATTTTTTTAATATTTTGGGCATTTTCGCTATTATTATGATGTTATTGGCACAGTGGTCTTTTTATTGCTTCATCGAATTTTTAAGCTTTTCCCATATTTTGACACAAATCGCACATAGCAGCAAAGAATATAGATTTTGTTGACAAGCAGTAATTGAACTCAAAATCGTTAATGCGACCAACAACATTTGTAGACAAATTTTGCTTTTAACAAATCGTTAAAAGTTTGGAATCGCACCACAGATATGAATTTTTGACATTTGAACCTTTTTCTTTTTTTTCTTTAAGTAAAGATTTAAGATTTTCTAGCGTACATACATACAGGAGCCCTGCACAAGCAAACTTAAACATGTTATTAAAACATTTGTTTTAGTTGAAACACTTCCGCAACATTAGTGTTGCGATGCACATATGCAGAATGTATCTGTCTACCATTAAACTCGTCAAATATAAAAACTGCAGAATTTAGTATTTTTCTGTGGTATAAAATCAAGATACTGTCATCAAAAATTTGTATATGGTTGCAACTCAGCACAAACTATAATGACGATATCCACAACAAAGCAGCAGCATTAACAATGGCAATGTTGTCATCATAGACATTTAACCATGCTCATCATTTTCATCATTACCAACATAAGTTAGTGAAAACCACAAAACCCGATATCAGTGATAGAATGTATCAACAGAGCAAATAAAAGGAAAACAACTTTAACCAGAAATTAGACAAACTTTTGACAGTTCAGCACAAAGTATGAGAAACAGGAACGATAAATGCGAAAATTTTATTTTCTTTAGTAAAGGGTTATCCATTTTGCTGTTTCAAAAGTAAACGTAAATAAAACACATATAAAATATTTTTTTTCATGATATTTCTTTTTTATTATAAAGTTTGAACGTTGACATTATGTGTGAAACACTACATCATTTAAATGACCACCACGCGAAGTGTTGCAAGCATTGATTCGTTTGAGGTAATTTTCGAACACTTTTTGACACATATTGGGCGGTATCTCAGCCATAACTTGACGAATGTTGGTTTTTAAGTGCTCAAGAGTTAAAGCTTTATCTGCATAAACACGGTCTTTCGCGTAGCCCCACAAAAAAAGTCTAAAGGTGTCAAATCGCATGATCTTGGTGGCCAGTTGATATCGCCACGACGAGAAATTACGCGGCCGCGGTCTCTTGTAATAAAGCCATATTCACTCGAGTTGTGTGGCATGTGGCACCGTCTTGTTGAAACCACATATGCTAGAAGTCATATTCTGCAATAGCAGGCAAAAAATGTGCCGTAAGACAGTCCTAATTCCTAAGAACGACGAGGAATCGACACATTCGGGTCTTCGGCACTTTCACTTGCAGCAGCAATATTTTCAGCGGCACGAGCGAAACGATGATGCACAGGCCTTACAATATTTGTAACCGCTCCAGTCTCTTCAAATTTCTTCATAATTTTGCCAATTGCTTGCGTAGTTGGACGATTATGTAAACCATAATCTCCTCTTAAAGCACGATATGTGGCTGTGACAGAATCACAATTTTTGTAGTATGTTTTGATCATTTTTATGCGTTGTGTGATAGTTAAGCGATCCATTTTCGTCAATGTCAGACTTTCAACTGAAAAGAAAAAAATTGGTTTAACAACTTAGTTTGACAGATGTCGAATTCCAGTCCTATACTTTTGAAACCACGAAATGGATAACCCTTTATTATTGAATTTTAGATTAGATTTGAAGAACAATTTTTCGAATAGAAAACAATGAACATCATTACGATTATATTTGCAGCATTTTGCAGGCGTCTCTTATATTGATAGCATCACAGTAGACATAGATAATTTGGATGATGACAACGACAATGGTTTCTAAATAATTTTAATCTAATTTATTAATTTTAAGTCTAAATTATCTGACTTATTCATTGAAATTCTTGGGTTTAGTCATTGAAACATGGCTCCATAGAAACATTTTAAATACTTAAATATTTTACAGCAATTATAATATACTACGGTATCGAGCGGTAGACTCATTCGACCGCATTCTAGAAGTTAAAATTAAACATTTACACATAAACACACGATAAAATACAAAAACAAAAAAAAAACTTTCTAAATAAACAACTTAAAACTCTGTCTCATTTCTATGCAAAAGCAAATTGGATAAACACACATGCACACTTTTTTTTATTTTTCGGCAGTTTTAACGCTTGTAGCTTCCTAAATACACTGTGCAAAAAAATTTCGGGTCATTGCTGTCAGCCTGAATAACTCCAATGGGAAATGAAAGTTCACCATTAACTTAACAAAGCTTGCAAAGGGTTTTGAAAAGTTAGCTCGAATTTAATTTTTATTGCATCTTGAAGTTAAGCTATTTTTTGCTCTATTAGTGAAAAAAAGTATAAATATATAAAAATATTTAATGGAATACAATTTTGCGTACTTATTGTTGCATTGAATCCAATCAAGAAGAATTCGCACTATATCGTTTAAAATATTTATATTGATTCCAGTGAACAAAATGAAAACTCTGGGTTTGTTATTGCAATAAAACTTTTTAAACACAAAACAAAATGTTTAAATCGTTTTATTTTTCTAAATAAGTATTCAGATAACATTCTAAAAATTAATTGAAGTATTCAATAGAGTTTCAGATACATTTGATGCAGAATAGTTTTAAATTTTTCTGAAAAAGATAATGAGTGTCATGTAGTGCATTTTAATCCAAAATTGATAATTTTTTATTATCTGACCACCTACATCGCCCACAATATGTTTAAATAAAGTAAAAAAATATATTTTTCCACATTGAATTCAATGCAATAACAAGTACGCACAATTACATTCCATTAAATATTTTTATATATACGTTTTTGTTTCAATTTTCGCTCATAGTGCAAAAAATGCTTAAAAATTGCCCAACTTCAAGAGGACATAAAAATATTCGCTGATTTCTTTGCCTCAACTTATTCTGACGCAAAATATGACACATCACGCAACGATCCTATCATGTAAAGAACACCGAACAACCCCTGGTCATCACTGGTCTGCACGCCTAGCCATGCTTCGGTCTAGCTTCAGGAAATAGCCGTAAGCTGTGAAACCAGTATGGGGGGTTCAACGACACATAAATTTAAGATGAACATAATGTGCAGTAGATAATGTGTAATGAACAAACGGACAAGCGTTTTAAATATTAATGTTAAGAAAAAAAAACTCAAACTCTGTTTCAATCCATCGGATATGGTCTTAATTCAGTTTTGCTCTCAGAGACTTAAAATACGATTGGGGAGCCATTGAATCCTCTAGCATTCAGTCGGGTGGGGGAGTTCTTGTCTTTAAAAATGTCTTACCGATAGGAATGTCATGACATAAATATTAGTATAGACTCCCTGTTAATAAATGGACTAGTTGATTTGCACAATGGATGTTAATTTATACCCTGATTTTATCAACTGACATTGTGGAATCAATCCCTGTTATGCAAAACTCTTACAGAAGTAAGTTCCCTGATGTTGTCGGGAATAACGCCTCTTAACCCACCCTGCCAATGATCTTAGGGCGTGTAATATTCGTCTAAGATCCCTAACTCGACGTATTCTAACCGATCACATTATGTAAGAATTAAAAAAATTTAAAATTTCATTGGAAATTCATGATTTATTTAAAAAAAAAAAAAAATATAGGTTTAATGATTTATTTAAAACAAACAAAAAATTTAGGTTGAACCTTCTTCATGTTGTTACTGACTAAAAATTACAAAAAAACTTCAATGAATAAGCTTATGTACTAGTACATACCGTAGGGTACAAATTAACTTTACGGTTTTTTCTGCTCAGGCATAAGATAACGAAATGTAGACACATCGATATATATATATAGATATGTATGTGCATTTGTATCTAAACAAAATTTATATTTCTTAATGTTTGAATACCAAGGTGTAGACGGAAGGCCAATCCAACCATACATGAAAGAGACTCAATAAAACAAGAGATAGATTGTTAATGGCAAAAAAAACTTTCCTCTGAACTTTTGATTCAGAGGAAGCAACGAGTGCTCTCAATTGTAGATCAGCAACAAAAGACAACAAAATGAATCAATTTATGAATGACCACAATTATGCAGTCAACTCGCTCATAGTAGATAAATAAATGCTTATTGTTTCTTTTTCAGTATCATTCTGCTTATCGTTGCTGAGTGTTGAGTATATTTAATTTAATCTTTCTTTTAAAATTTATAATTTCCTTAGGCAAACCTTAATAATTAAAGTTAAGTTATATCAGTTTAGATTTTAGTTATAATTATGACATAATTAAAACAATTGTAAATACGAGTTATAGTGCAATATTGCGATTTGTGGAGGGTGAAGTTATTAGCCTAACCCCAATAATTAGGAAAATCGTTAGCGTATTGAGCTTTCAGCGTTAGTACCTTATAACAATGATTTATGATTTTTTTTTCGGATTAGATAGGTTTTTTGATCGAAATAGAGGAACCTAGCGTATGTTAAAAGTTCAAGCAGTCTAAATTACACAATTTTGCACAAAATACGTAATTTACCAAAACATAATCAAATGTTGTATTACAGATTACCCAACAGGAATTTGATGATCGGATGATAAATGGGATACTTCTAGAAACCAACCGTTTCGTCTTGGACCGGTCTAACTTGTTTCTTCTATTATTTTTTTTTATAATTGTAGCTTCGAGATAATTTACTAAACTTTGTTATCTTTTGATACTCAATTGTGTTCTGACGGACCTTAATTCGGTAGCTGATGTTGCTGTTCCCTCCTCTCATGTAATAAACAGTGCTTCTCGCTTGTTTTATCTATTCATTGCTGTTTCCAATGCAGATTTTTTTTATGAGTATTACTGAACACGTTATAGAGTAACAAATAAAATGAAACAGTGGTAGCCGGTGATATAAGACCACCACCTGTTAACTAAAGCAATTGGGAACACCAAATCTATGGTTAAAGAATTTAATAGCACTATGAGAAATATTTTTGATATGGGACGCAGGATTATCTTACCATAAAACTAAGAGGCAATTACAAGGAACGATATTAATGGGGAATCTATCAAGGTCTATTCAGTTTATAGATTACACAGAATTACTCCAAACGGATATTCCTTTCCTTAAACTGGATGGCCCACAGTTGACTGTTTTAATGTTGAAATTTACCAACTGAATTACCACGTTTTACCAAGTTTATTTATTTCATTTATTTAGAGGCACGTCTGATCTGTTAAACTTCTCGAAGCAAAAAAAGAACTTAATCACGCTATTATAAAACTGTAGAAGGCAACCATATGCGGTTGATTCGATAATTTATCGAAAATTAGTTATACTCATTCTGCCTGGGTTTACACAACTATACGTTGTCCGACGTTACATCGAAAAACCCCTTTGATATAACCATAGATATTTATGTTATAGAAGAAATTAGTTAACCAGTAAAATGTCCGTAACAGAAATTTTATAGTATTATAAATCACTAAAATCAATCACTAACTAATTATCTTTGTCTCTACAACTTAAAAAAATTTAAATATAATACGCATTTCAATATCTTAAAAAAAAGTCGAATAATTCCCATTTTATAGAAAACCAAGCATGAATAAATCATACATTACAAACCATATAATACTGGCTAGCTAAGCAACAGTATTAGAGGGAAATCTTTAGCATGATAAGTGCCTACTATCTTGCCGCTAGGATCCTGTAAAATATAGTAGCTATTTCCCACTTTTTCCTTAACAACAGATTTTAAAAATAAAGGTGCCAACTTCGCATTGAATTTTCTTTCGCTACTACTCTGGGCAAAATTGCGCCGGTAAACCTCTTCACAACTTTATATGAAATGGGCCGGGCACGTAAGTTTTTTGATATTGTTTCGGAGTATATAAAGGTCATCGTCTCGGGTTAGCCTTATACGTGGTTCATCACCCAATTGAAGGTTCTTCAATAATGGGTATGAACTGCCATGTGTTATCATATCGAACCCAAATACGGCATGGTAGGGTGAACATTGAATGGATTGGTGAAATGAGTTTCTTAACTCACAGCTAATGGTACTTAAGTGCTCATCCCATAACGTTTGGTCATTTTTTAAATACGAACGAATTCCAGCTAAAATAGATCGGTTAACTCGTTCCGACGCATTAGATTGCGGAGAGTAGAGGGCTGTATATGAATGAGTGATTCGTAATGAGGTAAGAAAGGCGTTAAACTCATTTGCCTTAAATTGGGATCCATTGGCACTTAACAAAATTTCAGGCACTCCAAAAATATGAAATATGTGTGTTAAAAGACACTCTTGTATTACACGGGCGGTAAATTTCTTCAATGGAAAGAGCCAATTAAATTTGGTCATGTGGTCTAAAACGATAAGCAACCCAATATGGCCTTGTTTGCTACGAGGATATGGGCCTAAGATATCCACATATAATCTTTGAAAAGGTCTTGATGTTTCCACAGCCCTTCCCATTTCTGGTTTAAGTAAAAAATTTGGGGCCTTGGTTGTTTTACATATATGGCACGATCGGATGTACTGGCGTACATCACGTATTAATCCGGGCCAAAAAAAAATGTCGTCGAATGAGTTGAGTGGTTTTCACCATGCCCCCATGCGCAGCTATGGGCGGGTCATGAGCATTTAGTATAACCGACTTTCTTAACTGGTAGGGCGGGCACCCAAAGCTTCCAACAATTATCTTCCTGTTCACTATCCCCATTGTAATGTTGAGTACGAATGTACACAAAACTGTCCACAATTTTAATGTCTGGATATTTTGCGCTATTCTCGGATATTTTAGACTTTAATTCAATATAATCTTGATCGTTAAAATGAGCGGAGTTGAGATCTATTTCTGGAGCGGAGAATTCTAGACTGCTTACTTCCTCGCAAGGTATTCTAGAAAGAGCGTCGGGAACTATGTTGTCTTTGCCCTTTCGATGGGATATTGAGAACTTAAAATCCTGCAATTTAAATACCCAACGAGCAAGTCGACCGGTCAGATCAGGATGCCTCATTAGCCATATTAACGACTAGTGGTCAGTGATAATTTCAAAATCTTGGAGTTCCAAATAGCACCGAAACTTTTTAATTGCTTCAACGGCTGCTAAACACTCACGCTCGGTCACGCTATAGTTGCGTTGCGCACTATTCAATTTCCGAGACATAAATGCAATCGGGCGCTCGTTGCCAGCTTCATCCTGTTGAACTAACACCGCGCCGATACCCACATCACTGGCATCGCAGTGCACATAAAACTTTTTGTCGAAATTGGGGTTTGCTAATATAGGAGCAGATGTTAAAAGTTCCTTAATTTTTTCGAAGGATGCTTGAGCTTCCGGTGTCCAGCAAAACTTTTTCTTGGTAGACAGAACTTCGGTTATTGGATGTACGATGGTAGAAAAACTCTCAATAAAGCGGCGGTACCATCCGGCTAACCCCAAAAACCCGCGGACTTGCTTTATATTTTTAGGCACTGGCCAACTACGTATCGCAAGGATTTTTTCTGGGTCGGTTTTAATACCACCATTACCGATGATATACCCTAGGTAGTTTACTTCAGTTACACAGAACTTTGATTTCGCAACATTTAATGTTAAATTTGCCTTTTTAAATTCTCCTGCAATTCTTACCAGTATAGACAAATGAGTTTCGAAATCTTCCGACACTATCACTAAGTCATCTAAATAGCCAAATACGCAGTAACGCAAATCGGCCGGAATTAACTGGTCCATCAACCTACACATTGTAGATGGAGCGTTGCATAGGCCGAAGGGCATAACAACAAATTGGTATAAGGGAAGGCCGGGTACAACGAATGCAGTTAGAGGCTTAGACTCTGCGGCTAAGGCAATTTGCCAATAAGCATCTTTCAGATCGAGCTTAGAAATTATGTTCGCTTTTGGCAATCTTGAAAAAATGCCCTCGATATTTGGTAAGGGGTAAGCGTCTTTTTTAGTAGATTGGTTGATCTTGCGTGCATCAAGACAAAGCCGTACTTTATTCGGTTTTAACACTAACCGCATGGGCGAGCTCCATGGGGATGTAGAAGGCTCTATTACACCTAACGCGAGCATTCTGTCGATCTCTTTATACAGCAGTTTTTCCACCGCAGGGGAAACGGGATAGAAACGTTGTTTCACCGTTTTACTACCGCCAACGTCAATGGTATGTGTAATAAGGAAAGTTTTACCTAAACCCTGTTTTTCAAAATTTGGAAATAAGTGGATGACGGTGGAGAGCTGCTGACTCTGGTTTAAGCTTAAGGGATATTCCTTACATGGGGTGTAATCTAAAGTTTTCTCGTACAATTTAGTTACAGGTGCATTATGCTCCGAGTGGGTGGCAAAAGTGGACATTTCCAAAATATTAGCTGAGCCATTTTCATTGCCACATGAATAAACGATATCTCCCAACACTTCGGGGGCTAGCTTAAACTCTTGCCAAAAATCTAACCCTAGAATAAGTCTTTGGCTAATTGAAGGCACTATTAAAATTTTTAATTTTCTACTCTGATTTTTAAAGAAAACATGTACATCTAAGTAACCCACAACCTTTTGAGGTTTTCCGTCTGCAGTTTTTACATACGAGTTAAGCATAACAAATTCACGAAAACTGCTGAAGTCAATAACAGCTAAGTCGGATCCTATGCAAGATACATTGGCTCCTGTGTCCAATAGACCTAATTCTTTAAACTCCAAAAATGTTACCGAGGCATAGTATCGCTTATCGCTTATAGTGGTAATGGCGGATAAAATGAACTTTGATACGAACTTACGTTTTCTATAGTATTCTCTTAACCGAACGGTTGAGCGTTTTGACTTTTTACAAGCAGTTTGAGAACATGATGATACATTGAAAATGGCATTGCGAAGTTGCATGTAATTTTCCCATTTGGTATGAAACGGCACTATTAGGTGTAATCTTGGTTTATGTCTTATGGGACTACTGTTGACGGATCGACTGAAGCGATTTAAGATCTTAAATGTATTTTTTGACATTGTATTGCAGTTTTCCAAAACATTTTCTATGGTTGGTTCGGCGGGTGGTTCAGACCATGGAAGTTTTTTGAAGCTATTCTTTTTGAAGAACATTTTAAACACTGCGGTTTATAGGTGTTCTTTTCTCCACACCCGTAACAGAAGATACTTTTGGTTTCTAAGCAGTCGTCCCAACAATGTCCAAACTGATCACAGTTCCAACATTTCGTAGTCTTTTGTATAGCCTCAACAGAAATTTCTGGTTCTATAGTTGTATCATTAAGTGATTTTTCTTCCGAATAGGTAATTTCTGAAACTCGATGACGCCCGGCAAGATATGAAGAAGTTTTTACTGGCATATTTTGTTGATAATAGGAATGGCCAAGAAGATTTTCTCGCATCTGTACCAGTTTCCGTAACTGAGCTAACGAATAAATAGGTACATATAGAAGTTCATGCCTGATTTCAGGACGAAGGTTTCGAATAAGAATTTCTACTAAATCGGCTTCTGGAATTGCTGGTCCAGTCGATCTAAAATGGAAGAAATCGATTCATAAAATGTCTCAAATGTTTCACTGGACTTCATTTTCCTATTTCTTAGTTCTTCATGAATATCAAAACTGGATTTGAAATTTGTAAACTCATATTTGCGAGCTTCGCAGAAAGTACTCCAATTTATTGTTTCGAATGGTATCTCCAGTACCATTCTCTGGCGCGACCACTTAACAAAATATGTAAATTTTTACAGATAGCTGAAAAGTCATCCTGAAAATGTTCTCGAGTTAGTACTCTTACTCTATACAAAAATTCATCGACACTGATTCCTTGAGCAGAGCCATCATACCTGCTATGCCAATTTTGTATAATTGAATTTTATCTGACCTGATAGCCAACGTCTCGTTCAATGAACTGGTACCGTTCCCACGGAAGTTAGACATATTGTATAAATTATTTGGGTTAGGTACAGGACGCGGTTGAAGTGGTGGTGCAAGGGGTGGTTGCGATTGGCAAAATGGTTGATGACTACCAAACCCTTGAGAAGGATTTGGCAGCAAGTGAAGGTTATTTAATAAACGAGACACCGTATTCTCAATCATATGGTTTATTTGCCCATAATTTACTGTTGGTTGGATGATAGGCTGGACATTCCTAACCGGAGTGTTCTCTTGCGGTGCATAACTTGCATTGGCGTGGCTGGAGGGATAATGGGGAGTTGAAGGATGTTCCACCTCGGTCTCTGCGTTGGTGCTAATATCTAGTAAACTATTTCGGTTTGAATCGGGAAACAAATTACGCGCATTACTTCTGGTATTGTATTGTTGAGCGATAGCTCCACGAGGTCTTCCACGACTAAACTTTTGTTTATCGAAAGGTTGTTTCTTTTGCTGAATGTTAAGTTTCTTTAATTCGGATAAATCAAATGACCTTTTGCAAGTCGGACAACTCATCGACTCAGAGAGATAGCTCTCAATACATTGGCTGTGAAAAACATGATTGCATTCCGAAATAATCATGCAGTCTTGTGTTTCGACCATTCCTTTATTGCAGATATTACAATTTTTTTCATTATATCTTCAGTACAGGCTGAGAAGAAGCCAAATCTTGCGAAGCAGGGGTCTGAGAACTACGAGGTGAACGTTCCATAATGTGCTTTTGGGGCCACAATATTTTGCGTAAATATCACCAAAATACTAAACAATTTTTATGAAAGTTTTATATGTATACTTGTAAATTCCTCACAAGTGTAAATTGTTAGCAGTTTTCAATAACAATAAAAAAAATTTTTTTTTCAACAATTGCAGTACTTAACTTAAATACCTTTATTTATTTATGTGTTGAATCTTTCTTACATCTTACTGTGGTACGGTTAGAAACGATAGTAAGTATTTTGCAGTGAAGGGATTAACAAAAACTAAACCGGGCTATAGCGTTCTCAAAATGGTGCTACACTTCCAGAAACGGGTACAAATCGATATGCAATTTTTAACAATAACTAATTCTGAGTGGACAAAAGATTGCAAGCAGCAAAATTTTTGTAAATCCAAAGCTGAACAGGATATCGATACCTCAGTAACGAATTTCTAAAAGAATAACACGTTTCAACAACTGACATTATTCCAAATACACATCCATTCTTTCTCCTACTCACCAAAATTAATCTCAGATTATTCTTCGGTCGACATAATCCAATATCTCAATTACTCGAAAATCCAGAAGAAGTCAAAAATTTATTTGGAAAATAAGCTTCAAAACAAATGAGTATCTACAATTTATGTTTCTTTTGAAATCTAAAAATGTTATAATGAGCAGTGAAAATCGAAATAATTGGGGAATTAAATCGGATTTCCTTGCCCCACGTTGGGCGCCAATTTATGTAATGAACAAACGGACAAGCGTTTTAAATATTAGTGTTAAGAAAAAAAAAACTCAAACTCTGTTTCAATCCATCGGATATGGTCTTAATTCAGTTTTGCTCTCAGAGACTTAAAATACGATTGGGGAGCCATTGAATCCTCTAGCATTCAGTCGGGTGGAGAGTTCTTGTCTTAAAAAATCTCTTACCGATAGGAATGTCATGACATAAATATTAGTATAGACTCCCTGTTAATAAATGGACTAGTTGATTTGCACAATGGATGTTAATTTATACCCTGATTTTATCAACTGACATTGTGGAATCAATCCCTGTTATGCAAAACTCTTACAGAAGTAAGTTCCCTGATGTTGTCGGGAATAACGCCTCTTAACCCACCCTGTCAATGATCTTAGGGCGTGTAATATTCGTCTAAGATCCCTAACTCGACGTATTCTAACCGATCACATTATGTAAGAAGTAAAAAATTTTAAGTTTCATTGGAAATTCATGATTTATTTAAAACAAACAAAAAATTTCGGTTGAACCTTCTTCATGTTGTTACTGACTAAAAATTACAAAAAAACTTCAATGAATAAGCTTATGTACTAGTACATACCGTAGGGTACAAATTAACTTTACGGTTTTTTCTGCTCAGGCATAAGATAACGAAATGTAGACACATCGATATATATATATATAGATATGTATGTGCATTTGCATCTAAACAAAATTTATATTTCTTAATGTTTGAATACCAAGGTGTAGACGGAAGGCCAATCCAACCATACATGAAAGAGACTCAATAAAACAAGAGATAGATTGTTAATGGCAAAAAAAACTTTCCTCTGAACTTTTGATTCAGAGGAAGCAACGAGTGCTCTCAATTGTAGATCAGCAACAAAAGACAACAAAATGAATCAATTTATGAATGACCACAATTATGCAGTCAACTCGCTCATAGTAGATAAATAAATGCTTATTGTTTCTTTTTCAGTATCATTCTGCTTATCGTTGCTGAGTGTTGAGTATATTTAATTTAATCTTTCTTTTAAAATTTATAATTTCCTTAGGCAAACCTTAATAATTAAAGTTAAGTTATATCAGTTTAGATTTTAGTTATAATTATGACATAATTAAAACAATTGTAAATACGAGTTATAGTGCAATATTGCGATTTGTGGAGGGTGAAGTTATTAGCCTAACCCCAATAATTAGGAAAATCGTTAGCGTATTGAGCTTTCAGCGTTAGTACCTTATAACAATGATTTATGATTTTTTTTTTCGGATTAGATAGGTTTTTTGATCGAAATAGAGGAACCTAGCGTATGTTAAAAGTTCAAGCAGTCTAAATTACACAATTTTGCACAAAATACGTAATTTACCAAAACATAATCAAATGTTGTATTACAGATTACCCAACAGGAATTTGATGATCGGCTAATAAATGGGATACTTCTAGAAACCAACCGTTTCGTCTTGGACCGGTCTAACTTGTTTCTTCTATTATTTTTTTTATAATTGTAGCTTCGAGATAATTTACTAAACTTCGTTATCTTTTGATACTCAATTGTGTTCTGACGGACCTTAATTCGGTAGCTGATGTTGCTGTTCCCTCCTCTCCTGTAATAAACAGTGCTTCTCGCTTGTTTTATCTATTCGTTGCTGTTTCCAATGCAGATTTTTTTTATGAGTATTACTGAACACGTTATAGAGTAACAAATAAAATGAAACAGTGGTAGCCGGTGTTATAAGACCACCACCTGTTAACTAAAGCAATTGGGAACACCAAATCTATGGTTCAAGAATTTAATAGCACTATGAGGAATATTTTTGATATGGGACGCAGGATGATCTTACCATAAAACTAAGAGGCAATTACAAGGAACGATATTAATGGGGAATCTATCAAGGTCTATTCAGTTAATAGATTACACAGAATTACTCCAAACGGATATTCCTTTCCTTAAACTGGATGGCCCACAGTTGACTGTTTTAATGGTTAAATTTACCAACTGAATTACCACGTTTTACCAAGTTTATTTATTTCATTTATTTAGAGGCACGTCTGATCTGTTAAACTTCTCGAAGCAAAAAAAGAACTTAATCACGCTATTATAAAACTATAGAAGGCAACCATATGCGGTTGATTCGATAATTTATCGAAAATTAGTTATACTCATTCTGCCTGGGTTTACACAACTATACGTTGTCCGACGTTACATCGAAAAACCCCTTTGATATAACCATAGATATTTATGTTATAGAAGAAATTAGTTAACCAGTAAAATGTCCGTAACATAAATTTTATAGTATTATAAATCACTAAAATCAATCACTAACTAATTATCTTTGTCTCTACAACTTAAAAAAATTTAAATATAATACGCATTTCAATAACTTAAAAAAATGTCGAATAATTCCCATTTTATCGAAAACCAAGCATGAATAAATCATACATTACAAATGAAGGAAAATAAAAATATCCACTAAGTAATCTGTCATATCTGCAAAAAGAAAATTGAGGAAGAAGATGCGGTATTCCTCATGTTCACCGATGCTCACCCTACCTGTTGAAGACCATAAGTTTGAGGTTCAGCCCATCACGCATCTGCTACATTTTCTTGTCCCTACAGAAATCTATAGCGAATTAAAAATTGAGTATTTAAATTTTATGGTCTAACTAACCATTCATAAAATAAGTTTCATAGTTGTTACGGGTTCTTCTTGTGCAATTAATAAACCAAGATTTTGGAATGCAAATAAAGCATAATAGTATGATAATGATGCAAAAGAGATACAAAGTATATGCACAAATAGTAACTATTAAAAATGAAAGAGAAATTATCAATATATGTAGAACTTAGCTTTGCTGATTTTAATAGATGGTTTTATTTATTCATTCCTAGTAATACTTTTATATTCTCTCGGAATTTGAAAAGTAATCTTTCTCTGCTAATATGAAAAAAATTTTTTATGTATGTATATGTAAATTAAATGAACACAAAATAATACTACGTTTGTAGACTTAATTACATATCTGGTGTCCATCGATGACAGCAAGCATGATGATTCGGTGGATATGTTAAATATTTTGAGATGGTTATGATAATTGAATTATGAATTACATTCCATGTAATGTTTTTAGTGATATTTAGATATATTTAGGTATTCATAAAATTAGTAACAATAAGGAGCTTTATGGCAAGACAGGAGTGTGGTTGTTAGATTAGACGTATTTAAATAGATAATAAATACACTGATATAGTTCAATTATTAGATAGGGAATAGACTAATAATAATTGTGTTTAGTTTATTTTTAAGAGTGTAAATATTATTTTAGTTGTACGTTGCGTTGTTTATAAATTTTAATATAAAAATTACTTAGAGCTAGTTGTCATAATTAAAATAAGATTGGTTTCGGGGTTGGAATCTCTAATATTCTATGAAAATTCTTAGTAATGGTATGTTAGAACCTATCATTAGGCTTTCTGTAGATGCCTCCACTTTTTCTGCATTTGAGGCCTTTAAGTGTCCCACGTTAAGTGCATTGGCTTTGTGTACTATGTGACAAATTCTAAAATTTTGTTTATGTTTTAAATGTAATTGTACGACAGAACGTTTACGTGTGACATCGTGGGCCTGGCAGGTAATTTGAAATTTCAAAATATTTTCCTAGATTTTTATAAACCAATCACATACAACAACCAATTTTGCTTCCTTGTATCTATACATTCTGTGTTATCGTTTTTATTAGGAAACTAAAGTTTTCAACATCCAGTGGTCCTGACGGCGTTTCTAACTGTATTCTGATGAAATCAGCTGAAAATTTGTTTTATCCTCTTACTATTCTTTCAAGTTGTTAATTAAGTTTGAAAAGAACCATTATACCCTTATTTAATTAAGACTGCAAGTCAAATGCAAACAATTACAGAGGTATTGCCAGCTAAATTCTATTCCAAAACTATTTGAATAATGTGTTTGTGAGCCTTATTGTCACAAAATTTCAGCCTTTGTAACACTATCTTAACACGGGTTTCGTAAAGTACGTTCTACTTCAACTAATCTGCTGCATTTAATTACAATCATTAATCATGGATTCACGAACGGAAAATATACAGATGTTATATATACTGACATCAGTAAGATAACCACTGCCTCTTGTTGCATAAATTATATTTAATGGGATTCTCTAACAGAACTTTGAATTGGATAAAATCGTATCTGGAAAATAGACATCAACATGTTAGCTTCATTACCGCTCTTTCGAGAAAATTTTATTTTAAATCTGGCGTGCCGCATGGTAATCGTTTGGAGGCATTTTCTTGCTTTATATCGACGATTTACCATACTCAGTACAATTTTCTGATATACTTATCTATGCCGATGACGTCAAAATATTTTTGAATTCGGATGATCAAATTATCTAGATGATGCAAATACTCTTTCTTAATCACTTCACTCTTATAAAACTAAGATAATTTTAATGTAGTAATCCAAAATTATGTGGATATAGTTAAATGGTTATGTCTTATGGTTATATAATATCAAGATTTGGAAGCAATAAAAGATGGTGGAAGCAATGTATTGCTTACTCAACAACAAAAGCTTCAAAAATGCGTATACCTATACATTTTTTATTTTCGCTACCCTAGAAGCTTTAAAAGAAGAAAAGCTATTTAAAATGTTTTTCTGACTCGTTTTAGAAAGAAAAATGTAGTATACTTTGTCAGTGTTACCAGCGATATTTAAAGCAATAAAATAAAAAATATTGTTAAAAGAAAATTTTCTACAATAAATAATAATGCACATACTTACTTACATAAAAAATTAATGTATGCATTTCATTTCTAAAACAAAGTCTCTCACAAAATTATCATAATCATTATAGTTTACCAGATAATCTATAAAAAATAGTCACTCTCTTATTTGCAAGATAGCGGGCGTTCCTTATCTCCCCCGTAAACGTAATAATAAAATTATGCTCACATGTATAGATAAACGTAAGATAAATATTGCATCCTATATTACATGCAAAGTTGGACTTTTTTACGATTTTACTGTACTAGTATACTAGTATTACGCAACTGAATGCTACGTTTAAAAATACTGAACGCAGAATCGTAAATATATTATTTTCCAATTTCTACATTTTTTTAAACCAACTTATATTTTTGTAATTTTTTAAATTCTCATTGATTTTTTGTATAAGATAAGAGGTTTGAAACTTTTCAAGAATATGGTTTAAGGCCTACTGATTATTTGACTATCGAAAAAAAACCATCAACAAATAAAACTTTTTGAAATTATATGTATAAGTCTTACATTTGGGTAAACTGAACTTTAGAAACTAAAAAAAACTGAATGCACGTTTATCACGAGTCTGAACGATTTATTCAGTTTTCTACTATAAGCGTTTACGGTGCAGAAAAGGTAAGAAATGTTAAAAAAACTGCACATTTGTTTGGTTTTATACTATATGTTTTTTCTGTGTATACTATATATGTATATCAAAAACTCTTAAATGTTTTTATGTAAAAAATGTATGAATATATATTTCTTGTAATTTTTTTTTAATTTACGGGAGAGTGAACATATAATCGCGACTAAAATTTAATGATTTTATTAATAAACTGTGTCCCTTCCTTTAGTGGATCTAAAAAGCACTAAAGTAAGGGAGACTGTTGAATAATACCGAAAATTTATAAGATTAGCAGCTTCTATAAAGCAACTAAAATATAAATTTTATTGCTTCTGCGAAGCATTCAAGTGAAGTAAGGTAGGCACCAAAACTTATTAATATTCGTATAGTTACAATATTACGCGAAGACCGTAAAGTTCTCTCAGAAAATTTAAGTAATGATACAAAAATTTAAAACATAATGAACAGAGAAGACAAAAAAAGCAGAAAAAACTTGTTTTTATAGCAAAAAAATATAAAAAAAAGGAGTAAAAATAACAAAAAAAGTAGCAAAAAAAAGCATTTTTTTATTTCATATATGTACATACATATGTACGTATTTTAAGTTTTTTAATGATTTTGTTTAATCCAAACTTTCAATATCAATTTGAAAACAGTTGCAGTATACAATCATATGATCTTTTATGTTTTGAAATGATAGTTTTCTTCGTCTTTCCGTTAAAAGAGTGTTATACATAGAAAAACTTCTTTCAACATCAACGGATGTTGATGGAGCAAATTTAAATTTCAACAATTCACTTGAAGATAAGCTGGCAACATATTGATCTTCAGATTCCAGCCCCGTTTCCAAAACAAAGTTTATTTCTAAAAATGTTTGATATCCCGGATTTCTTTTGAATACTGCGTCGAATTTGCGAATAAATTTTTTATCTGTAATTTTTCCAAGACTTTCTTTTACGTTGGCCACAATATTTCTGCTTTCTTTAATGTTCAACCCAAAAGTTTGTAGTTTTTTTAATGAATATACTATTATTGAAAAATTAGTTTTTATAAAAGCGAGTTGTGAACTCAATATTTGGAGTTCATAAATCTTCTTGGCACGTACTATTGAGTCGGAGTCTTCACTGTTTAATTTCAAAATTACAGCCTTAACTTCATCGAAATGTTCCGCATAATACATGGCTGCATCTAGCCAAGTACCCCAACGAGTAGGGCATGGAAAAGGTGGCAGAGCCAAATTTGGATTCATTTTTATAAACAATTGCTTTCGACGGGGTGCCTAAAAAATTAAAAATGAGTACATGTCTCTAAATTTATGGATTTTTGCATTACTTTTAAAAATACAGCTTTGGTACACGATATCAAATTATTTACACTATCAAATTCTAATCGTATGAATTCCGCAACACGATGGAGTCCATGTGCAAAACATGTCAAATGTAGCATTTTAGGATACATTATTTTGAGTGAAGAAATTCCACTTAACATGTAAGCAGCTGAGTCTGTTACAATAAGTAGTACTTTTTCATATTGAATGCCTTTAGAAAGTAAAATAAATTAAAAAATAGAATTGAAGTAAAACTTAGATAATTCCTTACCATCTGGCCACAAAATTTGTAATGAATCGTTACAAAAAGCAGCAATTGAAGCTCCATTTACATTTTCAAGAATACCCATGTTTAGCAAATAGGATTTTTTCTCAACAGATTCATCCAATATACCAAAAATAAAGTTGGCTACATATCTTTGTTCGCTATCCGTGGTTTCATCAACAGAAATCCATATATGTTTGCCTTCTGCTATTTCACAAATTTTATCTAACGATTCTTTATACAGTTGAGGAACATACTTATTTCGAAGTGAGCTTTCACTTGGGACTGATAGATTGGCGTACTTACGAAATATGTTTTTAAAACTGGGATGGCTTACTTTTTTTATTGGTATATTAGTCTCTAACAAGAATTTACAAAGATCTTCATTAAACGTGCTGGCACTATTACTTAGTGGAAACTCCGTAATTAGTTTTTGTTGACCTTGTTCTTTCCGAGATGCAGATTGTTTGTGTTTTTTTGTATTAATATGCTGTTCTATGTTAAATTTTTTTTGACTGTTTATTTTACAAACACAAACATTACAAAAAAGCCAATCCTTTTCAATTTTAAAAACACCAGGATAAGAATTAATATGCTTTAGTAATAAAAATCTTTTTTCATTGTCTTTTGGCATTTTTTCGTTTAAACGGTATTTTTTCAAAACAAGTGACAAAAAAATTTCAGTTTAGTACTGCAAAAGGAAGATCCGAAATCAAACCAAGGTGTAACTGTGAGACAAACTCCATATATGTATATAAATGCGTTGTTTGTGTTATTTTTATATACAATTTCACAGTTAGACAAGGCAGCACATATGATCAAGTGCTCTAATGCATATACATACATATGTATGTACTTGAGTAAATACATATGTATGTATACTTTGCAATCAAACGAATAAAAGTACTACAATGGCCAAATAATACAGGTCTACTCAACTCATCAGCTGATCGTTTTTGCTCACTGTTTTTTCATGCTGTTTTTGTAAAATTGCATGCTATTTTTGACAAGAACGGCGGATTTTTCTTGTTTTTTGTTGTGTTTGTTGTGGCGATGCACAGACCTGTATTATTCGGCCATGAGTACTACATATTTATTTATTATAGTACAGAGTTGTAATAAAGTGGAACAAAATTAAACCTAAGAATATAACAATGTTGTTAATATGACGAAAAAGATATAATTGTCTTGCAAAAATGGCAAAATAAGCAAAAAGGCATCACAATTTCAAAAGTAGCAGAAAATGCAAAAATCTGCTTATATAGCATTAAAAAGCAAAAAAAGCAAAAAAAGCTAATTTATCTTCTCTGATAATGAATCAGCGAATGCTTTGATACTAAAGCATTGATTATAAATTTTAAAAGTGAAAAGTAAAAGTTGCGCATGTTTATATGTCTATGTTACAAAGTGTACATAATTTAGCTTGAAATTATTTTTATGTACATACGAGTACATCCTGAATTAAATAATTATGTACATGTCTTTTTGAAAAAACTTATTTCCAGCCAAAACAAAATAATAGTTGATGTCATATTTGAAGTTAATGTACTTATTAAGTCAAATAACAGGTGGCGCAAAAATAACCTTCCGATGTTTTTTGGCTGTAATTTAAAAAAAATGAAAAACTTTGATTCTTCTTGTGGATTATTTTTATCTGGTCTTTTAATTTTTTTACATCAAGTCGAGAATATGATGTCATGTAAATGGCCGCCGCCACAGTTGATTGTCATTTGAGCCCTTTTTATGGCATTTTCCATCACTTTGGCCAAAACTTCCGGCGATAGGTCCTCACATTCTTGACGGATATTGTCTTTAAGAGCTGCAAGAGTCTGAGGCTTGTTGACATAAACCCGCGACTTCAAAAAGCCCCACAAAAAGAAGTCTGCAGCGGTCAAATCAGGCGATCTTGCTGGCCAGTGCAAATCGCCAAAACGGGAGATTAGGCGCCCGGGAAATGCATCCTTCAGCATATCGGTTGTGGCACGTGCAGTGTGTGCCGTTGCACCGTCCTGTTGGAACCACATGTTTTCCAATCCCAATTCATCAAGTTGCGGCAAAAAGAACTCGTTAATCATTGCTTTTTTAGCGCTCACCGTTCACAGTAACCGTTTGGCCCGCGACGTCTTCGAAGAAAAAAGGTCCGATGACTCCTCTAGCGAAAACAGCACACCATAAAGTGACTTTGAGCGGGTGTAATGGCTCTTCATGGGTTACACGCGGATTTTCAGTGCCCCAGAAGCGTAAATTTTGCTTATTTACGTACCCGCTAAGATAGAAATGGGCCTCATCAATCATGATTATTTTTGATGAAAAATCATCTTCCTGTTGGTGGTGATTAAGGATGGCTTGAGCGTATGTTAGACGCGATTGGCGGTCAGCAGCTAACAGCTGATGTACCGTCTGGACTTTGTACGGAAACATCTTCAAATCTTGTACCAAAATTCGCTGTAAAGACCGTCGACTGATACCCATTTGCGTGGCACGTCGTCTGGTCGATGTCGACGGCGCTTCCATGACATCCTCGGCTACAGCAGCAATATTCTCTGCAGAACGGCTACTGCGGGGTCTGCCACGCCTGGAAGCATCTCGTATTGTGCCAGTCTCTTCGAGGCGAGCGGCTAAACGTCGCAGTGTTTCACCAGTAGGCGTTGGACGGACAGGAAATCTGCGACGAAATTCACGTTGTGCCAAAGTCACCGACCGATTATTGGTCAAATAAATAGTCACCAATATTCCGCGTTCTGGAGCAGTGTAGCGTAACATTGTTTATTAACTTGTATTTCGCATGTGTTTACTACACAAATGTCAAAACAGAACTGACATTAGGGGCCAATCGCAAAATTTGCGCCCTGGGTGCGCAAGTACAAATTATCTGGACAAGTTTCCAATTGACAACGAAGAACAGATGGAAGATATAGAGATGGAAATCTCAGATAAGAAAAAGGATGCTATGGTATCATAAATGTTTTAATTTGATAATTTGCTTAATATTGATAAATTTTGTATTTTTCTTAGATTGGAACTATGAAAAATATTGTAGGAAAAGAGGATAAAAAAAGGTTTTGTAAAGTTTTGTAGGTAAGCTCTTGATCAACTTTAATGTTTACACTAAGTATTAGTGTAGCTGTCTCAAATAATAAAAATTATATCGATATATATCAGTGTTCATCTATATTTTCAGAGGCCGTATATAAGGAACAAATGCTGTCCAAGCATGAGTTTTTAAAGGAAATGAGGCTAGGCGTGCGATTAGCGAAAAATAAAGTGTTTAAAAATGAATTTATGACAGAAAATACAAAAAAGGAAGACAGTTCCTTTTCTCAAAACGAAAACAGCAGTAATAGCACTGACAAAAACAACTCTCAGGAAAGAGAACTTTCATTAATGGAATTATAAATTTGAATAATTAACTATTTAAATTAGTTTTATTAATTGTTCTAACTTTTAGTTTAAAAGATTTATATTTTATTTATTAATGGAATACGTTTTACCTTCAATATTAAACAAACAAGGAATAGGATTTTATATGCTAAATTAGCCTTAAATTTAATTAATTAAATTACTTTTTTATTTAAAACACTTAAAAATACATAAAAATAATTAATTTTTTTAATTTTAATATGAAACTGAAAAATATTATTATTTATGTATTTATTATTTTACTTTTATTTATAATTCAATTACTTTTATAATAAAACTAAAAGAAAGAGTGAAGAAAGGAAAAGTCAAGTAAATGGGATCATTTTTAAGTATTATACAACAAACTGTATCGTGGCATGTACTCGTACATTCAAAGAAAAAATTTAAATAAAACTAAACATAATAAGGGCGTGATAAAAATATGACAACCCATGCAACGTGAATATTTAAGTTGTATTTCTTTTTTCTTGTTTCTTATTGTAAGTTATTTTCTTACTTTTATATCATTCTCTAATAAACAACTGTTGTCTAAAGCTTAGATTTCTCTCTCATCACAGTTAATCGAAGCCTAACTTACATATATTTATAAGATCGCTATTTAACTTATATTTTCTTCAAGGCGAATTTAATTTATATTCACTTTAAGATTAGTTCACCCATTTGCTTCAGGCGACATCTTTGCGTGGACAAAATTTTGTTGACTATAAGTTTTCTGCAACACAAATTTATAGAAAAAAAAAAAATAAAAAATTAAAGGAATTGCTGTAGAACAAAACGCTACTTAGTTGAGTTTAAAATTAAATCTGTTCAAGTTGATAGTTTTCTACACAAAACCGTTTCTATTTGATTGAGATATTTAAAATTAAGAAAAAAAATCGATATTAGCGGAATAGAGAGAGTCAGTCAATCAATAGTATCTGGTTACGAAATTTTCTGTAAATTTTCTTTATACTAAGAAACAATTTTTACCGACCCGAAAATATAAAAAGTGATAGATCCCGTAGACATACTATATGTTTAATGATATGCTTCTTATTTATATGTAAAACTATGTTGTATTGAAGGTATGTATTGTCAATATTTGCAATTAAGAAACACAATTTAGAAATTATACGTTGCAAAAGAACAAAATATTACATTCGAATGTATTCACTGACTTCATGTAGATATGAGTGCTTCAATCAATGATTGAATTTTATAAAAAAAGTTGTGTATTAAATTAATTCTTTTATAAAACACACTTCACAATTTCAACTATGAAACTAGAAAAATATTCAAACTGAATTAATAAGACAGAGATGGCAAACTCTGTAATAGAGTAACTGCTGGCATATAATTGAATCATTTAACATTAAATTTATATATTATTTTCTTTCTATATCACGAAAAAAAAGGACACAATTTTTTACTTTCTCTTTAACCATTTTTTTCGCTGAATTTAAAATGAATCGATTTACAAAAAAGAATACATGTCTGAAACTATTTTGAAGCATTGAGTACCTTCATAAAATGTCAATTATGAATTATTCTAATTCTTGTGAACTTTCTATTGTTTTAATTTTTAATATGCATTATAGTATATAAAAATGCTAAAACACAAAATGTATGCATATTTTCTTTAAAATTTATCTTTAAGTTTTGCATTACTCATTGAGAAAGTAATTACAAATTCGCACAGAGTGAAAACTGCTTAATAGGTTCAAGAAGATTTCCTCTATGAAACGTTCTTAGGCAAAGTGGTTTCCTAGCAGATAGAAACGCAGATTTTTCCTAAGCCCCGGTTCACACGCTTCAACTTTTGCTGTTCAACTCGTAATTCACCATCTGTCCTTTCTCACTATCCCTTTCCCAAAGAAGGTAACACACCTACGGGTTGGTAGGCATACTAATTGCCTGAGTGTTACTTCTCTTTTATAAAAAAAAAAAAAAAGTTGAAATGTGTGAACCGGGCTAAGAGATTCCTTATTATTTTCATGTGGTAAATCTTTTTAATTTTATCAAAAACGAAAACACATAAAATCAAGAAGAAAACTTGATAATCACCATTTTTTTACTCAGTTGTTTTGGCACCAAAAAATAATACATAGAACGAAACATTTTGTTTATATGAATTGTTCTTAATTTTCTTAATTAGAATATCTTCTTGATAATATTATCTTGTTTGTTATTTCATATAAATAAATCGGCTTAGAGACAATATGTTTCAAGATCTTTTTTTGTTTTATACCTGCATGTATTCATGCTCATATATGTTTATATGCGTAGCTATATGTATCGATAGGTACTCCAATTACTAAAAGCACATTTATTTGAAAATTTTTTGTTTGATAAGTGTTTAAATGAATTTAAAATGAATTTATTAAAAGAAATTATGGTTTTCGTTGCGTAATTATAATGAAACAATTTCAAGCAAAATGCCATAAAGTTGTATTGAAAAATGCGCGGTAACTTCAATATTGTACAATTTTACTTTGAAGCAAATTTTGCAAAGATTTTTTAGAATAACAAAAGCTTTAAAATGGATGAATATCCCTAGTTATAAGTAGCGACTGAAACGAAAAAAATAAGCTGCTCGCGAAAATTGCGAATATCCGCAAAAATTTGCATAATTGACAAAATTCGTAAAATCTTCTAAAAAGAACTAAAAGAGCAAGGAATGTTAATATTAAGCAGACATTTGCAAAAATTCGCCAAAAATTTTCAAGCCTTGGAAAACTTAAAATATTTAATATCTTTTGGAAGTCAATACAGCAATAAAATAACAAGAAATCACGCATATTGCAAAAATAGCTATAAACAGCGAAAAGTTAAAAAAAATGCGAAAAGGAGTAAAACTTCATAAATAGAGGTAAAAACTTAAGGAATGTGATATACATAGTGTATACGTCTTTCAAAGAAGGCTTTGACAGCAATTTAATTTTTGCGGAATTTCGCGTTTTTTGCAATTTGGGTGACTTTTTTATTTTTTTATTGCTTCATCGACTTTTAAATGATATTAAACATTTTAATTTTCTCAATTATTGGAATTTATTGCGCATTTTCTTAATTTTTGCAGTTTTTTGCCAAATAAATAAATAAATACTTCATTCAAAAAACTAAGGACATATTAATACGGATTTTCAGTTGTATTCAATATTGTCCGCTGTTTAAGTTGTGTTTTTATTTTAAAAATACCAGAAAAAAATTCAAAATCTTTTACTTTTAAGGAACTTGGACTTAATAATTAGAAAGAAAGAAACAATTTTTGTGTTACGTGCTTAAGTCAATTAATTTTTTAACATTAAAACTTAAACCAACTTTTGGTTAAATATAAATGAAAAATGAGTAGACCGGTTTTAAGCGAGCTTTCACTTATTTTAAGCTACAATTTCAGTTAATTTTACGTTAAAAATATTGTGAATGTATGTTGCCCCAACCCCTATAATAAAAGCAATCCTGAGAACTGATTATAATAGATAATTATCTACGGTACACTAAGATTTCAACACATTAGATTTTTTGCGTATAATACATTTTTATTTAAGATTGTTCATGCGTAAGATAGTGGATATAAAAAGTATTTTTGCCAGCATTGGCATTTATTAGCTAAATTTAAATACTGTTCCTTCTGTTCAGCTAGAGAAAATGTTAATTTTCTCAATCAACTTTGTATGTATGTATTTCGTATATCATATTGATGATTGTGTCTATGCATCTTATATTAATAATGTGGTCCACTATTGGCGCTGAAAATCTTTGTATACTTTATGATTACATATAATCTTAATGAAATTACGTGGAACAAGGTTGCCTTTAAATGTTAATAAATAGCATCATTTAAATTTTTGTTTCCGCTGTATATGGCTGATGCGCCGGTTATTTTAACACAATTTTATTTTCGATATATTTTTCTTAGGAATAATGATAATGACATTTACAACTGTAAATATTTGGGGTATTCACACTGTAGTCATAAGTCATATGTCATAAAATAATAGCACACCAAAATATGACAAGTGTGAACAACCCCGTCATAATTTAGTGTGCTATGTCATAATTGTGCCAGCTGATACAAAAAAAACATTTAAAAATACAATTTCATATCAAAATGCCGAAATCAAGTGAAAAAAGTAAAATAATAGCTGGTTTGTGCGAAAATTACATGTTAAACGTGATAATGGCTACCTCAAGTAAATATGAACAAAAAAATTCATGTATGTATGTATTCAAATTTAAATGCACCCTTTTCTAGGTGATGAAGAGGAGGAAGAACAAACTAATGAGCCGAAATATTTTTTCTTACGGCGGCAAGTAGAAAAACATCCATAAGCTGCCAGGCAGATAGCTTACACAAACGCATAATTTTCATTCAAGGCGAATCAATTATAAGGTGGTTGCAGTGGCGAATTCACGTGAATTTATACATTACCTGCCCTTTCAAATTTGTTAAATATTTTCCGGCACCATTTTAATGTAATTTTTTTATGCATGGAGAATTTTGACAGCGTATATAATGAATTCACCGTTTACACAAACAAAATGCCTGTTGTTTGCTTTGTTGTTGATTTATTGTAGTCGTAATAAATTTGCCTTTTGCACGAAAATTACATTAAAATGGCGCCGGAAAATATCATGGTGTAATAATATCAGGTGTGCGCAACAATATGGTTTTTTGTAGGGTTGTGTTTTGACCGTTAAATAATCTGCAAAAAAAATGGTGTTTCACGGTCTTGTCAAAAGTTGTTTACATTTTTGGCCGCCATTATGAATATTTTTGTTTACGTTATGCTTTTTGTTTTTGCATAACCACTAAATACATACAAACCACATTTTGTTATGTTTTGTATACAGCTTTTTTTGACAATATTGTGATAATTTTACACAAACAAAATGCATGTTGTTTTTTATTGTTGTTTGATAAGAGCACCTTATATTATTACACCATGGAAAATATGTAACAAATTTGACAGGACAGTTAATGTATAAATTCACGTGAATTCGCCACTGCAACCACCTTATAATTAATTCGCCTCCTGGTAATGAATTTGCCTTGTTTTCATTTTGTGTTATTTGTAGCGGCGGCTTGTTAATATTATTGCCGGCTCGAATAAGGAGTTACAGCTGCTCGACTAAGATTTCTACTGTTATTTTATGACAAACCAAAAACATACCTTAAAAAGTCTTATTATTTTATGACTTTTTTGCTTGAAGCACAACAACAACTTTTTTAAACCATTGTAAAATAATAAGACATTATGACAATATGACTGATATGACCACAGTGTGAACACCCCAATTGTGTTTAAGTTAATTTAGGAGCTGAAAATTTTTGCTATTAATTAGAAAAGTTTATTAATTAAACATGCTTCTGCTTATGTAACATCGAAAGAACATAAATAAAAAATATAAAATAAGTATTTAAATAAAATGTTCACGCAGAACATAGGGCGTCAAATTTAAATTTGTTAACGTTTCTATAATCGTTTGAGTTTAGGAAGATTGACTGATTAGGCTAAAGCTCTGTTTCTAGAGTTGGGGCTGCCAACTTACCGCTAGGACGGCTAAATACAGTTGAGTTTCAGCGACTAATTGTTATCAGGTTGTCACATAGTTTTTCGAGACGCGTCGGTGTTAGTATACACTTTGGATACTCAGTACTGTATGGTTTCCCACTTAAGTGCCATCAAATGGGTGACTGATTGACATTACCTTGGAACACACTAGTCTTGGGCCGGAACTTGTGAGAGGCTTGGGAATTTCGGGCAAAGGAATAGCTCCTTGCTACCCCCAAGTAAATAGTAGACAGAGAGCTTTCAACCTCTGAGAAAAACCCTACCCCAATAATTAGTAATACATTTACTAATACTCTAAATGATATTTTTTGAACGATGTGTTTCTGGTGTATCACCAAAAACTGAAAAAATATAGATGTCGCCAAGTTAAAACATCTTAAATTTAAATAGTTTGGTGATATGAGCTATAAAAAAGTTTACAACATTAGGAAATTTTATTTTCTTTAAAACTTTTTGCACCACCGATATTTATTGAAGTTTGAAACATCAATTTAAAATTATTCAGAGCAAATTTGGAATTTAAAAAGATCTTGAAGGTCTAGTTTAACTTATTTTTCTTATATGCATTTTAATCAGAGTACCAAATATTCACTTACTTATCACTCATACTCATGAATACGAATTTTTAATTTTTGTTGTGTTTATTCTATTCGTGTTTCAATAGACAAAAAATAGTTTGGTGTATATAAAGTTTTTGTATAATATACATTAATTAATATCAATATATAATTTTATTTTGCAGTAGCATTCGAAAATGAACAGCAAAGAATTTGTAATCTGAATGTTCATGTACAGGAGTGTATTTGCTTTTTTAAAGCTGTGAATATACGCACCTCAAAAAATATGTGTGTACTAAAGACGTTCATAGATATATCTGTTTACACTAGTTTGTGTGTTTTTCAGCTTTGAGTGCGTATTGATAAGTAGCTTCGTGTTTTTGTTACAAGTTTGTATTGGTATTATCTCTAGTAGATGTGGTGTGAGTTAGTAAAATGAGAATGCGAGCAACATATTTGCTTTCCTATGTTTCGCTGAAACAAATACTACAAATACTGATCGTTTTACTACTGGTATTTACTACTTTTGGTATTTTTCTTGTTCTGGCTGCAAGTGATTGAAGTCAACATGTATGTACGTAACATCCTGAAAATTTATGTTTTTCTACTTTTTGTTTCTACATAATTTAAAAAAGAAAACAAATTTAATTGAACACATTACAATATTTTTAGTTAATTAGTATTAACGTACTGTTAAGTGACGTTAGACGTTTTTAGATGGATATTCGTACATACATAGGTACATATAGAAATAATTTTAATTGTTAAATTTTATTCTATGCGAGTGAAATTAAAATAATTCTTGGTGTATTTTTCACCATCTGTGCCCGCTCGAAACTCAATTTGTAACTTTTATGTAGCAATAATAATAATTATTTTGCATAACGAAAAGTAGCCTGCTATGTCCAGTCAAGATAAAACAAACATATCGCTCCTTTATTGCAAGGTAGTCAGATATCAAAAAACGTGATAAGAAATGTGTTACGTGTGTAAGAAATGTATACAAATATCTTGTTTATTAACCTAAATTAAAATTAAAAACTTTAAAGTTTAAACTCAAATTTTGAGGGAAGTAGAGAAGAATATGTTAAAAAATGTATGTCAATATTTAGGGTTCTAATAAATAGGTTTATGTACAAAGTAAAAAAATTCATTATAGAGGTCTTCATCGAATAAGTTTTTTCAGTACACGTGAAGTTATTTTCTTTTTCGAATGCAGTATATACTTTATATCCCGCTCAGCACACAAGCAATGAAGGGAATTTAATGGTTATTTGTAAAATACCTATTTACATACAAATATGTTCATAAAGGAGTAATGCAAAAATTATGTCCATTTTTTATGGTACAACTTGAATTTGTAAGTTATGTAAATGCGTGCATGTAATACGTAAGACAAAACAATTATTTTATGTCGTATTTGCTCTTTTTTGAAAACAATTAGTTTTTATGTGCAAGTAGATTTTCAAATTAGTTCATGAGAATTTTTTAATAACTCATAGTACTTGTGTTTACTCAAATTTTACATGGCACTTTGATTGAATTTGTACACATCGTTACATATTTTGAATGCAACGAAATTTTTAATTTCAACATCATTTTCATCTTTAATAATGCCAAAGCAATTCTAAATCTTGCTTCGCCCTCTCTTTTCACTAATTTTATAAGTATTAGACAAAATATTTTTCTTTATTTTATTATTATCCATTTTCAAAATACAAATATCACAACAAATTTTTAATATTTATTTATTTCAGTTCACAACTCTTCACAACAATGCACTTGTTTATTTGTAGTACCAATAGTTATATGAAAAATTTATAGTACACTAGTTATTTCAGCTCAAAAAGCAAATAGATTTCTCACTCTATACAAAACCATAAACAACTATTATGGTTTGTAACAGTAGAGTGAGTGCATAAAAGAAAAACCACACCATATCAATTACACTCATTCTCTCATTTATACCAAGTTTAACATATACATATTTGGTAGATTTGTTTTTGCAACCCAGTTGGCCATGTCTTTAAGACATCCTCGACGAAAATCCTTACCGACGCGTAGGCGACAGCCCAGCGACATTATCGCTCAGAATGTCGTTGACGATTGTATGGGCGACAATGTCGTTGACGATTGTATGGGCGGCACTGTCGTTGACGATCATATGGGCAACACTGTCGTTGACGATTGTATGGGCGGCACTGTTGTTGACGATAACATGTGCGACTACATCGCTTAGTCAAATCGGCTAACATGAAAATAACTCCGATTTTTTTGTTAGCTTTAAATGAAATAATTTTAATATTTCTGTAATTTGATAACTTATTTTGTACAGTGTCTAAAAAAACAATAATATGAAAGTTTTCCAAAATAATTTAATTTTTGCATTTATTTCATTAAAGGTGCTCTTCTAGGAACACTTCCGCAAACACAAATTTTTTAATGAAAAATAAAAGTAAAAAAATAAAAAGCAAAATATTTTAAATTCATTGGTAAATAAGAAAACATGTCAAATAATACTGAAAAGGCAAAAAAATATTTTTTAGAGTTTTATCTAACAGACTTCAAAAACTCAAAAATAGCATTACTTACTGCAGCAAAGTGACCGTTCAAAGCAAGAGCGTACCATCAACTGAGACTGAAAAAAATCAGATCTTTCCATAGCAGCAAAAAAAGTTACACGGAGAAATAAAAACAGTGTTAGTCAAAATGACTAACATTAGTACTGCAGGGTTAAAATAAGAGTTAAACGTACGTTTTTAAAATTTATTTCATTTATATTTTTTAATATTTAATGAAATTAAAAGTTTAAACCAAAATAAAAGCAAACTTAAATAACAAAAATTTAATTAGTTTCTTTTTCTTCCTCGTTGTCCAAACTCCACTTCTTTTCTGTAGTTTGCTCTACTTATTGTATTTTTGAAGCGATGCAATGTTGAGCTCAGTTGTTTTAAAAATTCTTTAAAAGTTGTTCCCTCCGTTTTGGTGGATTCTTTAATAAAAGCAAGATATTTCACGTTTTTAATTTTTTCTTGACACTTTTGATGTACTCTTTTATATTTACTTACCATAAAGAGCATTAATTATATTTTCGTATTTATTCAGTCGTTCTTTACGCAAAAACCTAGATTTTAGCATTTTAGTTATTACTTACCACTTAATAAAAATAGCGACCTTTCGCCCGCACTTTGAAGATTCAACTGAATAATTTTACATGTTTTTATAGTTGTTGTTTTTCCGTTATTTTTATTTTTCTCAACATCAAGCATAAACGAGTACTTGGAAAATAGTTGATTGATTTTAGACAAGAATGATAGAAATACAGATTACGACATGCGCATGATTTCCCGCTAGATGACGTATATTCCCCTAAGAATATCGTTTCTAGGGATGCATTGCGTAAGGAAAATGATATGCTAAAAATTCAAAAAAACCAAGCTGAGATCACTACTAAAAAGTTGTCTCAAGAAGTTCAGAAGTTAAAGTTTACAAACGCAAATCTGCAGAAGGCACTGAGACGTCTTTTCACTGAAGGCCAAATAAAAAAACTTAAAAACGGTGACAAAAGACAAAACTTTACTGAAGAAGATATTGCACAGTCAATTACGCTATATTCCACAATTGGCAAGGCTTACAGGTTGCTGAAGAGAAAAAATTTTCCGCTTCCCTCCGTAAGAACATTGCAGAGGTGGTCACAGAAATTAGATGTGTCGACAGGTATTTTGGATCCTGTTGTAAAAATATTGTCTGCGGCTAATCAAATGTCCAAAATACAAAAGCTGTGTGTATTAAGCTTTGATGAAATGAAGGCAAAAAAAAAGTATTGTTACGACAAGCCAACAGACTCTTTGTTAGAACCGGCTAATTATATTCAGGTGGCTATGTTGATAGGTGATTTATATAAATCAATTTCAAGAGTTTTTATTAACATTTTTCTATTTTATCATCAGGTTTGACAGCAAAATGGAAGCAACCAATATTCTATAACTATGATTGCCAAATGACAAAAATTATATTATTTGATAAAGTGAAGACAATGCGGCAGTGTGGCTTTGAAATTGTTGCAATTGTTTGTGATTTGGGCGGTGGGAACCGAAAACTTTTTAATGAGCTTGAAGTTGATTTTAATAAGCCCTGGTGAGTGGTATATGTAGTAAGTATGTATTGTGTGGTAATTAAAGTAATTTTAAATTTACAGGTTTTTGTACGACGACACAAAAATATTCGTGTTTAGTGATGTTCCACATATGATTAAACCGTTAAGAAACCATTTCATTGACGACGGCTTCATCATTAACGGCAAAGAAGTTAAGAAGGATATTATTTTAAATCTTTTATCGCTTCAATCTAGTGACTTAAAAATCACAAACAAAATATCAGTACATTATCTAAGCGTTGCTGGAGCTGAAAGACAGAAAGTTAAACTGGCTACGAAGCTGTTCTCACATACAGTTGCTCAATCAATTACACGAGCAGCCAGTTTAGGATTTTTGAGTGATAAAAATTGGAGTGAATGCAGTCAGTTCTTCAAATTGGTAATGAGATGTTTTATTTTAAAATATAATAAAATCATTATAAATTTTTTACTAGACTAATGACTGGTTTGATATAATGAATTCAAGGGTACCAAGGCAGGATGCAAGAGAGCGATTACACGCATACGGCTTGTCACTTGGAATACAAAATGAGACGTTAAATAATATGTCGCAAATGATGTTAGATATTCGTGCGATTGGCAAAAATACGCTCTTACCATTTCAAAAAGGTACACATACATTTAATTTAAACTTTAAAAAATGTATCTATTGTTAAACATTTATTTCACAAGCATTATTCAATCAAATAACGCATTGAAGATGCTCCACGATGAACTAAAGAATCGTTATAATATAGACTACGTCTTAACATATCGCCTAAATCAGGATGTTCTTGAGAATTTTTTTGGGATAATAAGATCTAAGGGAGGTCTTCATGACCATCCCGATCGTCAAGAATTTAAATATAGACTTCGGTCATATATTTTGGGGTACAACGAAGGCATCTTGGGCAGTAATGCAAATGTAGAGATAGACAATACTCCCGATTTGGAGGACGTACATTATTCATTAACAGGTAAATTTAAACTAACAATTTAAAATCATACAGTTTTTAAAGTTTCGTTTGATTTCTTAAGGTAAAATACTTAAAAGTATTAATCCCAGCATAGAGCAAAACGATTTGCCAAAAGAAAATTATGAGGAGGAGGTGGAAAACCTGAATTATGATGGTTTGGAGAAGATCCCAGTCTCGTTGCTAAGCCTGTAGAGGACTCGACATACTCATGGGTTAGACATTTAAATGAAGGTGGGTTAAGTATTCCATCAAACACTTTAATGGAAACGTTAAAATCTTGTGATGAAATTTTTGTAAAACTAAATGGGGATAAGTTACTTGCTACAAAGGGATATTTAGAAAAGCACTTGGCGGAAGCAAGGAATATAAAAGCAAGTGAAAAAGTAAAAAGACTTTTTTTTAGATGCAGAATGTATTTTAGAATACGGTCTCTTAATGCAGAAATGTCCCAAAATATAAATAAGCGTAAAAGAAAATTAAATAAAACAACAACGTAATATAAATAAAAAATATACTTTTTTTCATTTTATTTTTTTTAACAAAAATAATAATTTGCCCCACTGTTATGTTTACATATTTTTTGAGAGTCGTGACGTCATTTCACCTATCTGCGCAGAAGAATAAAATTTTGTGTGCGTGATGTCGTAATCTGTATTTCTATCATTCTTGGATTTGAGATACTGTCTCTCATCTATAGTTGTTCTCTATCTCTCTCTCTCTCTCTCTGAAAAAGTAAAAATTGTGTTATTCACAACAATTCTAATATTTTTGTCGGTCAGTATGTCTTCAACAAAATGTGATTATCGGTAATTTTATTATATTGCCACTTACATAGTCGTCAATGTGGCTTGACATACAACAAAATTCATTCAATTGCCGCTTATCTTGTCTTGAATAAGACTTTATTGACGACAAGATAAGCGACAATTGCATGCATTTTGTCATCAAATTCGTTTGAAATATGACCAAATGAATGCGATGTTCGCTTATGTTGTCCTTAATCAGTCTAATTTAAGACAAATTTAAGATATTGTCGCTTAAAAAGTCGTAAATACGGTTTTAAACACGACAAAATGCACGCTTTTGTTACTTAAGTTGTCTTCATCAATATGGGTCCTTATATATTACCTGTACTAGTGTAAATATGTTTGGAATTTCACAATATTGGTTTACGCTGTATTTTTTTAATTCTTAATGTCATTGGATTTATTGCTCTTGAAATAAAAGGTTTACATTTTGGAAGTAAGGACGTTTTATTATTTTTCATTTCAATTGCCTACAAAAAAGATTGCAGACACAAAACAAGCTGCGGACTTAGTTGTTAAGGTTTCTTTAAATTCATTTTTGCCTTTTTGGAGAGCTTTTTGGTTCAAATACTCTTCTGTGTGTCGTATACCTCTTTCTTGCTTTTGGGCTTTAACACTTTATTTAAGATGAACTATTAGCTCTGTCATGATAATTTTTAATTAAATTAATATTTTTATTGATTTTAAGTATTTATTTCATTAATCTAATTTTTGTAGACCTTTAAAATTAAATAATTTATTTCATGGAACTTATGCTATAAATGCTTTATGCACTTTAAATGAGATGACATACATACATACATACTTATGTTGTTAAGCTATACATATTTTTGGTTGTTACACGAAAAATTTCAAGTTTTATTAAGAAAATAAGGAGATTTAAAAAATACTGTTAAATTAAATTTATGTCAATAAATAAATAAATTTAGCTATTAACCATTATTTTATCCATTTTTATTTGGCTGATTCTCTTATTATAACATGAAAGCTTAATCACTTAGTTTTCAAAAATCTACCGAAAACTACAACAGATTCAAATGTTTTTGTTTGCTTTGTATAAAAGAGCACATATTACCCATTTAAATTTCTTTAATATTGATATCGCGGAAGTTCCTTGCGGAACTAAGAAATTTATAGAAATTTGGAATTTTATATTTAAGCTACTATAACTCCCTTCAATAGTGAAATGTTCAAGTAAAGAGCATTTTTAATCCAATTGATGTTGTTATTGGTTTCTCAATTTTTTTTTCATTTTGTATCTGGTCTTGTTTTATTCACATTTTGTGAATATACAATTTACACTTGTGTTGGTGAAATGTTGCTTTGTGGTTTTGCTGCATTCTTAAGTGCTTTCTACTGCTTCGATGCGGTTTGGTTTCAATTTCTATAAGCCTTATGCTCTGGCACCGGGTAAATATTACTTTAACAATTGAAAATTCTTACTTAGAGATCTCCTTGTAAATTTTTCGATTTTACTAACGAAAATACTATTAACATTAACATGTGCAAATCAAGCACGTTTGTTAACAACTTACATCATTTCAACACATGTATGGACTCATATGTATGTATGTACATATTCGCTTTTTCATCATCATCAACTACCTATATTTTAAATGGGCGTAAGCCACATTTTCATAGCCATTGAATAAATGACCACAAGCAAACAGTACAAATTATATTCCTGTACAACGGTTTGCATATGTGCTTGTATTTGAATTTGTGCTTGTGTTGGTTTTTGTTTGTGTATGTGACAAAATAAACGAATGCAGATTTAATATTTTCTATTACATGTTTATTTATGTACATATATTCTTTCAGAATTTCTGTGCAGTTGATGCCGGGTTTTCTCTCTACTGACCAGCTGCTTAAACGATGCCACTGCATATCCTACGCCTATTTTATTTAATGTTAATTTTTTCACGCCAGACTTCTGTTCGATACAACGAGCTATCATCTAAAAAAGTGCACTTGGCTGGGATAAACTAACTGACTTAACGGCGTTGGACATTAGTACAACAACTGGTGGAATATTAAATGATCTTACCAGAATTATACAGCTTCAATTATTTTTGGGGAATTCGAAATTATAGTGAAATTATATTATAATTAAAAATACATAAACAAACAGATTTAATAAAAATTTAATATCTTTATATCAATTATTCATTTAAATTTAAGCAAGTAAAATTTAAGTAAGTAGTGTAATTTATTTAAATTAAATTTAATGATACATTACAGATCATAGTTTTTGAAATTCTCATTGGTTTTTTAAAAGTTTTTGTATAAGATAAGAGGTTTGAAACTTTTCAAATATTTGGTTTAAGGTCTACATATGATATTGAGGATTTTCTACATATTTTCTTCAGTAACCACTTCTTTTGGCCTTCCTGTTGATGGTATTGTTGCAGTGCTTGCTCGGCTGCGTTTAAATTCAGCAATCCAATATTTTACCATGTAATCTGACGGAGCAGACTCATCGTAATGTTTATCGAGTTTTTATTTTGTCTCTTTCGCCGTTTTCCCTTTTAAATAATAGTGTTTAATCACTGCACGAAATTCACTTTTTTTCATTTTTCAAGAAACGCAACAGTTGCTTTCTTTAAACGACTACAACAAATAAACTAATCCATGAATTTGGGTGAAATTTTAACAGCTGACGTTTGACAGATCGCAATTTCAAAAAAAAGTTTTTGTGTTTGTGCTGCCATCTAGCGCTAGGTAGCTTCAATATTAATCCACCCTCGTATTTATCAATAATAGGACCACGAGAGGGGCTTAAGTGAAAGTTTTGTCTCTCTAAAACTAAAAAACATATTTATATCTGAGTCTGAAAAAACACATAATTTATATGCTTTCCCAAAATAGGACCATGAGGGTGGTTAAGGGGCAATTTCTTCCTACCCGAAACTATCACCCCAATTTTATTAAAATTTAAAACATATACATATATATAGTAGTTTTCTGATTTAACGAACATTCGATTTAATGAAAATCGTATTTAAAGAACATCCAAATATTTTCTATTGAGTACCTTATATTACGAACAAATATTTATTTTGTACTCGGTTTACCGAACAAATGTAAAATATATCAGCTGATGATTTAAACAGATGCATTGAAAATAAACCTTTACCCGGTGATGATGCAATGATACAAATTTGAAAATGGTGAACAGCTTGATGAAGCAGAAATTCTAGAGCCCAAAATAAAACACGAAGTTGTCATTAAGCATTTCGAAGTTTTTATTAAATCTGCTTAGCAAAACAATATTAATAGTAAAAATTTAAAGCATTTGAGAGAGTTTCAACAAGAAAACCATTCCAAAAAAACAGACTGCCTGTGTGTGTAAGCAATTTTTAAAATAAATTACTTTTGTATTAAAGTTTTTTATGAAGTTTTCATTTTCTTTTTACATATTTTTAATGAAATATGTATTTATGTTAAATTATTATAATTTTAATAAAATATTAAAAAAATACTGTACAAATTTATAGTTTTTAATAAAACTGACGATACTATACATTTTTAGTTCAGTACAAGATATAACACACATTCCACTTTAACGATCAAGCCTGACAGCAATTAGGTTCGCTAAATCGAAAAACTACTGTATATCAGCCTGGAAAGCTATATATTTTTTTATTAGGACCATCTAACCAAATTTAATGAAATTTAGGAAATTGATAGATCTGAGTCTGGAGGGACACACAGGCAATATATTTTTCAGAAATAGGACCATGAGGGTCGTTAAGAGGCGATTTTGCATCTCCTAAAATATCAAAAAATTTTATTGAAATTTATAAAAATATCTAGAAAGATATGGGCTATACATATTTTTTTTCTTTTAATAGGACCCAGGGCGGCGGGCGCAAGGAACAATATCTGCCTCTTTTAAACTATCAAGCCGATTTTAATGAAACATAGAATATAGATACATCTGAGTTTGGAAAGACACAAAGGCCATATATTTTTCAAAAACAGGACCACGATGGATGTGGAGGGGTTAAGGGGCAAATAATTTAAATGAAATTTATGTTGTTTACAAAATAAACAGATTACTTTCCTCGAACATTTTTCTATAAACAATTCATTAAATTTTATTACATGGACTTTTGACAGCACGAACAGAAACTAAATACAATATCTGTTAAGTTTTTACTGTATAAAACTTTTTCTGTGAATCTTGATCTGAATTTTCCGAGAACGCAGTCAACATTCGATGCACTATTTAGAAAAAATTATTTCTATGTAATGTCCTTTTAGAACTTAAAAATAAAATTTTATTTTTAAAAATGTTTAAACAAAAATTTAATTTAATGCTATTTTTATAAAAAAAATTTAAAATTTTTAATGTATATGTTTACATACATATACATAACTGTCGTACTTTTGCGGTATAATTTAACCCTTCAATTTGTTTTTAATTGGATTTGTATTAAATTTGAAATATGAGAAAGAAAACTAAATGTGTGATATATGAGAAATATTCATTAAAAAAGTTATGTCGCCGTTACTAACTTATTAAAAGCGAAAAACAAGTCTGAACATTGGCTTAAGAAGCAAAAATGAGGAACCATAATCTACTAAGAGAATCGGACCTGTTGAGGAGAAGTAGAAATATACATATATGTATGTCAGTTTATTTCTTTTAAATGATCAAATAGACCAAGGACACCAACCACTTCAGATTTAAATAAAAACTTTGTTTTCTATTTAATACAAATCTTGCGTTCGTTTTGGAACAACCTTTTAGTAAAGAACTTGTTTGTAAAAAGTATAAAGTTTAATGAACAAAATTTAACTTCTACTTTGTATAAGCGAAACAGTTATTTGGAAAAGGAAAGAGCGTTTTAAATTCTCTGCATCGTACTTAGCAGTAGAATATGTCCACAAAAGGAAGACTTGCATAATTCCCTCTATATTATTATTATTATTTTGGTATGAGCCGAAAAAGAAGTATTGGCCCTGTAACGATTGAAGTTGCAAAGAAAAGGCGTTATTCTGTTCACTTTGTATACAAATAAATTAATTAATTATAAAAAAGGTTATTTGTTCTATCTAAAAATACACACATTAAAATTTTATTTTTTTGGGGCAGTTTTCCCTGTTTCTGTAGCTGTCAATTATTATTTGTGTATGTGTCTTATCTAGTCTGACTGTGCATAAACATCAAAAATAATTTCCAATTTTTTCATTTATTCCACATTTGTTCTTGAATACTCGTCTGCACTTGTTTAAGTATTTTTTGCAATTTTGCATGTTCATGTTAATTTCCATTTGACATGCATGCTTTTGTATGTATAGATGTCATTTTGCATGTCCAATGTGATTGCATTTTGTGAATATTTATACCAAAGGGTGTGTATTTCAATGAGTATTTTTGGTTTTTCGTTTCTATGTGTGTCCTGTTTATTAGCTTCTAATACTTTTTATTTCGAACATGTTCTCGATTTGTGCTGCAGAGACGGCAATTTTTCTTAGTATCTATCTATTATGTACATAAATAAGCAGAGACAAATTTTCGGATCCATTTTTCTCCTTTGTTTGCCAACCGATTTTCTTCTTCCTATTACCATATATATATATATATATATATATATATATATATATATATATATATCTATATATATATATATGGTCCTGCACAGCAGGACTTTTGAAAGCACAAAAATAATTAACTTTTATACAAAGAATTTTAAAGTTTACACTTTAATTTACCGTACAGAGTCAATATTTTTCATTAAATTTGAATAAATTTCTTAAAAAAATTTTATTAGTGCGTAGTAGGAATTATTCAATGTGTTGAAGTATTTTAATATTATTCAAAATTAAACGGAAAATAAACTTTTTGATAATTTACTAATGAGGCGTTCGGCGTTTCAAGTAAAAATAGTATTTTTAAAAAGAATAGTAACAAAGAAATTATAAATTAGCATATTCAATACTTGCTTATCCGTTGCATCAGCAATATTTATGATTTGTGTTCTGTGTTTATTGGCGCAATATACTTCAGCATTGCATTTTCGAATACATAACTTTTGCAGTCTTGCTACTAAATTTCATTTATGAACGTACTAAGCATAGCATGCAGCACAGTGATGAACTTACGATCAGTGCCGAATATTAATTGAAGCAACATTGCTCTAAAGCATAAATTACATGATACAATAAATAAGGTAAAATCATACTCCCTAATGTTTCTAACATTCCTGGTAACAAGAAAACCTGCCTTCGAAAGTCCTGTTGTGCCTAGATATACATATGTATGAAAGCAACATTCAAAAGTCCCAAATGCTTCTCAAATGCTCAAAAGTATCAAATGCTTCAGAAATTCCTTGTAGCATGAAAAATGCTTTCAAAACTCCTGCTGCGCATAAATATATGTATGTGGTAAGCTTTCACATTATTTGCAATTGCATATCGGACACAGTATAACCAGTTGTCAGTAGTGACTTATGAAAAAAGCTTAACTATTTTCCGAGTTATATGCAACTGAAATTTTTCATAGGTAATGGCATAAATGCCTGTAATGGAAAATTTTATTCTAAGACGAAAATGTTAAATAAAAAAGTTGGTGGCGATGGTGGTGTAACAGTTTTTAGATATAATTTATATATTCATATCAACATTTAAAATGTTCCAGTTTTCGTTTTTCAAAAACAATGACTTCTTCAATACAAAAGGCAACAATAGATACGATGCTTATTTTAATTACAAGTTATTACTAGTAAGGCGTTCATTTACTATTTCCTGCTTTCAAGTATTTGGGGGATTAATTTTACAGTTTTGTTTTACTCTTTCATTACTAGTTCTTACTAACAAAAAATTAAATTCGATAGGGCGATTTGAATTTGATGTAACAATATATTTTATTGGACTGCAGTCATACTTACAAGCTTTACTATTAACAACTAAGAGAACCATTTTGCATATTCAAATGTATTTTTCACTTTTTTACATTTCATATTTTTCTTGCGTATTACATAAATTTGTAGTTATATATTAGGCTTTACATTTATTCAAAACTATGAATTTAAGATACAAAAAAAAAATATTATTATCAAAATATTATTATCAAAAAGTACCAAAAATAAGAGCGGAAATACCCCCTTAGCTTGTACCAAAGAAACAGCCCATCACTGGCTTACAAATGTCACGCAACAACGTTAGTAATTTTTATTTTATACATATTGGTACGTTGCAACTTCGGTACATTTAAATTCAGTAAGCTTTTGTATTGCTTTTCCCATAACATAGACGAACAGCTGATACAGTACGGTACGGGTGCGCTCCGCTAATTCTGCCTTAACAACAGTTTTAAAATTTTCTAGTAATATCAGTGCTGGATTTTGGCCAGTGAGACCCGCGCCTAGGGCGGCATAATTTAAAGGGCGCCAAAATTTATTGGAAAAATAATGTAAGTGCAATCCAAATTCGAAAATTAATTTGGCGAAGTTTTACTTTAAACGAATACGAAATTTCTATTAAATTATATATGTTAAGTAATATATTGAATTTACTTTTTAATTAGTAAGTCGACTTAGATGGTTACCGATTTTGACCACAAATTTAATAAAAAAAAATATAATAATATTTTCACAAAGCCTGTGTACCTAACTTTTTATTTTGATGATACATACTCGTATACACAGTGATGTCAGCAGAAATTTAACAAAATCCATACACACACAAAAAAGATACCTACTTTAAAAATTAATTGATTTTAACAAAAACGAACATTTTATTTGCATTTTAAAATTTTGGACATTAATATCGCCAGGTGCGAGACTCAATTTCAATGGTTAATCAAATCTTAATTCCGAGTGCTTAATAAAAAAATTAAATATCTTAATATATTATTATAAAAACTTTTAATTTATATATTAAACATAACGAAAATCAAATTTGTTTTTGTTATTTCATACAAAATCTATTCCCACGAAAATCAGACATTTCTTTGCATATCGCGTTGTCTCTAGTTATTATTTGCCGAAAGATGTTTTCTGTCTGTATGAAATATCTCGCGTAATACTGTAACAAAATTTGAAATATAAATTTTTATATCTATAATATTTACAATTTCGTGTGGTGTTTTACGCAATTATACAATAATAAAAAGAAAAAAAATTACCTACATTTTCCTTAAAATTGAAAATCTGTCCTCTTTTCTTTTCGCTTGAAATTTTCCAATAAATTCCCTGCAAAAAGGGAAAATTCCCTACTCTTGGCAAAACTGCATATACATATAGCTAAAATAATTTTTTCCACTGCTTTAAAAATCGCTAGATGTGACGGGAAAATAGCAAATCCCCATCACTGCTCAAAACATTTTAAATAATATTTTTTGGAATATCCCTGCTACAAACTGTTCAGCAGAAGGATCTTTTTCCATTCTGAAAAGGTTAAAAAATTATCTACGGGCAAGTATGGGCCAAGATAGACTTAATGCTCTTGCATTATTGTCTATACAAGCCCAGTTTATGCAAGAAATAAATTATGAAGATTTAATTGATGTTTTGGCCCGAGCAAAATCTTGAAAGGCTAAATTAATAAAATAGGCCCTGATTAAAATAAACTTAATTATTTATTTTTGTAAAATAGTATTCATATTAAAAACTTATATTTACAGTTACTTTTATTTTTCACAAAAGTTTTGTTTTTCTATTTTAACTGCATACATATGTACGTATTTTAATTTATTTTATTTAAAACCTCGAATTTTGAAAGAAAATTACAAAATTCGGAATATATTTTTTTAACACACCCAACCTCAATCACGTGTAAAATATTTTCAATTTGTTGCTTGAAAATAATAAAAAAAATCATCAATCAACAATTGAAATATTTATGAAAAATAAGACTGATATGAATCTGCTTTGAATTGGCTAAAAGATTGGAATAATAACAAGCAAATTAAAAAAAAACGTGTTCAAATTAAAAAATCGGTCCAATATCTATAATGTTGTTAAGAAAAAGGAAAAATAACTCATATTTATTGAAAATTCCCCAGGATAACGTTATTCTTCCAGCAATGGGTATGCCATTAATTTTTGTTTTAAACTTTAATCCAGAGGATCAAAATAATATATTAAATATATTTTTTTTCTGCAAACTGGCTATTAAATTAAAAGTTATTAAAATATTTTGGTTGTTTTACAATCTTAGAGTAATAAAATTTTGATTCAGAATTCATGTAGAGGTCATTACATATAAAATTTAAACTTTTTTTAATTTGTATGTAAATTTCCATACAAAAAATTCGAAAAACTGCAATATAAGTCCCATATCAAAAACAGCATATCATTAATTTGACTACGAGATTCGTTAGTATAATTTCGATAAGTTTTTTACAAGAGATAACTCAACATTAACAATTCACAATTCATTGGTATACAGAGAGGACAATATTGACATATTCAATAACAATATAAAAAATAGGATACGATTCAAAAAATTCATAACTATATGTAAGTTGCCATGTATGAAATAAAATATTTCAAACCAATTATAAATATTCGGAAGGAATTTGTTTCATGAGGAAAGGATTTTCTCGAGAAAAAATTTCCCTAATTAATTCAAACTCCCTTCTGTTTTGTGGGGGAAATTTTTTAAAGGAAAACCCAAACTTAAATATATTTAAAATAACTACTTTTTAGCTTTTTATTTCTGTTTATAATTGGACTGTTTATGTATTTACGATAACTTCCGTAAAGTAATTATAGCTTTAAACAATATCTAAATTAATAAAAATTAATGCACGATAATTTAAGTATTTAAAAAATCTATGTTTTTTTTAAATCACGTATATATAATCTAAAAGGGTGGCATATTAAAGAATGCCTAGGGAGGAAGCAGGGCTATATCCACCACCGAGTAACATACACAAGACATGAAAAACAAGAATTAATAGAAAGATATAACTGCCTCAATTTAGGAAATAATGGTGCTTTTAATTATTTCTTTTAATAAATTATAAGTATAGCTTTATAATAATACAAGAACTAATTCAACAATTTTTTGATGGGTTTTTAATAATGTAATATTGACATTTTCTTTAATCATTTAATACATAGCAGGGCTCACTAAATAAGGTCCATACAAGTAATCAGATGAATTGATTTGTTTACCGTGGTGTTTCCTGCTACATACCGTTCCTTTATTGCAATGTAGTCATATCTCAAAAAACTTGATCTTCAGAAAACGAGTTTAAAGTTTTTAATATACTCACATCTCAATGAAAAAATAACAAAGTATTTTCCCCTAAAGAGGTGAGCAGCCATGATAAGAAGAGCGAATAGTTCTGGATTCTTAACTCAAAAATCACGTTGCAATAAAGATGCGATATTGTCAAAATTTGATTGAAAAAATAAAGATTGATATCAAGCTGTCAATATAAAGAGAAAGTCTCAAATAAAATTAAAAATTTTATTTTTTAGTTTAAAAAGTTGGTTTTACTACAGTTGCGTCCGTTGTCATCATTTGCGCTCCAAATCTCCACAAGTACCTAAAATAAAACAAAAATAAAAAATTAATTTATAAATATTTATAAATTCTGTTTTTTACCCTTACTCACTTTACGTTTCTTATGTTCAAATAAATACTATTTTAATACCTTTTATTTGTATCTCCTCTGGTTATCAATCCACGTTTTCAATTGTAGCGGGGTTCTATTTTTCAAAACCGGCTCAGAATTTAGTGCACTTACACATTTCTCTCCTGTTCAGTACACTTAACACGTCTCGTTTCCCGGTATGGAGATGCTTTTATATGACGTTTAGGTGGCAATATGCTTTCGCAAAGAAGTTCCCCTTTGACATTTGAGGTAAGAGGAAGAGGTAAATGCTGCATTTTCTAATGCAGGGTTTTCCGAATACATATCTAGTTGAAAGGATTCTTAAACAAAAGTGGATATGGTATATGGTAAATGGTTAAGAATTCCTGATCAACACAATTCTTGGTTAAGTAAAGATGAAATATTGTAGTTGGAAGAAAAGAAACTATAAAATTATTATTATTATTTTCTATGTATAAATATAATTTTAAAATCAGAAGAATATATAAATCATTTATAAAAACAGTATTCTATTAAACTTTATTTATAATCATATAACTAATTAGACAGTCTGAAGAACTAAAAATCATTTTGTTATAGAAGTGTGAAAGTGTGAATACATATAATCTTATTTATTGAATATATCACATAAAAGAGTGTAATTTTTTAATTGAAGTATGTGATCTTATAGTGGTACAAATAAGGGGCATATTTCTATAAGTACATAATTTCTTTAAATTTATAACTCACTAAGTGCTACATCAGGTTTGATGAGGTATCTGATCGATCGTGCATATTTGAATTAAGTTCACCTTTATAGGAGAATTCATATGGTTATATAGTCATATATTTAATTTTTAAAGGAAGTGCTTGTGTTTAACTGATAACTAAGAAAAAATTTCTGCGACTTTTTGTATAAAACAAGAGATATTTACGTCATATACTGCTTTAATATATGTATAATGTGTATGCATTGATTGTATCCTCATTCACATACTTTTACATGTAGAAGTGTGAAAATCTTTAAAACATAACCTAGTTATGCTTTCTTTGTTTCATGTTTCACTTAAATCAATATAATCATTATAAGTTAAATATTTGTTATTAATTATCAAATCATATTGGGATTTTTGGTTTGCTTTTAAATTGATTTAATTATATATGTCTGATTCTTTTTTAAATTAAATTTCTATAGATTTTTTAATTTGATTTACATTCACTTATGTAACATTTCATTCGCTAATGTACAATAGTCTTGTCCCCTTAATGTATTGTCTTGCAGTTATTGTTTTTAAGATGTAATAGTCAAATAATCTTATTGATTGTTTATACTCAGTTGAGCTTTGGTGTTATCCAATGAATATCATAATTAAAATTACTGGTGCCATATTTAGTTTCTTAACATTATTATAAGTTTATTATTCTGTTTAATTTTTGTTTATGCTTTTCCTTTCAAGTAAATCTGAATAAATTGATTGCTCACGGTTTATTCGAAGTGATCTTGTGTATACCTTTTAGGCTTATTTAATTGAACTCAACTTTTTTAAGTAAGTTTCTCTAAATGTTTTTCACGCAATTCGTGATGGTACACTTATTAAGAGTATTAATAAAGAATTTCTTAATGAATAATAAGGATTATCAAGTTGTATCACTATGTCTTCATGTCTAGAGGAAAAAGACTCCTTAATGTACGATCATAGGGAAGCGGTGCTATTCTTCAAATCAATGATAAAATAAAATGGAGATTTTGGTACTGTCTGTGGTACTTTGATGGCTATCAGGTTGGTGATGAAATATTTATATTGACTTTTTTTAACATGAGGAAATCATGTAAATATAATATTATAAATATTTACTATACATAATTAAAGAAATAATAAAATAATAAAAAAGAAACTAATAAAATATCAAAAAATGGAATAAAGCTAAAAATATTTTTTTATTTTTATGATGTTTTAGGTAATTTAGAAAGAGGTTTGTATGAACACTGATTAATGCTATTTAAAAATAATCTAAGTCTATTTCTAATATGTACCAAAATAGTGAACCATACCTAACATAATCTAAATTGGAACTTTAAAAATGGCTAAAACCATTTAAGGTTTGTCTATGGATGATGAGAGATATCATATTCGTATAAGTGGTTTACATTTAAATAAATAAGATATATAACTCTTTTATTTTGTACAACCATAATTATTTAAACATTTATTATTGTCTATTTAATATCGTCTATAAGATTCCATAATATATTATAATATATTTCTTAATATAATAATAAAATTATTGATAATTGTTATAAAACTTATAGTTTTTTTTTGATGTTTTGAAAAGATCTTGTGTATTACTGAAGAGGGTCTAAGTTGTAGATGCATTTACTTTTAAGACTTACTAAATTATTATCTACATTAGGTGTCCTAGTCAATATTTTAAATATTTTTCGTTATGTAATTCTCAATCCGTAATAAATCTCAGAAAAATTTCCAGAATCAAACTACTCTTTGAGTTTAAAATTCGAAGAAACGTATATAAATGTGATTTTTGGAAATTGTACTTAAACTCTTAATTTTGTTATTTAATTGTCCAACACATTTAATTTTATATAGATGATAAAAAGTATTGAAAAATTTTATGAATATTTTAATTAATGCTGTTGTTTTAAAACAACCAGCTTAATATATAGTCATACTACATACCAAAACTCAAAAGATCCTGACCTTTCTTAACAAAAAACAAATTTTCTCACATCCCTTAATATAGAAATCAGAAGTTAATAAAATAATATTTTTAAGTAAATAAACAGATCAATGAGATAGGATGCAAAATCAAGTAATATACTTGAGATTATTATCAAAAATGTATTCGTAAACAAAAATTAATAAAAAATATTTTAGTTTCACTGAGTGGAACTATAAGGTAAACAAACATCTTCAGAAATTTATCAAATAGTGAAATTGATTTTTTTTATTTATGAATTTGTAACCGCTACGAATTTTACTTCCCAAATCCATTCGAAGTTATTAAAACGAACAGGATTTAAATTTTCAGTATCTGATACAGTTAAAAAGTTGCTAAATATAAAATATAATTGGCAAAAAGATTTAAAAAGAATATTTTGCCAAACAATCATACGGATTATTTGCATATCTCAAAGCAAATAGAATTGATTAAAATTCTTATTAAGGAACAAATAGAATTAGGTGAAGTAAAAAATTTTAGTGAAAGACTTAAGAAAATAGTTCCTGGACCTTTTGCTTACAAAGAGATTTTTAAAATTGTTGGCAAGAAAAAATTGTCAGATGTTAAACACGTTTCCGTCAACGGTTTGATTATTCAGGATAAATTTGAAAAATTAAATGTCTTAAAGAATAATTTCTCTTCTATTTACCAAAGTTTGCCGTTAGATAGGGATACATCAAATATTGAGTAAACAATTAATAATGTTTTTTCGGAAGTACCAAATTATATTATAATTTTTGATAAGAATTTTTCTTCATTGAATGTTCAAGATAATCCCAATCTTACTTCATTTGGTTCTGTTATTAAATTTTCTAAATTGATTAATAAAAAAAATCATGTGGCTTAGACAATATATCAAATTTTTTGATAAGGAAATTTCCAAAAAATGCATTCAAATATTTAACTATAATTTATTGCAATTGTATTAACAATTGTTATTTTCCAAAAGATTGGAAATTAGCCAAAACCACTCCAATACAGAAAAAAAGAATGATACTGACATTGGAAACTTAAGACCGATTTCTCTGTTATCTAACTTAGGTAAGCTGTTTGAGAAAATTATGCGAGAAAAGATTGATCTAGATTGGCAGAACCTTATATTTCTCAATATCAGTTTGGATTTAAAAATGGAAGTTCTACAACACACGCATTATTAAAATTCCATAACGATGTAATACAACATCTTAAGAATCGTCAATGTACTGTTGCGATTTCTCTTGATATTGAAAAGGCTTTTGATAGAGTACATCATAATGGTATCTTGTATAAAATGAATACATTAGGCTTTAAGGCTATTATAATAAAGCTTATTAGAAGCTTTTTTCAAAATAGAAAGTTTTGCATTGAAATGGATAGTACTCTTAAACTAAACTTATTAAATTTAATAAACATGTTTCATACAATATTGAAAAAGCCTTTTTACAACTTTGTCAACTCGAAACGAAGATCAACAACTTTTCCTCCTATTATGAAGTTAAATAATTCAGCGTCTGACAATGATCTTATAATCTGCAATATGTTTGCGGATTTCTTTTCCGGCACCTATGTTAAGGATGATGATATTGATTCTGCGTCCAACTATTTTTATGAATTGCCAAACCAGCTAATATCCATTCCATTCCTTGATGAAGAACAAATCTTATTAAGTAGTGCAAAAACAAGTACCCAGAAAGTTAAGCTTACAAAACCACACAGTTACCTTGACAAGAAAGTCAAAAGAAATGAACACTTTGATGAAAGGTAGTATGTGGATGAGTATGTAACTAAGAAATTACAAACTGCAGATTCTACAAATCGCATCAAGATATCCTGCGCTTATTCAGGAAATTAATAAATACGAGAATACTAAAGGATATAAATAAATAATACGGAAATACTCGCAAATCATCACAAAGAATAGCTTGAAATACCATCTTAGTCCCTGCCAAATATTCGGAAAGATGTAAACATTAATCTGGTTCTAAAAACCCACGATGCAATAGGGGACGACAATCAATAGCAAAATAAGATACTTGTTAGAGTAAAAGCATTTCTTCGCAAGATGAATAAGGTTATAGCCCAAACTATCACAAGCCGACTCATATCTGGAATGGAGCCAGAGCTTCGTACTGAACAAGCAAGTGTTCCACCAGGTGGATCCAATTAATCACTTTAAGAGTTATCGTAGAATGTACTTAGTATTTATAGACCTCGAAAACAAATTTAACAAGCTCATTTACAACACCATCTGGAAATACTTTAATGTAAAAGTACAAAAATAATATGTCTTACCAAAAATATATACAACTGATCGAATTGCAGTGTACTAAATGATGATAAACTCATTGATGCAGACAAACTAATCACAATAAAGTGAATAGCAAACTATTTAAATAATACCGAAAAATTAAAGAAGTTAAGTTAAGTTTATTTGAGTTTTCAAAAATAATCATTACAAAGTAAATAATTAAAAATAGTATTACAAAGAAAACTTCAATCTATAGGCCCCATTCATAAAAAATAATTTGTATTTGAAATGTATTTTAAGTGTGAATGAAGAGTGAATATCTATATAAATAGAAATGAAATGCTGTCCGTTGGTAAGCGCTTAACTAGAGAACGGCGTCACCGATTTCGCTCATTTTTTCTTTTAAATATGCGTAATAGTCTAAAAAAGATTTTTATGGAAAGAAAATTATAAAAAGTTGCTTGCAAACTTGAAAAATTCGGAAAAAACTAAAATTGTATTTTTCTATGGGATTTTACAACGTCTTAAGTTCGGAAAATATGCATGTACAAGCTTAATTGACCAAGTCTTTTCTACGCCTTCTTTTTTGATATACCTAATATATTTTTAATTATTTGTTGGTTATGAATTCAGGTTCAGGTTTAGTTGTTCGAATTCAGGCAATTTGCAATTTTTCAATGCACTATCGATTCTTCTTTTTTGTTTTAATCATTATCATATGAAAATAACTTATTTGTTTTTTATTTTTATATTGCTCGCGATCTGTCTTACAGATACCGTTAGTTTAGTATTCTTGAAATTTAACAAGGACCGTCATTGAGTGTTTGCGGCATTAAGCTGGAAAATCCATGCTTTTCGCATGGTCAATTGTATGTCGCCTGTTTCCTTGTTGGAAAACCTTCAGCTTTTTTATGCGCCGGACAACAAAACAAAATATGTCGTTTATCGTAAAGCATTAAAATGAACGAAATGGTGAAAGTTAACCAATCCAAACAAAACATTTTTTTTGTTTTGTTACTCGAACGTCGTTCTTACAGTCGAAGTGTAAAAAAAATACCTTTCAATTCTCTGTGATCTCAAATCAAAATAAAACATGTTCAAAATCTTATAAATATAACCATTCTTAAAGCAATCGTCAATCAGAAATGTATTTATTCCATAATTTTTACTCTGTTCACACATTTCCAATATCATTTCGCAAACTTACAAAATTATCACTAAAAATAGACAGGACAACGTCTGTCGGGTCAGCTAGTATATAATAATATTTTTTGTAAATTAAGTGTTTGCTCCCGGCACAATATAGAGTACGAGTAGTTATATGAAAAAGAATGGAATTAAAAACTAGACTTATAAATAAAAACAACGGAGACAAAAAGGTATATAAAAAAAATAAAATTAGCCTCTGCAGGCACTTGGAATTTTCGAGACATAAAATTTTGGCAATTTCAAGCAATTTCGTTTTCAACAGAACCTTAGGGAGAATAGTAGCTAGTGTTCAGCCAATTAAAAGCCGCTTGAATGATGTTCTGAATTAAAACATTGTCCAATATGTGCAAAGAAATAATGAATCTCTTCATTAAATCAAACGCATTAGATATTAAAGGTTTTAATTTTGCCAAATCATATATATATTTATTTAAAAATTTTATATTACTTTGTTCAAAATGTTTGTTAATGCATAGTGTAAGAGTTTTTCGCTCAAAAATTTCGAATTCTTTCATAACCGTTGGAGATATAGGAAACCATATATAGGAAAGCATATAAAAGTAACCGTCTAATACTTAATATATATATATATATATATATATGTAAGTACATTAACGATTTTGTTTTCTACGGTAAATACCTACTATTTAACATTCTTCCAAATACAATCTTAATTCCTCAAGCTCTTTTAAAGACTATTTTAAAGTGATGATTAAATTTTAAAAGTTTGTCAAAATTTACTTCCTAAATACTTTGTATTATCAACAAAAGGAATATTTTGTCCATCAATATTTAAACTATGTTGCTTGCTTTCTGGAACAACGAAGTATTTACACTTCCAGAAGCATTTCTCAAACAAATAGCATTACTTCATCATCATCCCGAAATTTATTTGTTGAATACGATTTTTTAAGAATTTTTTTCCAAATTAGATTAAAGTGATATTGTTCTTACATTATTCAAATCAAAAGTGTTCTGTTTTTTTTGGAATAGCACAAATTTTTGCCTTTTTTCATGCAATATAAAAATAATAATTGTTAAAACTGTTATTATATATAATAGATTAATAATCAAAAGCAATTGGGGAAGTTTTTTATGTTAAAATTAGAAACTCCATTCAAACCGAAAGATTTTTTGTTATTTAACAATTTGATAAGTAACAGTAGCTTAATAGCATAAGTTAGAGAACTATTCCTATAAGCATTTGATGATGGAAAATTTGTCACCAAAAATATACATTGAATAAATTGAGTCGAATTGTGTTGTCAATATCTGATACATCCCGAATTAGACTTATACCTGAATATACTGAAAATAAATGAGTTTGAAGATGCGTAAATTTTTGGATATTATAATTAATTTCAATGCCGTTTACTATTAATTTTGAAACAGTATTATTTCTTTGAATTTCTAAAATATTATTTATAAGCTCTTGGCCCAGATTTGATGTTTGCGAGGCGAATTTTGAAAATTTCAGCATGTTCAATTTGAACTTGTTCTTTAATAATAATTTTAATCAACTGAATTTGTTCTGAAAGAAGAATGTAATTTAGCTGTGTTCTACCAACAATTTTCCTTAAATCTTTTTGGTAAGCGTACTTTAATTTTAATTAAAACAAATTAGTTACAAGAAAAAATTAGTTGCTAAAATCACACTAAGAACAAAATTAATTATACTGCAAAAAATACTAAAACTCGAGAATAATTGTCAAAAATTATTGTGTAGAAGCCAAACTGCAAGAGATGTGCAATCTCATCTTTTATATTCAACGGCATTCTTGACCTTGTTATAAAGAGCGTTACAGCTTGCTCCAACAACACTCAATGGAGCTTAACAAGTGCATTCGCATTTGTAGCTGGTTTCAGAAGATTTTATGACATCTTCTAAATTTTGCTACATTTCGCGTTTTTTGCAATGTGGGTGAATTTACCTATATTTTATTGTTTTATCGACTTTTAAATTATTTTCCCCCAATGATTAGAAATTATTGCGAATTTTCGTCATTTTTGCAGCTTTTTGCGAGTTTTTTACATTCCTTGAATTTATAGCTCGTTTCAGAAGAGTTTACGGCATTTTTCTAAATAGTGAAAAATTGCGCGTTTTCGCGATTATCGCTATATAATTGACCCAGTGACCTTTATATTGCTTCATTGAAATTTTAAGATTTTATAAAAATATGAACACAGAAAGAATATTGATTCAATATAGAGAAATTTCAATACAAAAAAAATGCGAACTCCGCGAAAAGTCGAATAGTTTGAAAAAGCCGTAAAATCTTCTAAAAAGACGTAAAAATGTAAGGAATGTAGATGCATATTACAAACTAAGTTTTTACTTCAATTTAGGAAGCTTTACGACTGTTTCAAAAATGTTCATTTTTTCGCGATTTTTAGCTATTTTCGGGATATTAGTGTTCTTTGTCATTTTATTGCTGCATTGAATTGTACTTTTTGAAAAAACACAACTTTAAAAAATCAAAAAAACTAAAGTGGCACCCCTGAAATATAAATATATCAGCTCCTTTCTATGTAGCGGTCGTTTCCAAAATAATTAAGTAGCTGGTAACATAGCGACATTTGTAGCCAGCGACATATGTAGCCAGCGAAGTTTTGTAGTCATGTAGCCGTGTAGCCTGCTGTCGTGGATGTGTTTATAGCTTAGAGTATTTTCTATACGATTTTTACTTTTTTATAATCTAATACTTTAATTCACTCAAAAAAAATAAAAATTATTTCGAAAATTTTTTATTTAATAAGAATTTTTATTAAAAAAAATTAATTTTTTGTATACTTTCACTTGAAGAGTTCCGGGGAAAATTACTCAAATTCTCTGGAATACGATCTTTAAATTATCGTGTCTCGGGATGTAAAAAATTCAGGAAATTGCTAAATCTTTCCTCTTGAAGAAGGGTCCATCTCATTGTATGGATGCTAGACGCTGAAGATGACAATGGAAATTTTCTGGTTAAAAATAAAAAACAGCTTAAACTATAGACAGTCATTAAGAAAACACCTACATATGCGTACCGTAATTGTGTGATGCAAAGGGGGCTGATTGGGTTACCCAATGTGCCATCCAGAAGCTGCCTTTACATGAACAGCCATTGAGTGACAAAATAAGAGGAGCAGAAAAAGAAGACAAGTCGACACTTTTACAAAAGAATTGTACAGAGAGGTGAGTCTGGAATAGATATGCAATAAAATAAAACTAAGAACCTACTACAGATCTAATTAATATACATTTGTAATGGCCCTATGCTCCATATTAGAGCTACGGTTAGTAGAAGTTGTGAAATGGGTAGTTATGCCTGTGTGGCTTCAACTACATTCTTCATAACAACAAAAACGTGGAAATCGTGTGATTTTTTAACAAATTCCATTTATAAAAATGTTTCTGATGTTTTTTTATATGGATTTTGCAAACAGGCGATGTATCACAAATATGTTGTTGTAGAGTTGCATAAACAAATTTACTTTGAGTGGTTAGTTAACACTTTGATATGGACAAATTTTTAGCTCGTGTGGAATTTGTGAGGAACTAGCTCCAAATACAAAAGAATTCCTACAAAAAAAATAAAAAACTAAATATTAGAAAAAAAACAACAAAACAAAAACGATTTTATTAAAAAAATACAAATTAACGAGGAGTACGTAATGAAATTTTTTCTTGAGACAAAGAGTTTATTACGAATTATTAAGATCTTCGATTTAAAGGGGTACGAAATGTCGAGTTTTTTCAAAGGCACAGTGATTTCGTTTCATACCAAGTAAAACAATTGAATTGTTAATAATAATTATAGCAAAAAAAGCGACTGTAAAACTTTTAATGGGCGTAGATACCCGTTTTTAAAATCTTTATATTGTATCTTGATGAAAACTAAATGCGCGTGCGACGTTTCATAAGAGTCCGTTAAGTAAAAGTTACTAAAAAGTTGTTACTGGACTTGCCACTGCTCAGTTTTTTTAATAATGTAATATTGTAGTTCACAATACGAAAAGTAGTGAATACAAAACCTTCGTTTGAGAGTGGCATTGTTCAAAATTTTTAATTATAAAGTTGAATTCTCAATAGAATTAGAAGTAACTGCTCGGACGTGGCAATGTCAATTTTTTTTGTCATAATGTAGAATTGCAAAGGGAACTTCATATTGGAGCAACGTTTTAAAAGAATCGGTTAAGTAAACGGTCTTCCAATAGGAGGATTAATTTTGATATTTAAAATAAGCGAGTATTTTTAATAGAAATCGTCAGATATTCATTTACATGTAAAAATGAGGATTTGCCATGGAGAACAGTATTTGCCATTTGACCGTCACGGTTAGTTAAATAATTAGCTCGACATTGAAAGCGGCAATTAGACCCCTTATATTTGACGTAGTACCAAAGTCTGAGGACATTAAATAACAGTACCTCATTGGCCAATCTCTCGCCTCTTCGATAAATCATATGGTGAGAAAACTTTTCACGCAAAAGAGCGATGTTATCATTAGTTTTACGTCAAGTACAACCGCAATATTCTCAGTTGTTATTGGTTGACGTGCACAATTCTTATCATAACAAACTTATCGAACCAGCTCAAACTTTTCCACCACTTTCAAAATTGCGAATTATGATCTCAAAATTCTTACCATTTTTTTACTGAATTTTAATATTTTCATATTTATTAATGGAGTAGCATTTACTTGTTACCTGTCATATCGACATATTAGGAAAGAACTTCGTTTGATGTAGTAATAAGACATTTTTCATAAGTCTGTAACATTAATGTGGTTGATAGAGAGCATTGAAATTTTTGTCACAGATGAAGATGACATCAAGGAGAATAATCTCACATCTAAACGTAATTATCAAGAAATTGTTTCTTAGAGGCTATTGAGATAAAATTAAGGTGAACTCATCCATTTCATTAGGACCAATTTAATGTTCTATATTGTTTGTAGTCTCCCCAAGTAAGAGAGAGAAATGATTTGGTCGGACACCTCTCACCTCTAGTTGAATTCGTTTTAATTTTTATTCGCACCAAATTGAATTGACTTGCCTCAAAACGGTTTTAAAACAAATTCTTAATTTTTTTACTTTTTTTCATAAATGTACTTCGAAAATAATCTTACATTTTTAGTTCATTTAGACAAACTGTATCTGGCATTAAACGGAGATAAAACGAAGTTGATGGTACCAACGCACAAAAACTTAAAATATCGGTGGCATAAGAAGCATTGGCATTGATACAGTTAAGCGCATTAAAGTACAACGATTACGTTGGCCATGTCTTGTTGTAGATCCTCCAGCTGAAAAGGCATTTGAATTTGAAATATATGGTGGAGAAAGACATCAGAAACATTTGTCTGTTATATTTTTTTTAACAATTCCCTACAGCTGTTTATTTTCTATTTGCATATTTCGATATTCCCGAAAATTTTTTCAAATGAATGAATAAAAATTTTTTCCGGTGCACATGCTTGAATTTATCTCAATTAGAGTTGTCCAGTTTTCTTGCTATTTACATAGGAAATTTTCAGATTTTACGGACTTTTTCAATAGAAATAAAAAATTCGCAGTCCCAGAACTTTTCTAAATTTGGTGAATTCATCAACTGATAAAGAAACATTTCTTGTTTTATTAAAATAGATTTTGTTAAAAAACAATAATAAAAATTAAGTAGAAAAATTCAAGTTTTTAGGTAAATTAAGGCAAACGAAGCATTAAGCTACCAAAAAGTAAAAGATCCTGTACGCAATACTTGCATACTATTTCCGTATTTATATAAAGTGGAATCTCCTATACAGATACTTTCGTTAAGAAGGTATCCCGTTTGAACAGACACTGTTGGTCGGTCCCGAAAACGTATTATAAAATAAGCACTGCAATCGATCCCTCTTGAACGGACTCTCTCAAGACTAAACGCGTACACATGATTGGCAAAAAAATTCTCTTGGACGTACATTTCGTTTGTTTCAGAGTTTTTCATGGGACCAAGTTGCTTTTAAAATACTTACAAACTGTTTTCGTAAGGCACGGTTTACGTTTGACAAGCATGAATGTCCGACATCATTTGAAGTTGATTTTGAGGCTGAATATGAGTTGCCATTAAACTTACTATGCGAAATTCAGAAAAGATGTTTTGCAGGAGTCAGTGAGCAAAGCTTAAAAGATTTTTATGACGTTGATGATGATTTACCAGTTGAGACATTACTATTGGAATCACGCGTTCGATTAGAAGAACAAATTTCTGAAGCTCAAGAAATTTCTGATGATTTAACAGATGAAATTGAAGATCTTTAGGAACCAAGAATCAACTTATTAACATATAATGAGACTTTGGCTAAAGCGCAGGATCTTATAGCGTTTTTAAAATGCCAAGGTGATATAGAAACTACGAATATACTTTCATCGCTTCACTTACATTTTCAAGATGTTATTTCCAAGACTAAAACAGACCAAGCTCTAGGATTAGCATATATTAATGAAATAACTCATAAAACTCGTAAATACGCATAAAACATTTTAAACTTTTACTACATATCCAACACATATTCATGATCTTTGTATTGTTTATATTTTTATTATTTTAATAAAAGTAGTTTTACATAAAAACTAACCATGATAGACAAATTTTATTGATTTAAGTTTGTAGTTTTCTCGTGGCAGGACAATCTCGTGGACACATTTCAATGGTCCCTTTGGTGTTCGCTCAAGAGAGATTCCACTGTATATGGTTGAAAATATAATTTTAAGAGTTTTAAGGCATATAAGGAATTTCTTCTTGTCATTCTGAGTCTTATTTTTACTGCCGAATTTCCACCGATAGAAAAAATAGTTTATCTTACCGTAACGCCTTGAAAGTTTGCTTAAACTTTATTGATACTACGAGTATTTCTACATTTTCATATTAAACTTTGCTCGTACTGATCTTTATTAATAATTTCCAGTGGCTATTAAGAAATTTTAGTATTGACGACTTTAAATCTCTACAGCATCTGTAACATCTTTTGTTTTTTCACATTGAATTTTTTCCGAACAAAATAAACTGCAACATATTTACATATATTTCAATTCAATATCTTAGATATTAGGGAACCAAAAAATATTGATTTACTTGTGTGCTTTATTTTATAAAACTACTAAATCACTTCAATCATAATTTTGAATTTGCAATTTTGTTTTTTTATTAAAAAAAAGTTTAATAAACTCAAATTATTTTTAATATGAAAATAATATTGGGAATACGAGTGAAACCACTTCTTACGTTAATTTTCACAGGTTAAATACGTTTCGGTTAGTCTCTTCGCTTTTTCAGCTGCTTTTTAATACAAATTTAGTTACAATAGAAAAACATCACGCAAACATAAATGCAAATTTTGGCTAAACATTGGATTGCTAGAAGGACTTTCCAAAGAATTTTAAGGCACAATATGACAGATTGTGACTATATTCACAGAATATGAAGGTAGGTCTGCTAGCTCTCGCATTATAGACCAGCTTTCACATCATCAAATTGTCTCTACTTTCTTAAGTTTTATATTTTTTCAAGCAACACTCAAATTTGATCAAGCCCTGTTTTTTACTTAAGAATATTTATATGCAGAAATAAATAAATGCAAGATGCAAAAGATGCAAGACAACGCGTCGCAACTTCACTAATGAATATAAATCTCAAACTGCCAAAAAACAATCTAAAGCATTCGCTCTCAACTTTGTAGGAACAAAGCGACCAAATTAATAAAACTAAAAAGCAAACAAAATATTACTATTGACATCTATTTTGTGTTTGTCTTATTCATATGCTGAGTGGATGTAAATAAGTAATTTTTAGATTCTCATAGAGATATCTAAATTGAACAAGTGTTTGCCCATACATACATATGAATTAATGGTAGAAAAATTGTTTGTCAACCTATTAAATTTCATACCTCTGACAACGAATTTCATGGCTCAGGTAGACATCTGTTATTGTGTTAGTGTATTAAGACATGAATATATATGCTATTATTAGTTTTTATACTCGTTGAGATTTGAATGTTAATATCAGATGATATTGTGTCAAATGATGAGGCTGATTCGGTACAGAACATATCGCTTGGAGTGTGGTTTTACGGCTTTTATTTAAACCCCAATTCCAATCTTGTTGTTATAATTTTGGTCTAGAATGTTCATTATTCCGCTTTTCAATGAACAAAGTTTTAATAAAAAACCAGAAAATGTGGTTCATATTGATATGTATATTTAATTTTAGTTTAAAATTTCAAAAAACCATACGGTATATTTTCAATTTGAACTCCTGTTTGTGGAGTCATTTGAACAAGTTGAGGGTGTAAAATATTAATGATTGGCAAAAGTTTAAATATTCAAAAAATGTGTCTTAATGTTTGTTTTTAAAAAATTATGTTATTTGCAAATTGGTTATAATTTTACTAGTATAATAACAAAAGTCTGACGAATCTGTGAGATATATGTTAACTAGTCCCTTTGTACCAAATTGACCAAGAAAAGTTCGTAGAAGTAGATGAGTTTGCGTTGAATGGGACTGAACCTTATATTGACGATTTACTATGACAGCAAGCGCAAGACTCAGAACGCACAATAAATATAGCAATATTTTCAAATAATCCTCAAATACAATAACCGGAACTTAACTTGAATTACCCTATCTGCTTAATAAAAACTTGCTTTTTTATAAAACGTTTCATGTAATACTTTTAGGTAGTTTCAATGCAAAGAAGTGAAGAAAAAATTTCCTAATTTTCAGAAATATCTTGGCTTTTTAGACAAAGATTTAGATTTTTTATATAACCATATCACTGTTAGTATTTTTCACCATATATTTTATTGCTAATAATCGTCAAATAAGAGATTCCATTTTTATATGTACAAAACGAGTATGTTAAAGTTAAACCAGCGAATTAAATGTAATTAATAAAAAAAGAAAACCAAATGACCGCCAGATTTCTAGAAATTTTTCATCACCAATTCGCACATTTGCGGTTTCATTTCCCCGATAATTTTACGAATTACATCTTTGAATTTTTCTGCACCAAACAAAAAGTGTTAAATCACAAGATCTTGATAGCCAATTGTGATAGACATTTCAAAAATAATATATTCAAAACTTTTCACACAAAAGAGCATTGGTATCTTTGCCTGTGTAGTACGTTGCTCCGTTTTGTTGAAAATAAACTTCGTCCCCATCAGTATCTACCGATTCTGGCCATACAAGGTCATTATTAATCATCGCTTCATCCATTTTCGATAAAGTAACGTCCAATAACTCGCCAGACCAAAAAGCCCACCAAACAGTCACAAGTTGAAGATGGAGAGGTTTTTCAATTTCAAGGGTCTAATAAGCAAAGACACGACTTTGTTGACTTTCGAGAGGCTTAACTTTATAAGTTAACTAAAATTCAATTCAAAAGCCTTAAGACATAAGTTTTTATGCAAAACAGGATGTAGTATCATTTGTGTAATACCAAATTCCAAACATCGACGAGAAATGGACAAGCCTGGGTTTTCCTCAACACTAGGAGCTACAACAGCCATATTTCCAGTGGTTCTTGGGTGATGTACACTAGTTTTATTCAACACTTCATTAACTTGTCCAAACAGCTCAAAACTGACCAACAGTTTCGCAATTGTTGAACCAGGAGGTACAATTGCTTTTGCTTTGAGATTTATGATGAATTTCTTCTACACTTGTAGTAAATTTTAATAATTTTAATGCGCTGTTGAATCATATATCTGATCGTTTTCGTTAAAGTCGCAGTTTTTACTTGTCATCCGCTGAACGGACTAAAATGAAATTCGGCTTTGTGATAGCTAATTGCCATAAAGATTGATTTATCTAATTATGAGCCTAAATTAGCATTTCTGAAAATTTGACATAGATTTTTGAGAAAAAATTTTCAAGATTATTGACAGTTAAATAATAATGAAACATTTTACAACTTCTTTTCAATGGGATATGTGGATAATTTTTAGTTAACCATCCAGAAGGTTGAATTGGTTTGAGTGGGAAAATGCATGCGTTAATCCATTTCTCTTTGGTTTTCAATGAAGCCGCAGAAATATGCTAGTAATATACATTTAAATTATTTTGTGCCTCGCTTTTGTTAATATACGTTATTTTATTCAGAACTTGTGATAATTCATTCAATTTGTTTGCACATCACTTTATTATTATTTCTTTTTCACATTCATGCAATATTGTTGTTGAATGATATTTTGTTTTTTTCATTCTTATTATTATACTTTTCTTTTTCATTGATTTATGCAGATTAAAATTATCTCACTCCATATATATTACTCATTTTGAGTTTTATATAATTTCTATTCAGTTTATTATACCAAACAATTTGAAAAAGGATATCTTTTTTTAAATTATTTTTAGTAGTAAAATTTTTTTCTCGGATCTGATAATCTAAATAAGGTGAGATTTTACTTAAGCGTACTACTTCAATTAAATTAATAAACTATTAGTAATACTCTCTTGAGGAAAATTTGTCACAAAAACTTCTTACAAACTTAAAAAATGTTATACTGAAACTTGGTAAAGCACTATTAAGATTCTCAGCGACTCTTCAGTAAATTTTTTATAATTTCAAAACTACACAATCTGCATTTTTCATTATATTTTATAAATTATTTTGAAATTTTTGTGTTGAATAACCTGAAGCCCTTTTGTATGGTTCTTAGCAGTTTTGTGAAACCATTATCGAAAGCCGTAAGCCGGTATCGGTCGAATACACATATACAACAATATTTTATTTTTAAGGTTTAGCCTAGACATCCTATTATGTATGGGGAAAAGAGTACGTTCGCACTTTATAGCTTTATCACAAATTTAATTTAAATGTTATTTAAACTTTTTATCTAAAGTGATACCTAGATATTTAATATCATCTGTGATAGGCATCACGTTTCCCCGACAGTGTAAAATTTTTTATAGGAATGCGTTTTGGTGATTTATTATATGGAAATATAATGGCCTGCGTTTTATTATCATTTACATTTAATTTCCACTTATTGAAATATGCTGGGATTAAGCTATTTTCCATTTTTGTTTACTTTTTTACGCATAAACATTAATTATTGAAATCGAAGGCACCCGTCAAACCTCCATGTTTACATTGTCACAGGTGGTCGAATACTAAGAAAGTGAACTTCAGAAAACAAAAACAAAGTAAAGAAAAATGGAAAATAGCTTGATCTCAGCAGCCAATGGCTCTGGAAAAAGCGGGAGAGTATGGAATATTGATTTAACGTGAAAAAATAAATAAATAAATAAGTTGCTCTTTTCGTATTCTAATTCGTTTGGTTATATATTTGATATTCCTAATCACTAGCATCCACCGTCAAAAGTGGTAAAATTGAACAAAGAACGCTTATGAGATGGTGTAGAAATTAGTACTGATCCGTTCTGCTAGTTTTATGAATTATAAATTGTTTCAAATAATACTCTCTTAATAAAAAATAATGAATTTATCAAAAAATTTTTAAAAATAAAAAAAAGAAATCGGTAAACTTGGATTTGAACTTGAGCTAAACAATTCCTTTCAATATATTTTTATTAACATTTAAATTACAATGCATTTTACCTGTTTATGTTCTTATGAACGTCCGATTCAATATATTAATTTGTAATTGAAAACTTTGCCATAAAATAATAAGACTTTTTAACTATGTTTATTATTCTATCATATCCAAACAATAGAAGTATGAGAGAAATTTTATAGTACGTGTTCTTTTCGTCATAGTTTTGAAACTACCATTTGAATCCCCATGTTGTAAGAAAACTGAGTACGACAAAAATTCTAAAAGAAAGTTAAATATAAAATAAATTAATACAAGGCGCCCATTCCTTTGACACCAACACAGGTTTTTTTTAATTTTTTGTATTCTTAAAACAATAATAATTTTCAGGTTTTATTTGTTAGCAAAATAGCTTTGAAGTAGTTTAAAACGCTAAACCATTTCTTTGAAAAGCATTATAGTTTAATTATTAGTTTTTCCTTACAGACTTAAGCGATTTTTTGCTTCCGTGCCCGAAATGTTATTCTTTGCTTTATTTTACTTTATACTGAATTCTATAAAGGGAAACTAAAAATTAAAAAAAAAATTTTTGATTAATATAACTTGTGTTATGTTCAAAGTAAAATAAATTCATGAAATTATTTTTTTCATTTGTATCAAGAACTCGTTCATAATACATTCAAAAAAGTATAAACAAATGAGTTCCGCGAAACCATACACAAATGTAACCAAATCATCGAACTTACATTGGTTCTAAGCAGCTATTTTAATTACGAACTGTTTCGTTAAATATGAAGACATGCTCGTCAATATTAAAAGCATGCGTTTTTCGCATATTATTAACTTTTTCTTTTGCATGGCATTTTTTCTGGCATTATTATAATTAAGGGAAATAATTGCAAGTTTAAAAAAAAGTGACAGGTACTTTTATTTATGCACACATGTGTTATATTAGTGTAAAAATTCTTTTATTTCCGTTTTTAGTTTGCGTCCTCTGGGCTAGTTGAGGTCAGTTTTTCTGTTACACAAGATGAAAATAAAACAACTATTTATTTTTTATGGTTAATAAATTAATTTATTTTCTTCGTTTCATCACTAAATAAATAAAAAATATGTTCAGCATGACACATTTATATGTACAATTTAAATAGTAATCTTCAATTTCTATTGATAAAATTTGGAGCCTTATTTTGTAAAAGGAAACACTTAAAATTAAGAAATTTTAATATATTTTGTTTATGTAGTTTGCATTTTTTTTTATATAAAATTAATTTATCAACGCTAATTGTTGCGTTTAAAAAAATAAAGTTCTTAATTTTTGTATATAATAATTAAATAGAGAAAAACAGAAAAAAATTATAATTGCATATATGAATATATGTATTGGGGTAAAATACGAAAATATAAACGGTGTTGCCTTAAATTTGGAGGCCAATAATTAACTGAAATGAATAACAAAAAACGAAACCCAATTAAACCCAGTCTAAGATAGTGTTATTGATATATTAATATGTACGAATTTTTATTTTGATAAAGCTTTTTGCAAGCTTTTATGTAAGAAATGGACAAATGTTGAATCAACAATTGTGTTATGCGTGGAAGTGAAACAATTCGGGAATATGCTGCAAAAAAATCATTTCATTGATTGGTTTATCTAGTATTTAGCTATATATAGGATCTTCCAATAAGAGGTTTCATATAAATATATATAAAAAAGAGTATTTTTCAGCAAAAACATCGAATGTTTATCTGTAAAGAGATGGGTATCCCAATAATAATGGAAAACAATATCAGTGAAATGGGCGAAATAGCTACAACATATAGCAGGATCATATTCTTTTCATGAAATTTTCCCTAACCAATCGATATCTCCAACGTAGCCCCAAATATATAAAGGGTTTAAATCATAAGATTACGGTACATAATCGTGATCGCCTCGTGCGGCACGTAGCGCAAGCTTGCTGAAAATAAACGTCATGCATAATCCATCATCCATCAATATCTTTATTCAAAATGCGGTTTAGTGTCGATTTTGTACAAACCTGGGTTTTCCGTAACTTTATGGGTTGTAACAGTAATATTCTTAGTTGAGCGACGTACACGAGTTTAATTTTTCACATCACTATCCCAATTGTTTAAACTTATGCACCAGTTTTACGATTGCTAACCGACGGCGCGAAAATGCTTTAGTTTTTCGAACTTTAACCGCGAAATTTTCACCATATATTATTTTGTCATGCCAACGTCTCATTAGACCACCTCGACGTGTAAGCTTTTAGTAACGTTGAGGTTGAAAAGTTTTTTAGTACAATGAAAATAATTAAAACTACAGAAAGAAATCGCACTAGAATTAATATGCTTAATTCTTTATCATGCATTCAATGCTCTTTAAAAATGTTACAGAAATGTTGCTATGATTTAGTAATTGATTTAATAAAATTATTGGACTCTCGTGATATTTATGTACACGATAGTTCTAGCGATGAGGAAATAATGATGCCTGTATAATAAATTCACTTCAAAGTTCATAATATATTAAATATATACCAGCGAACGACAAAGGTGTACAATTTTCAATACATAGCACATATCGATATTCAAAAGTGTAGGATTATTAAAATTTAGGGGTACAAACAAATACGTTCACAGAAAGTTATGACTACCAACGGGTTCCATTATAAATAAGGTCGATAGGTGTAGCATAAATCAATAAAAAACGCTTTTTGTGTTGCTAGGAATACGTACAAATATAGATATAAATCGATGGGTATCCATATATATATCTATAAGAGACAACGTTGTAGTGTTTGAAAAAAATTGTTTGCAGAGCTATAACAAAAGAAAAAATTATATTTGTTTTATGCAAAAATTGCAGTTCTTTATTTGGTATTAACTTTTTGAGTAATAATAATTTTTGCATAAAAAAAGGCGTAAAATCTTCTAAAACGAGCTACAAGTGCAAGGAATGTGAAAAACTCGCAAAAAACTGCAAAAAAGACGAAAATTTGCAATCACTTCTTATCGTTGAAAAAATTAGAATGTTTAATATTTAAAAGTCGATGAAAGAACAAAAAATAGAAAAAGTCACCCACATTGCAAAAAACGCGAAATTCCGCGAAAAGTTGCAAAGTTTTGAAAAAAGCCGTGAATTCTTCTAAAAAGACCTAAACATGTAAAGAATGTGAAAGATTTGAAAATTATTGCGGATTTTCGAAATTTTTGCCACCAGCTTACCTTTTTCGTTTCGGTAGCTTTTTGTTTAAGGACCTTCATCTATTTTTAAGGTTTTACTATTTTCAAAAATGTTTGCAAAAATTATCTTCAAAATAAAATTTTACCCTTTCGAAGTTAAGGCGAATTCCTTAATACAACTTTTGCTTAAGAATGGTCCATAATAATTACGAAACGAAATCCATAATAGAACTATAGACAAAAATTCTGGCAATACTTATCAAACAAAAAATGGGAAAATAAATGTGCTCATAGTCACTGGATACATATAGGTGTGCAGGGATATAAACAAATATGATCATGAATACATAAAGGTATAAAATGGAAATATTTTGTATTGAAAATATTCAATATACTCGTATGTATACTAGAGTAATTTATTTATTTTTGTATCGCTTGTAATTCTCTGACATATATGTACATATATATATATATTTTTTTTTGATAGAATAATTATTATGTCATGTCTAAATACAAATATTCGGTTAAATTTTGTAACACTAAATTTAAATCAATAGAAATAGCGGAAAGTTATGCTATATATTGACTATATATTGAATTTAAAAATATGTACTTTTTATTCTTTTTTTTGTGTACTTGAAGTGCACTTTTTCAATAATTTTTAACATGTTTTACGGATTTTTTAATAATAAATAAAATGTTGCATTATGAATAGAATTTGTTTAGCCTTTGTTTAGCTTTCGCTGGCCTTTTTAAAAATTCGATTTAGTGAATGGTGTATAAGACTACAGTAAACGTGTGCTTGCTTGAATTATGTTCTCTCAGATCGCAGCCGTTTGGTAACACATCTGATAAATGTCTAGTGCGGTTATTTGTTGAGCTTTGTGCCCGACGTAAAGATTGAGACGCACCTCTGTATACTTTGTGACTGTTTTTATTCAAATTTAAAGTTTGAAAAGTGTCAAGTTTTTTAGTCAAAATAATAAAAAAAATTTCAAGGCAAACGAAACATCAATACAAATAATACGAATAGTTTTTATAAATTATAAATTATAAATTTTTGTGAATTTTTTACTTCCAAAGATCAGCGCAATACGCTTGCTTGCAACAAAAAAAAAAAAAAATAAACCAAAATGCAAGAAGCAATTAATACCATTTCATCTCTTCATATGCCTTCAGAGAATTATAGTGAACTAAAGAACACTTCAAGGGTTGCAGAAAAAACCAATATATCAACCGATAGCCATCATGATAATCGTCAAGTAGGTATAAGTGAGTAAGAAACTGTAAAATACCACGACAAGACAGACAATATCAAAAGTTGAGACCACTAACGTAAGTTTCAATTTGAACAAAAATACCAATGACAGATAAAAAACTACTCTGGAAGTATACATATGTAAGAAGAAAATTCTTCCAAATATTTTCACAGCAGCAGACGAATACTATTTTGATTTTTGATGATCCATATTTCTTCTTAAATTACTCGTCAAGTGTTCTTAATTTTTTTTATTAGCAATAACAAAAATTAACATTTTTAGCTATTTAGTTTTTTATTGAACAAAAATGAAACTTGCAAATTGTACATAATTTTTAAATTTAAATTTTCGATTTATTAAAGCTCTGACAGGAGGTTGTTAACAAGCACACAGAAACTTCCTTGATCGAATGGAACCAGTACAGCGGATAGCACCTTCTTCATGTCCCAAATGTTCAAACACAGGAAAATCAAAACAAAAAAAAAAAACAAATGAAAACACTGAATCGGTAAGTAAAAAGTTATCCATATACTATTAGATTAATTAGGAGACTCGGGCTCAGAAAATTAAAGTTTTTATTTTAAAATGCGCTCATTTCTTAACATGTACCTAGTGTTTGACCGAATAATCCGATTCAAATATTTCAATCGGCTAATACTTCCGACTTTTTCGTCAGCATTTTTTCTATATTTTTTTACAAAACATTGAACCTATTATTTATATATTTTGGAGAAATCGCAAAAAGAATTTTTAAAAATAAAAAAAATAAGCTCAGGCTTTTGACGAAATATGATCAACTTCGGTTGCACAAGGGATAATAAAGACAGTACAATTGCACTTTTTCAGTACTATTCTAATAAGATATTTTAAAAACTTGCCTCTTCTATGCTTAAACTCATATTTATCCGTTTTAGATTTTCATTTTAATTTAAAAAAAGAAAATTAATTTTCCATAAGTAAGAAATAAATTACCTTTAAATACTGTATCAAACTTTAGATACAAGATTTTCTAAAGTCCACCATATCTTGTCATCAGAAATTTAAAAATTCAAATATCCTTTGAACTATCAAAGAAGTAAAATATCTTAACGAAGCAAGACCGGATATTATTTGTTATTTATTACTTATGTATATCCATTACTTTTGCAATATGTAGCACTGTGCGGTAACAGTTTAGCTTTAGAACTAGAAATGTATGTCTTAGAAAATTGCCTGATTAACTTACACCCTCGCATTTTGAATTGGTAAATAGGTAAATAAGTAAATATGAAAATAAGTAAATAGGTATATAAGTAAATAGGTATACAAGTAAATAAATAAATAGGTAAATATAAAAATAAGTAAATGAAAGAATATGTAAAACGGTAAATTCGTAAATTACTTAATAATTCATTTGGCAAATTGTAATCGATCGCTGATTTTATAAATATATATCAATATTACAAAGAAATTATAATGAATATTTAACAAGAGAATGAACACATTAATTTTCCTTTTATAGCAAACAGGATAAAACATGCAGACATCTATGATTGCTTCTCAATCATGCGATCATAAACTATTACAAAGTTTTATAAATCTGCTATTATCTAAGAACTTGGTGAATATATCAGCTAATTGATCCACTGTTCTCATAAGCTTCACGTTCTGGAGACTTTTCTGCAATTTCGTTTTCAAATATATCCCAGGCATTAATTACTTACAAATGAAATCTCCTTATCTTTTGCTCTTTTGTCATTCTTCGTAAATTTTTTTTTAAAGAACAAACAACCCGCGAAGCCATTTTGGCTTGTCTGCAGAAACACCCAGGGTCTAGGCAGGAATCGAACCTGCGACCCCTCGACTAATAGTCTAGTACGCTATCTACTAGTCTACGGGGCTCCCCAACAAGGCAGCAGAATCCGTTGATAATCCCGGTCACATTGCCACCAAATTAAAATTTTCAAAATAAATTTTCACACGAAATTGCCACTCATCGCAACCGCGACCGTTAAGTTGTGGTATACATACGATATCTTTAAGATCGCCCATAACCTATTCATCGTTTGTTGGTCTTATAAAAATTTATTAATGTCACAAAGCCAACTGTAAATACTATTTAACAAGAGAATGAACACAAATTTTCTTTTTATAGCAAACAATATAAAACATAATTGTATGATTTCCTCTTAATTATGCGATCATAAACTATTGCAAAGTTTTGTAAATCTACTATTATCTAAGAACTTGGTGAATATATATGTATGTAATGAAGTAAACGTATTCTGCTTTATATAAAGATGTTGATACTGTCGTTTTCTATTAGCTCAGGAAACTACTCTTCTATATACTTTAAAAACAACGCTGCATCAGCATAGCCAAGTAAAGAATTTATCTTGTATACTGTTAGCATTGTAGGTAAATCCCTTCAAAGTGATTTTTTCACTGTTTGCCAATTTTCATCTGAATGGTATTGGGGGAAACGACCCAAGCATCCTACTGAAAACAGATGTCAGGTCTAACACACAGCAATTCCTTATTCAGAGGTGTGTTCATTGAGTTACAATTCATCATTGCAAATTTTTAAAAAATGTGATATTATTATATTTTCACAAACTTTTTCAAATTTCATCCCCAAGAGTATTCCGTAATCCGACAATTAAAGTTTTTTTAGATAAATGATTCTTCAGAAGTTCAATAAGTTTAACATTATTATTTGCAATTAACAGTCATACGCATACATACATGATTACAAATAATAAATCAGAACTATTAAATATCGTGTATAAACGATAAGATTCTTATGTAGGAATGATGTTTTGCCATCAACTTAATATAGACATAAGTTTTTCTTAACAGTCATAGCCAATATTACACGAACAATTTATTCATAGAATTCATAGTTGCGAAATTCTTCAATATTTTTATTTAATGTATATTTAAAATACAAAATATTTAAAAGTTTTAATATAAGTATATTTCTTTATTTTATTCAATAATTACTTAATATAATATTTATAAAAAGAAATGGTTTTGATTCTTGATCGATAGAAAACTTAATTATTAATGAAAAAATGTTTGACAAAAATATTATAGTAATTTCAAGGAAAATATAATTAATAACGTGTTTATACATACATTTAAAAGATAACAGTTACAGAGTACAATAATAAGGAATGATGGTTGCACATATAACTGTAGATGCGCAGGTTTCATTAAAATCGCCGTCTTTCCGAACAGGGCCTTGTAATGCATTGGGAGTCGATTCTCATCACACTTAATTCTAAAAATACATTCTTATTTTAGTAATTTATATATATTTTAGGTGCTTTACAATTTTTCAAACATTTGATTCCATTGACAGCAATTGTTCTTTAATAGCTTTGTAGAACTCGGCCACATCATGACGAATAGAAATATCAGAGAATTGACTGCGCATATGATGTATACAAAAATAAATTAAAGAAATTTACCTGCACTTCACTGCTTTCAACTGCATCAGCATCATCATTGTTATTACTATTCATGTTATAGATTTCATTACACTCATCCTGCTCAGCATAGGTTACATCTTGATCAAAACTTAATAAATTATTCTCTGACCTACTTTCACTTGTACTAGTTAGGTCACTAGCACGTACATAATCCCTTTCTTGCATGTTACTTTTTACTACATACTATTAAACAGGTTCGATTTTCCGTTTGCCTGTATTGGGAAAATTAGTTTCGGCAAACTTCACATCTCTTGAAGCTACTATCTTTTTGGTTTTCATATCCCAGAGCTTGTAACCACTTGGAACGTAACCGATCATAACTAGTTCTTCGCATTTAGCATCGCGTTATTTGCGTTTTTGTTTCGGTACCCAAGCATAAGATTTACAACTAAATATTTTTAGCGAGAATATATTTGGCCTATACCCGAAACTATCTGTGCAAGTGTAACGTCTTTTAAGAGTGCTTTTTTTACTTCTGCTAATTAAATATGCTTCATTCCACTTATATTTAGGCACACTTGGTTCTACCAGCGCTCTATTGAATTGCTCCTCCACTAAATTTTTTTGAGGGAAATAAACTAAGGTTTCTTCTACTTGAATACCTTTTTGTTTGTAGCAATGCTTTTGTTCTTTTGATCCGTAATCCCGGCGATGATCTATAATGAGTTCAAATTGAAGTTCTAAATTTAGCTGTAACCATCCCTTTAAATTCTATGAAACTTAAACACTTCAGACTTCAATTTGATTCCATATATCATTAAAAATTGCGTAAAATCATCAATGAATAATACGAAATAGTTGGAGCCATCCCAAGATATAGGATATATTGGGCCACACACATAAAAATAAAGTTTCTGTTATGGTTGAAAATATTTATATATTTTTTTGTTATAAACTATGATTGACCAATGTGACCTTATAACATGTCTAGTATATTTATTTGTTGTTACTACTAGAGTGATCCTTTGAAAATTTTGGGACTTGGATATTTAAACAGACTTATTTGTTTTATTTGATAATGCAGTGAAATATAGACAACCAAAAATCTGCCACTTCCTTTTTTCTATCAAATTACTCCTAAAACTATCAACAAATTTAGTATTTTATTTAAAAAAACACGTTTAATAAATTTAGTTACTCTTCTGTGCGACACGTGAAAAGTTCCCTGAGCGTGTGAGTTCTCAATCGCTCATTATTATTATTATTAGCTCAGGCTTATGATGATTTATGATCAATTTCGGTTGCACCAGGGATAATAAAGACAGTACAATTGCACTTTTTCAGTACTATTCTAATAAGATATTTTAAAAACTTGCCACTTCTATGCTTAAACTCATATTTATCCGTTTTAGATTTCCATTTTAATTTTAAAAAAGAAAATTAATTTTCCATAAGTAAGAAATAAATTACCTTTAAATACCGGATATTATTTGTAATTTATTTATTTTTTTTTTATTAAATATGTTTGTTTATTTACATTTTCTTAATCTATATTAAACTGCAATAAACAATAATATACATATTTATAAATTTACATATATACAAAGTCCCAGCAACGGGCTCTCGAATACAATTGCTATGATAAATTTATTTTTATTTAGAACTTATATTACCATATATGAAGCTGTTTTACAGACACAGCAAGAAATAAATATTGTTTTGTAATGAAAAAATGAAAAAAACATTACCTGTTTATCTATACATTTGTATAAAAGCTTAGTCTAAGAAATAAAAAACAAAAGAAAAGATAGTTTTATATATTATAAAACTACTCATTTAGCCACCAGTATTTTCTAAATTTTTCTCTTCATAACAGTCTTTATAGTCTATACTTTTATCATGTCTACTAGAGGTATCTGTTAAATTTATTTTGACTGCTTTATCATTTGCGCGTCTATAATTATGGTAAAATATAGGGATACCATTTTGGTCCTGAATCATTCCAGCTTTATCCAAAAACAAGAATGACTCAGGTGGACCTATTGCATTCTCCAATGCATTAGAAATATAATTAAAATTAGAATAATATGGTGCCATTATTAAATTATTATCAATACAAGATGTGCACCTTAATATGTAGTTTCTTATTAGACCAATGATAAAGTTGTCAATTCTTATAATATGTGACTGATCATACAATTTTCTATTTGATACATATTTTTTATAATTGGAATGAGCTGATCTAAATAAAAATGTGCAAGCTCTTAAGCATTTTCGCTCAAATACTCGAAGTTTCTCCTTATAGGCTGGTGAAATATTAAACCATACCGGACAACCATATGTTAGAATCGGTCTTATTAGAGACTGATACATAATTATCTTGACTCTAGGTTTTACAAATTTAGAATAAAATAGTGATTTGTACATAAAGAAGGATTTTTGGGCCTTTCTTATTGTACCGATAATATGTTCATTGTAGTATAAAAATTTATCTAACTGGATGCCTAAGTATCTAACTGACTGTTTATTTGGTATTATTTCATTTGATAAATTAGATCTAATTCCAAACGATTTCCAATTCTTTCTTATATTGTTACTACATTTGCCCACAGGGGGTCTGAATAGAATTGTTTCACATTTATCAATATTTATTCTCATAAACCAATTAGCGGAGTAGTGTTCTACTTCATTGAATAGCTTCTGAAGATTAGTATTTATTCCTTCAATTGTCTTGTCTGCATGATATATAATGATATCATCAGAAAATGTTATTATATTTTCAATTTTTTCAAGCAGGTCAAAAATAAAGATATTAAATAGTACTGGGGAGTTAACTGTGCCTTGTTGCAGGCCATTTATAATATTAAAATTTCTCTTACTTTTGTATTCCTGGTAAAAAATTCTGAAATGTTTATCGCTTATCATATTGTATATAAGTATTACCAAATGTGTAGGGAATTCGTATTTTACCAATTTAAAAATTAGTCCCGGAATCCAAACCGTATCGAACGCCTTTTGAATATCTATTAGACACGCTCCCGTATATAATTTTTGTCCCAATTCCAGTGAATATTAGAAGTAAAGCAATGTATTGCATTAATTGCCGAGTGTCTATACTTAAAACCAAACTGTTTATCATTCACAAGACCCTTTTCATTTGTGAATTTAATTATGTTGTTGTTAACACACATTTCAAAAACTTTGCTTATATTGGGTAATAAGCTTATTGGCCGTAAATTCTTTGGATTGTCCATTTTTTTGTCTTTTTTGGCAGCAGAACTACTTTTGCATTCTTCCACTTTACAGGAAAGTATGAATTGTTAAGCATATTGTTGAACAAACAATAATATTCAGAGATTAGGAGAACAGGTAAGTTCTTAAGAACAATATTTGGTATTTCATCAATTCCCGTCGACAATTTGGCTTTCAAATTTGAAAATATATTAAGAATTGTGTCCTTCGTAATGAAATATTCATTTGCCTGCAATTTTGATAAATTATCTGAATTTTTCGCAGTACTGAAATTAGTTATCGTACTTTGGTTTCCTTCGAGTACAGTTTTTGCTTCCAAAAATCTGTTGAAAGTATCCAAAACTTGTACATGTCCGGTATTATTTCTGTCTATGTTCTTACCTGAATGAACTGACTCTAAGTAGGCACCAATGGAGTCTAAAATTTGATCCTTTTCACGTATAATAAAATGGTCAGAGTCATCCATCTCTAAATCGTTTGTGTCTATTTCAACGCGATTTAATAAGTGACTAAGGTCGTGTGGTATTTTCATTTCATCTAATTTTAATACTTCTTTCATTCCGAAGTTTTTCCTAATATCCTCAAACATTTTTCTGGAACCTTTAGGGTCTATATTGGTCAATCTGGACTGTAAATTCTTATTAAGAATATTTACAATATTATCCTTAGTAATTTCTTAGTAAGTTTAAGTTTCGATTTATATAGATTTATTTCATTTTCAGAGAGTGTATATTCGAGTCTATTATGTTTCTTTATTATTGACAATATCCTACTTTTTTCACGGTGCAATTTTTCTACTATTGTTCCTTTCAGATTGTTAAAAGTATTCTGTTTCCGAAACTTAGGTGTACTTTTCTCTATGTTTTTCAATATTATCTCGTTCAGTTTGTCAATGTAAATATCTATTTAAGAATTTGAAAGATTTCTTGTCTTTGGTATAGGTTGTGTACTATTCAGATCCTGTGTAATATTATTTTTGAATTTTGACCAGTTCGTTTTTTTATAGTCATATCTTGTCGCAGGTCTTTTTTCTAAAAGAGAGAAAGGTTCCAGGTGACTATTCTTGTATGCAAAAATTTTCAAAGCATGGTGATCACTATCATAGTCTAAAGTTTCCAAGCAATTTATAGTGTTGTTAATCGTGGCAATATGTAGTCTGCAATCAGCAATACATACATCAATGTATGAATTGGATCTAGGCAAAGAAGGTGAACTAGATGCATATAATCTGCATTTAAAATTTATCCCATTGTCATCTAACCATTCCCTCAGTTTCCTTCCTTTTGGGTTGTCAGTATCATTATTCCAGTCCCTATGCCGTCCATTTAAGTCACCAGCTATTAAGTAATAGTTGTTAATGTTACGTAGGTCTAACGATTGAAATAGTTTATTTAGCTCTAAACTAAAGTCCCTGTTGTTATTTCCGGATGGATAATAAGCAGATATAATAAACATGTTATCGTTTCCTGCCATAGGTATACGTACAACTGTTGTTTCTAAAAACTTAAACCCATTAATAGTATTGTTAGAACATGTGTTATATTTAATGCCCTTCTTTACCAATATTGCTGTTCCTCCTCCTCTTGTTGCGTCTTTTCTATCTTTTCTAACTATATTGTAATTGTCAAATTTAACGTTATGCCTTGGGTTAAGTTTTGTTTCGTTCAGAAGAACGAGATCAGGACTATGATGATTCAAAAACATGTGCAAGTTGAATCTTCTATTTATTTGTATTATTGAATTTACATTTATGTGAATAATGTTTAGCTTTTCTGTTAAACAAACATTGTGGTTGTCCGACATTTTTTTACACACCTACCATAGAAAAAATTGCATCGATTCGAGATGCTTGCAAATTAAGTTGTTTCTGGAGGTTTGTCATTTGGATATTAAGATTTATCATCATATTTTTAAGTTCTAATAAAAATGAATTATTATCGTAACCAAAATTGGTCTTTGTGTTGCCCTGTTTGAGAACATCAGAGAAGCTGGTTACGGTATTAGGAGAGGAATTGAAATTATTTTTAATATTTTTATTTTCTAGTAATACTCTTTTCTTATTTCTAAGTTTTTGTTGAAGTTGTTTGTATCTTTCGCAACCTTTGTATGAAGCGGGATGCCCATATTTTTTACAGAGAACGTAGTATAATTTTTCTCTCTCGTCCTCTGAAACGTTGTTCAGTTCGCATTTTCCTTTTTCGTGATCATTCTTACATTTGACACATCTCGCTGGTAAATAGCAGTTTGCTGAACTATGGAAAAAGCCTTGGCAATTTCGGCATTGAGGTATTTCAGGTCGCCTTAATTATACGGTAGAAGAGAGTTCTTATGTTCTTAAGCTTATTGATGTTACTGTCAGAGGTAATTTGCACCAAAAAGATGGGTAATTCATATCCATTCTTTATGGAATTTTTTGTTGTGAATTGACTGACTTTTGTAAATTTTAAATCTTCTGTTTGGTAATTTGATAGTTCGTTTAATATATTTTCTGTTTTAAGGTTTGAGTCAAGACCTTTTAATAAGAGTGTTTTTGTTTTTGTAGCTTTGGGGGTAAATGTGACAAAACTAGATTTTGATTTTATTAAATATGCTTTGACTTTGGAAAAATCTTCTAACGAATTCATATACAAGATTTTGTTATTTTTATGTTCTTTAATTTTAAATTCTGTTATCTTCAGTGCATTTCTGATGAATTCTATTAATACATTTGTGTCTACATCTTTGATGTTTAAAGGTGGAATGTTTTTGTTTTTGTTTTTTATTTTTCTCAGTATTTATCGTGTTTTTATTTATTGATTCGGCAGAATTTTTTTCATTTATTTTTTGCATTTCATTCATTGCAGTGATAGCTGAATTAAGTTGTTGAGATTTTTTTGTTGTTATTTACGTGTTCTTCAAATTTTTTAAACAATTCTTCTTCACATATATTTTCAGTTTCAGTATCAAGCACTGCATAATAATTATTTTTTTGTTGTTTGGAAGTTGATGGCTCCATATTTACATTTTTTTCTTTTTCTCACGTTATCAGTAATATTCTTAGTGATATTATCAGTATTTTTTTTACATGAGTTTTTAATGTTTAATGAGTTTTGAGCATTAAGCTCACTTATTTCAAAAAATTTAAGATTTCTTTTTTATTTTCTCTTTTTATATTTCACAATACAGCAAAACAAAAAAAATGTTTTTTTATTAAGAATAAGAGCGCTTGAAAATTCAACACTTGGTTTTTTTCCGCAATACGTCTGACTTCCATCAAAGTCAACAGCGAACTCCTTATTTGTAATTTATTATAAGTTATAAGGCCAACACATGGTAGTCAACTTCTCAAATCTTAGGTACTCTATGACCTTTGCATCGTCTTAAAATCTGGTTTATTATTGTAATAAACTCTCCTTTTTAATAAAATACCTTTTATATTTTATTAATATTTATTTTATTATTAGTTTATTATATTTTCAGAGTCGGTATTAGCTTATGTGTAGTACTCGTCTTCTCTGAATTCATTTGATGAGTGACGGGTTTTCTTAAATTACCATGATCTATAGCTAAATTGTGCAAGTGCTATAGCGGTATATACATTTATTCTAATTGAGATCAGCATTTACAAAAAATGCAATCATTAATTACTGTCTCAACTTTAAATGAATGCAATAAATATGCAATAACGCTACAGTTACCATTACTTTTGCAATATATAGCACTGTGCGGTATCAGTTTAGCTTTTTCGAGGGAAACTATCCTTTTTTTCATCTTTTAAACTAGAAATAAATAGAAAAATAAGTAAATGAGAGAATAAGTAAAATGGTAAATACGTAAATTACTTAATAAATCATTTGGCAAATTGAAATCGTTCGCTGATTTTATAAATATATATCAATATTACAAAGACAATTGTAATAAATATTTACCAAGAGAATGAACACATAAATTGTCCTTTTATAGCAAAAAGTATAAAACATACATACATCTATGATTGCTTCTCAATCATGCGATCATAAACTATTACAAAGTTTTATTAATCTGCTATTATCTAAGAACTTGGTGAATATATCAGCTAATTGATCCACTGTTCTCATAGGCTTCACGTTCTGTAGACTTTTCTCCAATTTCTTTTTCAAATATATCCCAAGCAATAATTACTTACAAATGAAATCTCCTTATCTTTTGCTCTCTTGTCATTCTTCGTAAATTCCAACAAGGCAGCAGAATCCGTTGATAGTCCCGTTCACACTGCCACCAAATTAAAATTTTCACACGAAATTGCCACTCATCGTAACCGCGACCGTTAAGTTGTGGTATACATACGATATCTTTAAGATCGCCCATAACCTATTCATCGTTTGTTGGTCTTATAAAAATTTATTAATGTTACAAAGCCAACTGTAAATAGTATTTAACAAGAGAATGAACACAAATTTTATTTTTATAGCAAACAATATAAAACATAATTGTATGATTTCCTCTTAATTATGCGATCATAAACTATTGCAAAGTTTTGTAAATCTACTATTATCTAAGAACTTGGTGAATATATCAGCTAATTGATCCACTGTTCTCATAAGCTTCACGTTCTGGAGACTTTTCTGCAATTTCGTTTTCAAATATATCCCAAGCATTAATTACTTACAAATGAAATCTCCTTATCTTTTGCTCTTTTGTCATTCTTCGTAAATTCCAACAAGGCAGCAGAATCCGTTGATAGTCCCGTTCACACTGCCACCAAATTAAAATTTTCACACGAAATTGCCACTCATCGTAACCGCGACCGTTAAGTTGTGGTATACATACGATATCTTTAAGATCGCCCATAACCTATTCATCGTTTGTTGGTCTTATAAAAATTTATTAATGTTACAAAGCCAACTGTAAATAGTATTTAACAAGAGAATGAACACAAATTTTATTTTTATAGCAAACAATATAAAACATAATTGTATGATTTCCTCTTAATTATGCGATCATAAACTATTGCAAAGTTTTGTAAATCTACTATTATCTAAGAACTTGGTGAATATATATGTATGTAATGAAGTAAACGTATTCTGCTTTATATAAAGATGTTGATACTGTCGTTTTCTATTAGCTCAGGAAACTACTCTTCTATATACTTTAAAAACAACGCTGCATCAGCATAGCCAAGTAAAGACTTTATCTTGTATACTGTTAGCATTGTAAGTAAATCCCTTCCAAGTGATTTTTTCACTGTTTGCCACATTTCATCTGAATGGTATTGGGGGAAACGACCCAAGCATCCTACTGAAAACAGATGTCAGGTCTAACACACAGCAATTCCTTATTCAGAGGTGTGTTCATTGCGTTACAATTCATCATTGCAAATTTTTAAAAAATGTGATATTATTATATTTTCACAAACTTTTTCAAATTTCATCCCCAAGAGTATTCCGTAATCCGACAATTATAGTTTTTTTTAGATAAATGATTTTTCAGAAGTTCAATAAGTTTAACATTATTGTTTGCAATTAACAGTCATACGCATACATACATGATTACAAATAATAAATCAGAACTATTAAATATCGTGTATAAACCATAATCATATTGCGATCTGGTAGGACAAACGCAATAAGGAATTGGTTAAATGTATCGTTTCAGCACTTTGTGAATTTTAATCCATAAAGGAACTTTTGAAGACGACAGATCATATAAATTCTTGTTTCGAACCCATCTGGAACTTCCATGAAAATTTCTTCTCTAAGATTCTTATGTAGGAATGCTGTTTTGCCATCAACTTAATATAGACATAAGTTTTTCTTAATATTACACGAACAATTTATTCATAGAATTCATAGTTGCGAAATTCTTCAATATTTTTAATGTATATTTAAAATACAAAATATTTAAAAGTTTTAATATAAGTATATTTCTTTATTTTATTCAATAATTATTTAATATAATATTTATAAAAAGAAATGGTTTTGATTCTTGATCGATAGAAAACTTAATTATTAATGAAAAATATATATGTATGTACATTAACGATTTTGTTTTCTACGGTAAATACCTACTATTTAACATTCTTCCAAATACAATCTTAATTCCTCAAGCTCTTTTAAAGACTATTTTAAAGTGATGATTAAATTTTAAAAGTTTGTCAAAATTTACTTCCTAAATACTTTATATTATCAACAAAAGGAATATTTTGTCCATCAAGATTTAAACTATGTTGCTTGCTTTCTGGAACAACGAAGTATTTACACTTCCAGAAGCATTTCTCAAACAAATAGCATTACTTCATCATCATCCCGAAATTTATTTGTTGAATAAGATTGTTTAAGCCCAAATTGATAATCTTGAATACATGAAGTTTCCATCCTAATGCTAATAAATTTTTCAACGAATTTTTCAAATTAGATTAAAGTGATATTGTTCTTACATTTGTAATGCAACTTTTGCTTCTGGGAGGTGGAAAATACTGACTGTTTGCTTGTTAACAAAAGATTAATAAAGTTTTAATTTATTCACCAGTAACGACCCCAGTGGTCCTTTAGAAAAACGTCGCACACGTGCTTGCTGAGCTAGCTAGTTCGGGATGTGGGCAGGGTTCTTGCTATTCTAATTGACCTTAAGCGTTACAATAAAGAAAAAAATCATGTGTGCTCAAATTTGCCCTTAAACGACATGAAAAGTTACCCAATTTTCTTCTATAAAGACCTATCAGAACGAGATGGTGTCGTTCCGGACCTCTATACCCACCCAACCTATGGTTTTCTCTATGGCCCTAATGCCCTAATTACTGCTTTTGGTAAAACCCCACACACACATCACCTAATTCCTTAGACCTTGAAGTTTTACTTTAAATTATTAAACTACTCCAGATTCAAATTCGTATCTTATCACAACAATTCAAGAATAATTCATTATATGTATAAGTTTAAAATTATCGAAAATATATAGTTAGGGACTGACTATATTCTTCTAGCCATTGTAGAGTTAATAATATTTGAATACACGAAATAAATAAAAAAAAGACTAAAATCTAAAATAATAACAAATGCGATATACATATATATATATATATATATATATATATATATATATATATATATATATCCCAGATTAAGACAGACCCTGTTTGTCTGGAATTTTCCCAAATATATTGGTGTTAGGTTGGGTTAATTAAATAATTAAAAAAAAAATGTTTAAACTTTCACTTAATTTGTTTCTGACTTATTTTAACACACGGTTTTCGTTTATATTTTAAGTTACCCGTTTTTGATGTAGCTCTTATGAAGTTAAACTTTAGAAAGAACAAATGAATGCAATTGCTTTAACATATTGGCTCTGATTCTCACAATTCTGTATTTTTTCTGTTAATTTTTTTTTCGAACTTAAGTAAAAATCTTTTGAGCACCGTTACACGATATGTGCATCTCACTCATCATGTAAGTATGTCGATCAGTTACATACAATATGCATGTTATGTAGAATCAGAGAAAACAAGTGAATCAATATATGATTGCCAATATACAGATTACAAGACAGTGACGGACTCACTTAAATGTGAGGGACTTTTTTTCTATATCAACAAGGGATATTATTTGTGCACTTTATGGCAAATGGATAAATATTACTTTATTTATAACTGCTATAATGACTTGGAAGAAAAAAAATATATATATGTATATGAATGTTTGATTAATATTTGAAATGGTTAAGTAGTGATTGAAATTCATAAAACTTAGTAAATTCTCATATTACACATTATTCAAATCAAAATATACATTGAATAAATTGAGTCGTATTGTGTTGTCAATATCTGATACATCCCGAATTAGACCTAGACCTGAATATATTGAAAATAAATGAGTTTGAAGATGCGTAAATTTTTGGATATTATACTTAATTTCAATGCCGTTTACTATTAATTTTAAAACAGTATTATTTCTTTGAATTTCTAAGATATTTTTTATAAGCTCTTGGCCCAGATTTGATGTTTGCGACGAATTTTGAAAATTTCAGCATGTTCAATTTGAACTTGTTCTTTAATAATAATTTTAATCAACTGAATTTGTTCTGAAAGAAGAATGTAATTTAGCTGTGTTCTACCAACAATTTTCCTTAAATCTTTTTGGTAAGCGTACTTTAATTTTAATTAAAAAAAATTAGTTACAAGAAAAAATTAGTTGCTAAAATCACACTAAGAACAAAATTAATTATACTGCAAAAAATACTAAAACTCGAGAATAATTGTCAAAAATTATTGTGTAGAAGCCAAAACTGCAAGAGATGTGCAATCTCATCTTTTATATTCAACGGCATTCTTGACCTTGTTATAAAGAGCGTTCCAGCTTGCTCCAACAACACTCAATGGAGCTTAACAAGTGCATTCGCATGCTTTCAGAAGATTTTATGACATCTAAATTTTGCAACATTTCGCGTTTTTTGCAATGTGGGTGAATTTACCTATATTTTATTGTTTTATCGACTTTTAAATTATTTTCCCCCAATGATTAGAACTTATTGCGAATTTTCGTCATTTTTGCAGCTTTTTGCGAGTTTTTTACATTCCTTGAATTTATAGCTCGTTTCAGAAGAGTTTACGGCTTTTTTCTAAATAGTGAAAAATTTCGCGCATTTTCGCGATTATCGCTATATAATTGACCCAGTGACCTTTATATTGCTTCATTGAAATTTTAAGATTTTATAAAAATATGAACACAGAAAGAATATTGATCCAATATGGAGAAATTTCAATACAAAAAAAAAATGCGAAATCCGCGAAAAGTTGCATAGTTTGAAAAAGCCGTAAAATCTAACAAGACCCAAAAATGTAAGGAATGTAAATGCATATTACAAACTAAGTTAAGGAAGCTTTACGACTGTTTCAAAAATTTTCAACTTTTCGCGATTTTTAGCCAATTTCGAGATATTAGTGTTCTTTGTCATTTTATTGCTGCATTGAATTGTACTTTTTGAAAAAACACAACTTTAAAAAAGCAAAAAAAACTAAAGTGGCCCCCCTGAAATATTAATATATCAGCTCCTTTCTGTGTAGCGGTCGTTTCCAAAATAATTAAGTAGCTGGCAACATAGCGACATTTGTAGCCAGCGACATATGTAGCCAGCGAAGTTTTGTAGTCATGTAGCCGTGTAGCCTGTTGTCGTAGATGTGTTTATAGCTTAGAGTATTTTCTATACGATTTTTACTTTTTTATAATCTAATACTCCGTTTGCTTTTCACTCAAAAAAACTAAAAATTATTTCGAAAATTTTTTATTTAATAAGAATTTTTATTAAAAAAAATTAATTTTTTGCATACTTTCACTTGAAGAGTTCCGGGGAAAATTACTAAAATTCTCTGGAATACGATCTTTAAATTATCGTGTCTCGGGATGTAAAAAATTCAGGAAATTGCTAAATCTCCTCTTGAAGAAGGGTCCATCTCATTGTATGGATGCTAGACGCTAAAGATGACAATGGAAATTTTCTGGTTAAAAATAAAAAACAGCTTAAACTATAGACAGTCATTAAGAAAACACCTACATATGCGTACCGTAATTGTGAGATGCAAAGGGGGCTGATTGGGTTACCCAATGTGCCATCCAGAAGCTGCCTTTACATGAACAGCCATTGAGTGGCAATATAAGAGGAGCAGAAAAAGAAGACAAGTCGACACTTTTACAAAAGAATTGTACAGAGAGGTGAGTCTGGAATAGATATGCAATAAAATAAAACTAAGAACCTACTACAGATCTAATGAATATACATTTGTAATGGCCCTATGCTCCATATTAGAGCTACGGTTAGTAGAAGTTGTGAAATGAGTAGTTATGCCTGTGTGGCTTCAACTACATTCTTCATAATAACAAAAACGTGGAAATCGTGTGATTTTTTAACAAATTCCATTTATAAAAATGTTTCTGATGTTTTTTTATATGGATTTTGCAAACAGGCGATGTATCACAAATATGTTGTTGTAGAGTTGCATAAACAAATTTACTTTGAGTGTTTAGTTAACACTTTGATATGGACAAATTTTTAGCTCGTGTGGAATTTGTGAGGAACTAGCTCCAAATACAAAATAATTCCTACAAAAAAAAATAAAAAACTAAATATTAGAAAAAAAAAAACAACAAAACAAAAACGATTTTATTAAAAAAATACAAATTAACGAGGAGTACGTAATGAAATTTTTTCTTGAGACAAAGAGTTTATTACGAATTATTAAGATCTTCGATTTAAAGGGGTACGAAATGTCGAGTTTTTTCAAAGGCACAGTGATTTCGTTTCATACCAAGTAAAACAATTGAATTGTTCTTAATAATAATTATAGCAAAAAAAGCGACTGTAAAACTTTTAATGGGCGTAGATACCCGTTTTTAAAATCTTTATATTGTATCTTGATGAAAACTAAATGCGCGTGCGACGTTTCATAAGAGTCGGTTAAGTAAAAGTTACTAAAAAGTTGTTACTGGACTTGCCACTGCTCAGTTTTTTTAATAATGTAATATTATAGTTCACAATACGAAAAGTAGTGAATACAAAACCTTCGTTTGAGCGTGGCATTGTTCAAAATTTTTAATTATAAAGTTGAATTCTCAATAGAATTAGGAGTAACTGCTCGGACGTGGCAATGTCAATTTTTTTTGTCATAATGTAGAATTGCAAAGGGAACTTCATATTGGAGCAACGTTTTAAAAGAATCGGTTAAGTAAACGGTCTTCCAATAGGAGGATTAATTTTGATATTTAAAATAAGCGAGTATTTTTAATAGAAATCGTCAGATATTCATTTACATGTAAAAATGAGGATTTGCCATGGAGAACAGTATTTGCCATTTGACCGTCACGGTTAGTTAAATAATTAGCTCGACATTGAAAGCGGCAATTAGACCCCTTATATTTGACGTAGTACCAAAGTCTGAGGACATTAAATAACAGTACCTCATTGGCCAATCTCTCGCCTCTTCGATAAATCATATGGTGAGAAAACTTTTCACGCAAAAGAGCGATTTTATCATTAGTTTTACGTCAAGTACAACCGCAATATTCTCAGTTGTTATTGGTCGACGTGCACAATTCTTAACATAACAAACTTATCGCAACAGCTCAAACTTTTCCACCACTTTCAAAATTGCGAATTATGATCTCAAAATTCTTACCATTTTTTTTACTGAATTTTAATATTTTCATATTTATTAATGGAGTAGCATATTTACTTGTTACCTGTCATATCGACATATTAGGAAAGAACTTCGTTTGATGTAGTAATAAGACATTTTTCATAAGTCTCTAACATTAATGTGGTTGATAGAGAGCATTGAAATTTTTGTCACAGATGAAGCTGACATCAAGGAGAATAATCTCACATCTAAACGTAATTATCAAGAAATTGTTTCTTAGAGGCTATTGAGATAAAATTAAGGTGAACTCATCCATTTCATTAGGACCAATTTAATGTTCTATATTGTTTGTAGTCTCCCCAAGTAAGAGAGAGAAATGATTTGGTCGGACACCTCTCACCTCAAAACGGTTTTAAAACAAATTCTTAATTTTTTTACTTTTTTTCATAAATGTACTTCGAAAATAATCTTACATTTTTAGTTCATTTAGACAACCGATGGGTTGTCAGCTGAACAGTTTAATACCAGAAGCGTTCCATTGAGTATCAAAGCAGGTCTCAGACAATGAGATCGTGTGATGATTTTGTAATTTTGCTGGAAAAGGCTTTACGAGACGCAAATCTGAATAGAACTGGCATATTAAACACCAAATAAGACATGTTATTCCCAGACGATATCGATATCATGTCAACCATGATCATTAACTGCCAGCTTTGAATAAGTCGGGAAATTCTCTGCCAAACTGGATCTGGCATTAAACGGGGATAAAACGAAGTTTATGGTACCAACGCACAAAAACTTAAAATATCGGTGGCATAAGAAGCATTGGCATTGATACAGTTAAGCGCATTAAAGTACAACGATTACGTTGGCCATGTCATGTTGTAATGTAGATGCTCCAGCTGAAAAGGCATTTGAATTTGAAATATAAGGTGGAGAAAGACATCAGAAACATTTGTCTGTTATATTTTTTTTAACAATTCCCTACAGCTGTTTATTTTCTATTTGCATATTTCGATATTTCAGAAAATTTTTTCAAATGAGTGAATAAAAATTTTTTCCGGTGCACATGCTTGAATTTATCTCAATTAGAGTTGTCCAGTTTTCTTGATATTTACATAGGAAATTTTCAGATTTTAAGGACTTTTTCAATAGAAATAAAAAATTCGCAGTCCCAGAACTTTTCTAAATTTGGTGAATTCATCAACTGATAAAGAAACATTTCTTGTTTTATTAAAATAGATTTTGTTAAAAAACAATAATAAAAATTAAGTAGAAAAATTCAAGTTTTTAGGTAAATTAAGGCAAACGAAGCATTAAGCTACCAAAAAGTAAAAGATCCTGTACGAAATACTTACATATTATTTCCGTATTTATATAAAGTGGAATCTCCTATACAGATACTTTCGTTAAGAAGGTATCCCGTTTGAACAGACACTGTTGGTCGGTCCCGAAAACGTATTATAAAATAAGCACTGCAATCGATCCCTCTTGAACGGACTCTCTCAAGACTAAACGCGTACACATGATTGGCAAAAAAATTCTCTTGGACGTACATTTCGTTTGTTTCAGAGTTTTTCATGGGACCAAGTTGCTTTTAAAATACTTACAAACTGTTTTCGTAAGGCACGGTTTACGTTTGACAAGCATGAATGTCCGACAGCATTTGAAGTTGATTTTGAGGCTGAATATGAGTTGCCATTAAACTTACTATGCGAAATTCAGAAAAGATGTTTTGCAGGAGTCAGTGAGCAAAGCTTAAAAGATTTTTATGAAGTTGATGATGATTTACCAGTTGAGACATTACTATTGGAATCACGCGTTCGAATAGAAGAACAAATTTCTGAAGCTCAAGAAATTTCTGATGATTTAACAGATGAAATTGAAGATCTTTAGGAACCAAGAATCAACTTATTAACATATAAAGAGGCTTTTGCTAAAGCGCAGGATCTTATAGCGTTTTTTAAATGCCAAGGTGATATAGAAACTACGAATATACTTTCATCGCTTCACTTACATTTTCAAGATGTTATTTCCAAGACTAAAACAGACCAAGCTCTAGGATTAGCATATATTAATGAAATAACTCATAAAACTCGTAAATACGCATAAAACATTTTAAACTTTTACTACATATCCAACACATATTCATGATCTTTGTATTGTTTATATTTTTATTATTTTAATAAAAGTAGTTTTACATAAAAACTAACCATGATAGACAAATTTTATTGATTTAAGTTTGTAGTTTTCTCGTGGCAGGACAATCTCGTGGACACATTTCAATGGTCCCTTTGGTGTTCGCTCAAGAGAGATTCCACTGTATATGGTTGAAAATATAATTTTAAGAGTTTTAAGGCATATAAGGAATTTCTTCTTGTCATTCTGAGTCTTATTTTTACTGCCGAATTTCCACCGATAAAAAAAATAGTTTATCTTACCGTAACGCCTTGAAAGTTTGCTTAAACTTTATTGATACTACGAGTATTTCTACATTTTCATATTAAACTTTGCTCGTACTGATCTTTATTAATAATTTCCGGTGGCTATTAAGAAATTTTAGTATTGACGACTTTAAATCTCTACAGCATCTGTAACATCTTTTGTTTTTTCACATTGAATTTTTTCCGAACAAAATAAACTGCAACATATTTACATATATTTCAATTCAATATCTTAGATATTAAGGAACCAAAAAATATTGATTTACTTGTGTGCTTTATTTTATAAAACTACTAAATCACTTCAATCATAATTTTGAATTTGCAATTTTGTTTTTTTATTAAAAAAAAGTTTAATAAACTCAAATTATTTTTAATATGAAAATAATATTGGGAATACGAGTGAAACCACTTCTTACGTTAATTTTCACAGGTTAAATACGTTTCGGTTAGTCTCTTCGCTTTTTCAGCTGCTTTTTAATACAAATTTAGTTACAATAGAAAAACATCACGCAAACATAAATGCAAATTTTGGCTAAACATTGGATTGCTAGAAGGACTTTCCAAAGAATTTTAAGGCACAATATGACAGATTGTGACTATATTCACAGAATATGAAGGTAGGTCTGCTAGCTCTCGCATTATAGACCAGCTTTCACATCATCAAATTGTCTCTACTTTCTTAAGTTTTATATTTTTTCAAGCAACACTCAAATTTGATCAAGCCCTGTTTTTTACTTAAGAATATTTATATGCAGAAATAAATAAATGCAAGATGCAAAAGATGCAAGACAACGCGTCGCAACTTCACTAATGAATATAAATCTCAAACTGCCAAAAAACAATCTAAAGCATTCGCTCTCAACTTTGTAGGAACAAAGCGACCAAATTAATAAAACTAAAAAGCAAACAAAATATTACTATTGACATCTATGTTGTGTGTGTCTTATTCATATGCTGAGTGGATGTAAATAAGTAATTTTTAGATTCTCATAGAGATATCTAAATTGAACAAGTGTTTGCCCATACATACATATGAATTAATGGTAGAAAAATTGTTTGTCAACCTATTAAATTTCATACCTCTGACAACGAATTTCAGATTTCAGATTTAGATTTTTTATATAGGTAACCATATCACTGTTAGTATTTTTACCATATATTTTATTGCTAATAGTCGTCAAATAAGAGATTCCATTTTTATATGTACAAAACGAGTATGTTAAAGTTAAACCAGCGAAATAAATGTAATTAATAAAAAAAGAAAACCAAATGACCGCCAGATTTCTAGAAATTTTTCATCACCAATTCGCACATTTGCGGTTTCATTTCCCCGATAATTTTACGAATTACATCTTTGAATTTTTCTGCACCAAACAAAAAGTGTTAAATCACAAGATCTTGATAGCCAATTGTGATAGACATTTCAAAAATAATATATTCAAAACTTTTCACACAAAAGAGCATTGGTATCTTTGCCTGTGTAGTACGTTGCTTCGTTTTGTTGAAAATAAACTTCGTCCACATCAGTATCTACCGATTCTGGCCATACAAGGTCATTATTAATCATCGCTTCATCCATTTTCGATAAAATAACGTCCAATAACTCGCCAGACCAAAAAGCCCACCAAACAGTCACAAGTTGAAGATGGAGAGGTTTTTCAATTTCAAGGGTCTAATAAGCAAAGACACGACTTTGTTGACTTTCGAGAGGCGTAACTTTATAAGTTATATAAAATTCAATTCAAAAGCCTTAAGAAATAAGTTTTTATGCAAAACAGGATGTAGTATCATTTGTGTAACACCAAATTCCAAACATCGACGAGAAATGGACAAGCCTGGGTTTTCCTCAACACTAGGAGCTACAACAGCAATATTTCCAGTGGTTCTTGGGTGATGTACACTAGTTTTATTCAACACTTCATTAACTTGTCCAAACAGCTCAAAACTGACCAACGGTTTCGCAATTGTTGAACCAGGAGGTACTTCACGACAACCTAAAATTGCTTTTGCTTTGAGATTTATGATGAATTTCTTCTACACTTGTAGTAAATTTTATTAATTTTAATGCGCTGTTGAATCATATATCTGATCGTTTTCGTTAAAGTCGCAGTTTTTACTTGTCATCCGCTGAACGGACTAAAATGAAATTCGGCTTTGTGATAGCTAATTGCCATAAAGATTGATTTATCTAATTATGAGCCTAAATTAGCATTTCTGAAAATTTGACATAGATTTTTGAGAAAAAATTTTCAAGATTATTGACAGTTAAATTATAATGAAACATTTTACAACTTCTTTTCAATGGGATATGTGGATAATTTTTAATCATCCAGAAGGTTGAATTGGTTTGAGTGGGAAAATGCATGCGTTAATCCATTTCTCTTTGGTTTTCAATGAAGCCGCAGAAATAATGCTAGTAATATACATTTAAATTATTTTGTGCATCGCTTTTGTTAATATACGTTATTTTATTCAGAACTTGTGATAATTCATTTAACTTGTTTGCACATCACTTTATTTCTTTTTCACATTCATGCAATATTGTTGTTGAATGATATTTTGTTTTTTTCATTCTTATTATTATAGTTTTCTTTTTGATTGATTTATGCAGATTAAAATTATGTCACTCCATATATATTACTCATTTTAAGTTTTATATAATTTCTATTTAGTTTATTATACCAAACAATTTGAAAAAGGATATCTTTTTTTAAATTATTTTTAGTAGTAAAATTTTTTTCTCGGATCTGATAATCTAAATAAGGTGAGATTTTACTTAAGCGTACTACTAACTTTAATTTAATAATTAATAAACTATTAATAATACTCTCTTGAGGAAAATTTGTCACAAAAACCTCTTACAAACTTAAAAAATGTTATACTGAAACTTGGTAAAGCACTATTAAGATTCTCAGCGACTCTTCAGTAAATTTTTTATTATTTCAAAACTACACAATCTGCATTTTTCATTATATTTTATAAATTATTTTGAAATTTTCGTGTTGAATAACCTGAAGCCCTTTTGTATGGTTCTTAGCAGTTTTGTGAAACCATTATCGAAAGCCGTAAGCCGGTATCGGTCGAATACACATATACAACAATATTTTATTTTTCAGGTTTAGCCTAGACACCCTATTATGTATGGCACTTTATAGATTTATCACAAATTTAATTTAAATGTTATTTAAATTTTTATCTAAAGTGATACCTAGATATTTAATATCATCTGTGATAGGCATCACGTTTCCCCGACAGTGCAAAATTTTTTATAGGAATGCGTTTTGGTTATTTATTATATGGATATATAATGGCCTGCGTTTTATTATCATTTACATTTAATTTCCACTTATTGAAATATGCTGGGATTAAGCTATTTTCCATTTTTGTTTACTTTTTTACGCATAAACATTAATTATTGAAATCGAAGGCACCCGTCAAACCTCCATGTTTACATTGTCACAGGTGGTCGAATACTAAGAAAGTGAACTTCAGAAAACAAAAACAAAGTAAAGAAAAATGGAAAATAGCTTGATCTCAGCAGCCAATGGCTCTGGAAAAAGCGGGAGAGTATGGAATATTGATTTAACGTGAAAAAATAAATAAATAAATAAATAAGTTGCTCTTTTCGTATTCTAATTCGTTTGGTTATATACTTGATATTCCTAATCACTAGCATCCACCGTCAAAAGTGGTAAAATTGAACAAAGAACGCTGATGAGATGGTGTAAAAATTAGTACTGATCCGTTCTGCTAGTTTTATGAATTATAAATTGTTTCAAATAATACTCTCTTAATAAAAAATAATGAATTTATCAAAAAATGTTTAAAAATAATAAACAGAAATCGGTAAACTCTGATTTGAACTTGAGCTAAACAATTCCTTTCAATATATTTTTATTAACATTTAAATTACAATGCATTTTACCTGTTTATGTTCTTATGAACGTCCGATTCAATATATTAATTTGTAATTGAAAACTTTGCCATAAAATAATAAGACTTTTTAACTATGTTTATTATTATTAAATTATTTTTTTCATTTGTATCAGGAACTCGTTCATAATACATTCAAAAAAGTATAAACAAATGAGTTCCGCGAAACCATACACAAATGTAACCAAATCATCGAACTTACATTGGTTCTAAGCAGCTATTTTAATTACGAACTGTTTCGTTAAATATGAAGACATGCTCGTCAATATTAAAAGCATGCGTTTTTCGCATATTATTAACTTTTTCTTTTGCATGGCATTTTTTCTGGCATTATTATAATTAAGGGAAATAATTGCAAGTTTAAAAAAAAGTGACAGGTACTTTTATTTATGCACACATGTATTATATTAGTGTAAAAATTCTTTTATTTCCGTCTTTAGTTTGCGTCCTCTGGGCTAGTTGAGGTCAGTTTTTCTGTTACACAAGATGAAAATAAAACAACTATTTATTTTTTATGGTTAATAAATTAATTTATTTTCTTCGTTTCATCACTAAATAAATAAAAAATATGTTCAACATGGCACATTTATATGTACAATTTAAATAGTAATCTTCAATTTCTATTGATAAAATTTGGAGCCTTATTTTTAAAAGAAAACGCTTAAAATTAAGAAATTCTAATATATTTTGTTTATGTAGTTTGCATTTTTTTATATAAAATTAATTTATCAACGCTAATTGTTGCGTTAAAAAAAATAAAGTTCTTAATTTTTGTATATAATAATTAAATAGAGAAAAACAGAAAAAAATTATAATTGCATATATGAATATATGTATTGGGGTAAAATACGAAAATATAAACGGTGTTGCCTTAAATTTGGAGGCCAATAATTAACTGAAATGAATAACAAAAAACGAAACCCAATTAAACTCAGTCTAAGATAGTGTTATTGATATATTAATATGTACGAATTTTTATTTTGATAAAGCTTTTTGCAAGCTTTTATGTAAGAAATGGACAAATGTTGAATCAACAATTGTGTTCTGGGTGGAAGTGAAACAATTCGGGAATATGCTGCAAAAAATCATTTCATTGATTGGGTTATCTAGTATTTAGCTATCTATAGGGTCTTCCAATAAGAGGTTTCATGTAAATATATATAAAAAAGAGTATTTTTCAGCAAAAACATCGAATGTTTATCTGTAAAGAGATGGGTATCCCAATAATAATGGAAAACAATATCAGTGAAATGGGCGAAATATCTACAACATATAGCAGGATCATATTCTTTTCATGAAATTTTCCCTAACCAATCGATATCTCCAACGTAGCCCCAAATATATAAAGGGTTTAAATCATAAGATTTCGGTACATAATCGTGATCGCCTCGTGCGGCACGTAGCGCAAGCTTGCTGAAAATAAACGTCATGCATAATCCATCATCCATCAATATCTTTATTCAAAATGCGGTTTAGTGTCGATTTTGTACAAACCTGGGTTTTCCGTAACTTTATGGGTTGTAACAGTAATATTCTTAGTTGAGCGACGTACACGAGTTTAATTTTTCACATCACTATCCCAATTGTTTAAACTTATGCACCAGTTTTACGATTGCTAACCGACGGCGCGAAAATGCTTTAGTTTTTCGAACTTTAACCGCGAAATTTTCACCATATATTATTTTGTCATGCCAACGTCTCATTGGACCACCTCGAAGTGTAAGCTTTTAGTAACGTTGAGGTTGAAAAGTTTTTTAGTACAATGGAAATAATTAAAACTATAGAAAGAAATCGCACTAGAATTAATATGCTTAATTCTTTATCATGCATTCAATGCTCTTTAAAAATGTTACAGAAATGCTGCTATGATTTAGTAATTGATTTAATAAAATTATTAGACTCTCGTGATATTTATGTACACGATAGTTCTACCGATGAGGAAATAATGATGCCTGTATAATAAATTCACTTCAAAGTTCATAATATATTAAATATATACCAGCGAACGACAAAGGTGTACAATTTTCAATACATAGCACATATCGATATTCAAAAGTGTAGGATTATTAAAATTTAGGGGTACAAACAAATACGTTCACAGAAAGTTATGACTACCAACGGGTTCCATTATAAATAAGGTCGATAGGTGTAGCATAAATCAATAAAAAACGCTTTTTGTGTTGCTAAGGAATACGTACAAATATAGATATAAATCGATGGGTATCCATATATATATCTATAAGAGACAACGTTGTAGTGTTTGAAAAAAATTGTTTGCAGAGCTATAACAAAAGAAAAAATTATATTTGTTTTATGCAAAAATTGCAGTTCTTTATTTGGTATTAACTTTTTGAGTAAAAATAATTTTTGCATAAAAAAAGGCGTAAAATCTTCTAAAACGAGCTACAAGTGCAAGGAATGTGAAAAACTCTCAAAAAACTGCAAAAAGACGAAAATTTGCAATCACTTCTTATCGTTGAAAAAATTAGAATGTTTAATATCATTTAAAAGTCGATGAAAGAACAAAAAATAGAAAAAGTCACCCACATTGCAAAAAACGCGAAATTCCGCGAAAAGTTGCAAAGTTTTGAAAAAAGCCGTGAATTCTTCTAAAAAGACCTAAAAATGTAAAGAATGTGAAAGATTTGAAAATTATTGCGGATTTTCGAAATTTTTGCCACCAGCTTACCTTTTTCGTTTCGGTAGCTTTTTGTTTAAGGACCTTCATCTATTTTTAAGCTTTTACTATTTTCAAAAATGTTTGCAAAAATTAGCTTCAAAATAAAATTTTACCCTTTCGAAGTTAAGGCGAATTCCTTAATACAACTTTTGCTTAAGAATGGTCCATAATAATTACGAAACGAAATCCATAATAGAACTATAGACAAAAATTCTGGCAATACTTATCAAACAAAAAATGGGAAAATAAATGTGCTCATAGTCATTGGATACATATAGGTGTGCAGGGATAAACAAATATGAACATGAATACATAAAGGTATAAAATGAAAATATTTTGTATTGAAAATATTCAATATACTCGTATGTATACTAGAGTAATTTATTTATTTTTGTATCGCTTGTAATTCTCAGATATATATGTACATATATGTAAGAAAGTGAATGTTTTTATTATGTAATTCAGTTTATTTATTTACAAAGTTCAATAGAAGTTCATTAAATATTGCAAAATTAGTTTTAATTTACGGAATTACTTCAAGGTTAATATTTAAATAAGAATGTTAAACGCGGCAGTCTAATGAAGTTAAGCTTTTAATCAAACAACATTAAATCAGTTTTTAATCAACTCTAAACGACTTCAAATTACGACTTGTGTTTTCGACATCTACTTTCTGACTACTGATCATGAACAATTAAACTACAAAGGTTACAAGACAGATTCAATAAATGCTCTCTTATTGTAACGGCTTTTGCATTCCTTTATGTGTATGCTTAACCCTTCACAATCGGCCATCCTGTTCTTCATCTGTCCCGGATGATAGCAAATCTTCTTCGTTTCCATTAGAATATTTCCACATCTTCATGTGATCGGAACTCGTGCTCGTCTGGTTTGCACCCTCGAAATTGCCAACTCTGATAGCGTCATATCTTCCATTTCTTTTCATCTTTGTAACTCTGTATGGACCAATAAAGTCACTCGCCAACTTCTTTCCAGCCACGAACTGCGTACGCTTAATCGCAACCAAGTCGCCCACACTATACCCTATGTCGTCTTTACGTTTTTTATCGAATTGTTTCTTGTATGAAATCTGAGCTTTTTCAATTTGCTGTTTTACTTCTTTTCGGATTTCTTTCCGCTGTTGGTCGAAACCATCGAGCATTTCATCTTGCAACAACTTAAGCAAATCATCGTTTCTACTATTTTTCATTTTAACCCCAAACAAAACTTCGAAAGGAGTAAAACTTGTTGAGCAGTGCATATTCGAATTAATTGCGCTTTGCACTCTGCCGACATATCTATACCACTTCGATGGTTCCTCAGCTGACAATTTTGAAATTACTGACAAAACCGCTCTGTTTACTCGTTCTATTTGGCCATTGCTTCGGGGAACGCCTGTGGTTGTCAATATGTGCTGAATACTGTTGTCCTCGCAATACTGTTCAAATATTCTCGCCGTAAATGCTGTGCCTCTATCACTAATAATACGCCCTGGTTGACCAAATATTTCCGACCACATCTGCAGTTTCTTAGTACATTCTTCACTGTTCGTTGTTTTGGTTGGAAAAAGCCAGATAAATTTGGAGAACGCGTCTATCATGGCAAAAATATATTTATATTGTTTAGATGTTGCATCCATTGGTCCAAGGTGGTCAACATGAAGTGTGTCTAATGGACTTTCACCTTTTCCAATACAATTTAAATAGCCTTCCTTTTTGCCAAGTTTTTTGTTGTAAATGATGCAGCGGACGCAATTGCTAATAAACTGTTGCACCTTATGTTCGGCATGAGAGATATAAAAGTTTTGCTGTACTAAATGAATAGTTTTTTGCAATGCAAAGTGGCCAACATCATGCGCATCACGAATAACTTCAACTTCCATACTTTTCGGCACGACGAGTAAATCATTACCGTGGACTGCTTTGTATATTAAATCGCCTTTTCGTTTATAATCGCCGTATGGCCTTTCTTTTAAAATTTCGTTAATAGCTGTTATATACTCGTCTTTTCGTTGTGCTGCTTTAAATCTTGCTGTCAGTTCTGTAGAAATAGTATAAACTTTCAACGGATAACGGCTCATCTACATGTTTAATACGGCTACTTTGTCGATGTTCTACTGTAAAATTGTAATCTTGCAAATATAAAATCCACTGTGCTACTTGTCGAGGTACGTCTTGTTTAGTTGTTGTTTGCTTGAATGCGTTGCAGTCTGTTATTAATTTGAACTTTATTCCCAGCAAATAATGACGAAATTTTTGCAATGCTAGGTATGCCGCCTTAACTTCTAAAACATAACTATGCTGCTTTTCTTCTGAGGGTGATGTGCGTTTGCTCCAGTAGAAGACGGGATGCCAATGACCTTCAATCTTCTGTAACAACGTGGCACCGAAACCGTCTTTTAAGGCGTCTGTATGCACTTCGGTTTCAGCATAACGGCAATAAATTTTTAAAACGGGTTCACCAATTAGCGCTCCTTTCAATTTATCTACAGCCAGTCTTTCTTGTTCACCGATCCGAAATAATGCCTCTCTTCTTAAAAGATTTGTGAGCGGTTTAGCTATTAAAGCATAATTTTCGATAAATTTTCGAAAATATCCCGTCAACCCTAAGAACGATTGGACTGCTTTTACATCTTTCGGCATTGGGAATTTTTCGACGGCTTTAGTTTTTTCTTTGCCGGGCCATAAATTTCCACTTTCGATTGTATAACCTAGGAAGTCTATTCTTGTCTTCAAAAAACTACACTTTTTCCACTTAATTTTCAAGCCATACCGCGCAGCCACTTCAAGTACTTTTTCCAGCTTTCTGAGGTTTTCTTCAACATTACTACTATAAATTATAATGTCATCCATGTAAAGCTCCATGGAGTTATCATTGATTAGTGGTTGAAAAATGAAATTTACAAATCTTATAAATACAGCGGGTGAATTACAAAAGCCGAAAGGCGCAAAATTAAATTCAAACGTACCTTCTTTGGTTATGAAAGCGGTAAATTGTTTGCTGTTTTCCTTAATTGGCACATGGAAAAACCCATTTTCCAAATCCATTACTGAAAAATATTTTGCCGCCTGCAGTTTTTCCAGGATATCATCTATAAGTGGCACTGGGAACAAATCTCTCATCACCATACTATTTAATTTTCTAAAGTCAATGCACAGCCTGGATCTCCCATCTTTCTTTTTTACCACTACCACTCTACTAGCACTATCAGATACGGACGGTCTAACAATGCCTTCTGACAGCCAAATTTCAACCTGCTGCTTAACGACTTCTTCCTGCTCTGGTGGCAAACGGCTTGGGAGTTGACGAAACGGCCTATAATTGTCTGGAATGATTTTCATTTCTATTGGGCACTTCAAATCTTTTTTTATCGAACTGTAATTATCAATAATTTCTTCTACTTTTCCACGATGTGTATCGCAAATATCTATTTCGTTTTTTTCTTCTTCAACTATATTGTAAACGAACAGTTGATCTTCTTTAGTGTCAACAAAGGTGTAACCATCTTCATTTAAAGTCATGGTGAATTTCTTAATAAAGTCATAACCCAGCAAGCAATCATATTCGATTTTATTATCTGGTATCACCAGAAACTTGTGCAACGTTTTTATGCCATCAACTTCTATTTGCGCTTCAATACTCTTAGACGGTTTAACAGAGCCACTACCAAAGCCGTGAAGAGTTGAATAGTTCTTTTCAGCATATTCATATTCAATTTTTTTCGCGATGCTTTCTCTAATTAGCGTCGCGTCAGAGCCAGTGTCTATTAAACACCAAACGTCAGAACCACTCATAAGCACTTTTTTCATTCTTCTTTTGTCCATCAACATATTAACCTTTTTGAATTGCGCTTCTTTCTGTTTTTTCTTCATGCAGTCTTTTGATATATGGCCGTTGTCGTTGCAATAAAAACATTTAGTTTCTGCTTTACAATCTGATCTTTTATGATATGAAGAGCCGCAATTATAGCAATGTTCTTTCTTTCTCACATCTCCGTTATTTAGCACTTTTTGTGCGCTACGAATATTTGTTGCCTGATTATATTGTGTAGACGAAATTTTTTCTGCTATTTCGTAACTCTCCCGCAATTCTCTAAAAGTTTTTGCATTGTATAATGCATATTTGAGCTCGTTTTTGATTTTTATGCCATCGACTATATATTGTATTGTTGCTTTTTCTTCGACATTACCCAGCGAAGCAATCTTTTTCATACTCAATGTGTATTCATGGAAGGTTTCATTTTCTGTTTTTTTACGTGTGCTTAACTTCTTGTGTATTTCGCTGCTATCGTAGTCTTTTTTAAATTCGTTTGTCACTATTTCTTTCAAATGCTCGTAGTTGCTTACCGTTTCTGATTCTAAGAACAAGTTGGCTGTTTTTGACATTTTATTGCGCGCCTGTACGTATTTCTGTTTGTTGTTAAGACCATAAGCCAATGCATTCTGTTCGAAGTTAGAAAACCATCTGTCTACTGGGATCGATTCACCATCGAAATCGGGGATAACTTTACTGAAGTTTTCAACAGTAATATTGACTTTTTCAACTTCTTTTTCGTTTTTTAAAAGTGTTCTTGATAGAAGAGATATTAATTGTTGCATTTCGCTGTCGTTTTGACTGACGTTAGCTGCTGTGGCTACACTGTTGCCACTCGTTCTCAGATGACTTGGTATTTTTTCTCTTTCTTCACTCATGCTTTTATTTTCGTTTGATTCTAGATTGAAAAGTACTTTAGCAATTTCGATTTCCAATTCGTCTCTTTTATTTTCTTTTGTCTGCTGACCAAATGTTTCCAATTTCTTTTTTAACTGTTCTACGGAAAGTTTTCGTAGGTTTTGCTTTTTAATGTAATACTGTGCTACTGCTCGTGTGAAATGTGCTTTTGCGACCTTTGTATGACTTATCACGTTTTTCTTTTTACTAGACTTTTTATTTCTCATTAGCAAAATTGATCACGCGTTCTTTAATTTCAATTATAGCTTATTTTTATTGTAATTTTTGGCGGTTGAGCCCCCAAATGTAAGAAAGTGAATGTTTTTATTATGTAATTCAGTTTATTTATTTACAAAGTTCAACAGAAGTTCATTAAATATTGCAAAATTAGTTTTAATTTACGGAATTACTTCAAGGTTAATATTTAAATAAGAATGTTAAACGCGGCAGTCTAATGAAGTTAAGCTTTTAATCAAACAACATTAAATCAGTTTTTAATCAACTCTAAACGACTTCAAATTACGACTTGTGTTTTCGACATCTACTTTCTGACTACTGATCATGAACAATTAAACTACAAAGGTTACAAGACAGATTCAATAAATGCTCTCTTATTGTAACGGCTTTTGCATTCCTTTATGTGTATGCTTAACCCTTCACAATCGGCCATCCTGTTCTTCATCTGTCCCGGATGATAGCAAATCTTCTTCGTTTCCATTAGAATATTTCCACATCTTCATGTGATCGGAACTCGTGCTCGTCTGGTTTGCACCCTCGAAATTGCCAACTCTGATAGCGTCATATCTTCCATTTCTTTTCATCTTTGTAACTCTGTATGGACCAATAAAGTCACTCGCCAACTTCTTTCCAGCCACGAACTGCGTACGCTTAATCGCAACCAAGTCGCCCACACTATACCCTATGTCGTCTTTACGTTTTTTATCGAATTGTTTCTTGTATGAAATCTGAGCTTTTTCAATTTGCTGTTTTACTTCTTTTCGGATTTCTTTCCGCTGTTGGTCGAAACCATCGAGCATTTCATCTTGCAACAACTTAAGCAAATCATCGTTTCTACTATTTTTCATTTTAACCCCAAACAAAACTTCGAAAGGAGTAAAACTTGTTGAGCAGTGCATATTCGAATTAATTGCGCTTTGCACTCTGCCGACATATCTATACCACTTCGATGGTTCCTCAGCTGACAATTTTGAAATTACTGACAAAACCGCTCTGTTTACTCGTTCTATTTGGCCATTGCTTCGGGGAACGCCTGTGGTTGTCAATATGTGCTGAATACTGTTGTCCTCGCAATACTGTTCAAATATTCTCGCCGTAAATGCTGTGCCTCTATCACTAATAATACGCCCTGGTTGACCAAATATTTCCGACCACATCTGCAGTTTCTTAGTACATTCTTCACTGTTCGTTGTTTTGGTTGGAAAAAGCCAGATAAATTTGGAGAACGCGTCTATCATGGCAAAAATATATTTATATTGTTTAGATGTTGCATCCATTGGTCCAAGGTGGTCAACATGAAGTGTGTCTAATGGACTTTCACCTTTTCCAATACAATTTAAATAGCCTTCCTTTTTGCCAAGTTTTTTGTTGTAAATGATGCAGCGGACGCAATTGCTAATAAACTGTTGCACCTTATGTTCGGCATGAGAGATATAAAAGTTTTGCTGTACTAAATGAATAGTTTTTTGCAATGCAAAGTGGCCAACATCATGCGCATCACGAATAACTTCAACTTCCATACTTTTCGGCACGACGAGTAAATCATTACCGTGGACTGCTTTGTATATTAAATCGCCTTTTCGTTTATAATCGCCGTATGGCCTTTCTTTTAAAATTTCGTTAATAGCTGTTATATACTCGTCTTTTCGTTGTGCTGCTTTAAATCTTGCTGTCAGTTCTGTAGAAATAGTATAAACTTTCAACGGATAACGGCTCATCTACATGTTTAATACGGCTACTTTGTCGATGTTCTACTGTAAAATTGTAATCTTGCAAATATAAAATCCACTGTGCTACTTGTCGAGGTACGTCTTGTTTAGTTGTTGTTTGCTTGAATGCGTTGCAGTCTGTTATTAATTTGAACTTTATTCCCAGCAAATAATGACGAAATTTTTGCAATGCTAGGTATGCCGCCTTAACTTCTAAAACATAACTATGCTGCTTTTCTTCTGAGGGTGATGTGCGTTTGCTCCAGTAGAAGACGGGATGCCAATGACCTTCAATCTTCTGTAACAACGTGGCACCGAAACCGTCTTTTAAGGCGTCTGTATGCACTTCGGTTTCAGCATAACGGCAATAAATTTTTAAAACGGGTTCACCAATTAGCGCTCCTTTCAATTTATCTACAGCCAGTCTTTCTTGTTCACCGATCCGAAATAATGCCTCTCTTAAAAGATTTGTGAGCGGTTTAGCTATTAAAGCATAATTTTCGATAAATTTTCGAAAATATCCCGTCAACCCTAAGAACGATTGGACTGCTTTTACATCTTTCGGCATTGGGAATTTTTCGACGGCTTTAGTTTTTTCTTTGCCGGGCCATAAATTTCCACTTTCGATTGTATAACCTAGGAAGTCTATTCTTGTCTTCAAAAAACTACACTTTTTCCACTTAATTTTCAAGCCATACCGCGCAGCCACTTCAAGTACTTTTTCCAGCTTTCTGAGGTTTTCTTCAACATTACTACTATAAATTATAATGTCATCCATGTAAAGCTCCATGGAGTTATCATTGATTAGTGGTTGAAAAATGAAATTTACAAATCTTATAAATACAGCGGGTGAATTACAAAAGCCGAAAGGCGCAAAATTAAATTCAAACGTACCTTCTTTGGTTATGAAAGCGGTAAATTGTTTGCTGTTTTCCTTAATTGGCACATGGAAAAACCCATTTTCCAAATCCATTACTGAAAAATATTTTGCCGCCTGCAGTTTTTCCAGGATATCATCTATAAGTGGCACTGGGAACAAATCTCTCATCACCATACTATTTAATTTTCTAAAGTCAATGCACAGCCTGGATCTCCCATCTTTCTTTTTTACCACTACCACTCTACTAGCACTATCAGATACGGACGGTCTAACAATGCCTTCTGACAGCCAAATTTCAACCTGCTGCTTAACGACTTCTTCCTGCTCTGGTGGCAAACGGCTTGGGAGTTGACGAAACGGCCTATAATTGTCTGGAATGATTTTCATTTCTATTGGGCACTTCAAATCTTTTTTTATCGAACTGTAATTATCAATAATTTCTTCTACTTTTCCACGATGTGTATCGCAAATATCTATTTCGTTTTTTTCTTCTTCAACTATATTGTAAACGAACAGTTGATCTTCTTTAGTGTCAACAAAGGTGTAACCATCTTCATTTAAAGTCATGGTGAATTTCTTAATAAAGTCATAACCCAGCAAGCAATCATATTCGATTTTATTATCTGGTATCACCAGAAACTTGTGCAACGTTTTTATGCCATCAACTTCTATTTGCGCTTCAATACTCTTAGACGGTTTAACAGAGCCACTACCAAAGCCGTGAAGAGTTGAATAGTTCTTTTCAGCATATTCATATTCAATTTTTTTCGCGATGCTTTCTCTAATTAGCGTCGCGTCAGAGCCAGTGTCTATTAAACACCAAACGTCAGAACCACTCATAAGCACTTTTTTCATTCTTCTTTTGTCCATCAACATATTAACCTTTTTGAATTGCGCTTCTTTCTGTTTTTTCTTCATGCAGTCTTTTGATATATGGCCGTTGTCGTTGCAATAAAAACATTTAGTTTCTGCTTTACAATCTGATCTTTTATGATATGAAGAGCCGCAATTATAGCAATGTTCTTTCTTTCTCACATCTCCGTTATTTAGCACTTTTTGTGCGCTACGAATATTTGTTGCCTGATTATATTGTGTAGACGAAATTTTTTCTGCTATTTCGTAACTCTCCCGCAATTCTCTAAAAGTTTTTGCATTGTATAATGCATATTTGAGCTCGTTTTTGATTTTTATGCCATCGACTATATATTGTATTGTTGCTTTTTCTTCGACATTACCCAGCGAAGCAATCTTTTTCATACTCAATGTGTATTCATGGAAGGTTTCATTTTCTGTTTTTTTACGTGTGCTTAACTTCTTGTGTATTTCGCTGCTATCGTAGTCTTTTTTAAATTCGTTTGTCACTATTTCTTTCAAATGCTCGTAGTTGCTTACCGTTTCTGATTCTAAGAACAAGTTGGCTGTTTTTGACATTTTATTGCGCGCCTGTACGTATTTCTGTTTGTTGTTAAGACCATAAGCCAATGCATTCTGTTCGAAGTTAGAAAACCATCTGTCTACTGGGATCGATTCACCATCGAAATCGGGGATAACTTTACTGAAGTTTTCAACAGTAATATTGACTTTTTCAACTTCTTTTTCGTTTTTTAAAAGTGTTCTTGATAGAAGAGATATTAATTGTTGCATTTCGCTGTCGTTTTGACTGACGTTAGCTGCTGTGGCTACACTGTTGCCACTCGTTCTCAGATGACTTGGTATTTTTTCTCTTTCTTCACTCATGCTTTTATTTTCGTTTGATTCTAGATTGAAAAGTACTTTAGCAATTTCGATTTCCAATTCGTCTCTTTTATTTTCTTTTGTCTGCTGACCAAATGTTTCCAATTTCTTTTTTAACTGTTCTACGGAAAGTTTTCGTAGGTTTTGCTTTTTAATGTAATACTGTGCTACTGCTCGTGTGAAATGTGCTTTTGCGACCTTTGTATGACTTATCACGTTTTTCTTTTTACTAGACTTTTTATTTCTCATTAGCAAAATTGATCACGCGTTCTTTAATTTCAATTATAGCTTATTTTTATTGTAATTTTTGGCGGTTGAGCCCCCAAATGTAAGAAAGTGAATGTTTTTATTATGTAATTCAGTTTATTTATTTACAAAGTTCAACAGAAGTTCATTAAATATTGCAAAATTAGTTTTAATTTACGGAATTACTTCAAGGTTAATATTTAAATAAGAATGTTAAACGCGGCAGTCTAATGAAGTTAAGCTTTTAATCAAACAACATTAAATCAGTTTTTAATCAACTCTAAACGACTTCAAATTACGACTTGTGTTTTCGACATCTACTTTCTGACTACTGATCATGAACAATTAAACTACAAAGGTTACAAGACAGATTCAATAAATGCTCTCTTATTGTAACGGCTTTTGCATTCCTTTATGTGTATGCTTAACCCTTCACATATATATATTTTTTTTGATAGAATAATTATTATGTCATGTCTAAATACAAATATTCGGTTAAATTTTTTAACACTAAATTTAAATCAATAGAAATAATGGAAAGTTGTGCTATATATTGACTATATATTGAATTTAAAAATATGTACCTTTTATTCTTTTTTTTTGTGTACTTGAAGTGCACTTTTTCAATAATTTTTAACATGTTTTACTGATTTTTTTAATAATAAATAAAATGTTGCATTATGAATAGAATTTGTTTAGCCTTTGTTTAGCTTTCGCTGGCCTTCTTAAAAATCCGATTTAGTGAATGGTGTATAAGACTACAGTAAGCGTGTGCTTGCTTGAATTATTTTCTCTCAGATCGCAGCCGTTTGGTAACACATCTGATAAATGTCTAGTGCGGTTATTTGTTGGGCTTTGTGCCCGACGTAAAGATTGAGACGCACCTCTGTATACTTTGTGACTGTTTTTATACAAATTTAAAGTTTGAAAAGTATGTCAAGTTTTTTAGTCAAACTAATAAAAAAAATTTCAAGGCAAACGAAACATCAATACAAATAATACGAATAGTTTTTATAAATTATAAATTATAAATTTTTGTGAATTTTTTACTTCCAAAGATCAGCGCAATACGCTTGCTTGCAACAAAAAAAAATAAACCAAAATGCAAGAAGCAATTAATACCATTTCATCTCTTCATATGCCTTCAGATAATTATAGTGAACTAAAGAACACTTCAAGGATTGCAGAAAAACCCAATATATCGACCGATAGCCATCATGATAATCGTCAAGTAGATATAAGTGAGTAAGAAACTGTAAAATACCACGACAAGACAGAAAATATCAAAGGTGAAGACCACTAACGCAAGTTTCAATTTGAACAAAAATACCAATGACAAATAAAAAACTACTCAGGAAGTATACATATGTACATAAGAAGAAAATTCTTCCAAATATTTTCACAGCAGCAGACGAATACTATTTTGATTTTTGCTGATCCATATTTCTTCTTAAATTACTCGTCAAGTGTTCTTAATTTTTTTTATTAGCAATAACAAAAATTAACATTTTTAGCTATTTAGTTTTTTATTGAACAAAAATGAAACTTGCAAATTGTACATAATTTTTAAATTTTCGATTTATTAAAGCTCTGACAGGAGGTTGTTAACAAGCGCACAGAAACTTCCTTGATCGAATGTGACCAGTACAGCGGGTAGCACCTTCTTCATGTTCCAAAAAAAAAAAAAAAAAAAAAAAAAAAAAAAAAAAACACAGGAAAATCAAAACAAAAAAAAAACAAATGAAAACACTGAATCGGTAAGTAAAAAGTGATCCATATACTATTAGATTAATTAGGAGACTCGGGCTCAGAAAATTAAAGTTTTTATTTTAAAATGCGCTCATTTCTTAACATGTACCTAGTATCTGACCGAATAATCCGATTCAAATATTTCAATCGGCTAATTATTCCGACTATTTCGCCAGCACTATTTTTTTCTATATTTTCTACAAAAAATTGAATTTACTCTTTATTTTTTTATTTATTTTGGAGAAATCGCAAAAAGGAATTTGTATAAATGAAAAAAAAATTACCTCAGGCTTATGATGATTTATGATCAACTTCGGTTGCACCAGGGATAATATGGACAGTACAATTGCACTTTTTCAGTACTATTTCATAAACTGTGCTTATGAAGTCAACCTATATTATAGAATAGAGAGGTGCACCAATTACATGATTAGCGTGAATCATGTATGATCGTGATTAATTTTTTGTTTCAATCACATGAGCGTGCGTCCGTGACCGTGAGTGTGCTTGAGGGAACTTTAATGAGATAGTTGCGATTTTTTTGCTAATTTTTTTCATTTAAATTCTTATTTTCTTTATTTAAAATTATTTCATTTTTTTCGTCTTTCGTGAGCGTGAATTTTCGTGATTGTGACTTTTTCGTGAAGGTATATAAGAAGGTGAAGGGTGTATAAGATTTGGCACAGCCGAATACACCGCTCTTACTTGTTTAATGTTTTTTTCCTCTTCACGATGTTTATAAGATATTTTTTGTGGATAAGCGAATAAAGGCATTATATTGATTTTTTCACATAAAGATTAGTTTAAAAGCTGTTTTTTGGTATTTAAAAAATAAATTAAAAAAATAAATTTTACACTTTTTATACAAAAACAAACAAACAAGGTTTTTAAAAGTAAAGGTAGCAAATGTATAAATTATGTTTTATACCACAAAAAAATTAGAACGTCTGGTGTTAGGCCCAAAAAATATAGGAGTGCAGGGATATAAACAAATATGAACATGAATACATAAAGGTATAAAACTAAAATATTTTGTATTGAAAATATACAATATATGTATACTAGAGTAATTTATTTATTTTTGTATCGCTTGTAATTCTCTGATATATATGTACATATATATACATATTTGTTTGATAGAAAAATTATTATGTCATGTCTAAATAAAAATATTCGGTTAAATTTTTTAACACTAAATTTAAATCAATAGAAATAGCGGAAAGTTATGCTATATATTGACTATATATTGAATTTAAAAATATGTACGGATTTTTTTAATAATAATTAAAATGTTGCATTATGAATAGAATTTGTTTAGCCTTTGTTTAGATTTCGCTGGCCTTTTTAAAAATCCGATTTAGTGAATGGTGTATAAGACTACAGTAAGCGTGTGCTTGCTTGAATTATGTTCTCTCAGATCGCAGCCGTTTGGTAACACATCTGATAAATGTCTAGTGCGGTTATTTGTTGGGCTTTGTGCCCGACGTAAAGATTGAGAGGCACCTCTGTATACTTTGTGACTGTTTTTATTCAAATTTAAAGTTTGAAAAGTGTCAAGTTTTTTAGTCAAAATAATAAAAAAAATTTCAAGGCAAACGAAACATCAATACAAATAATACGAATAGTTTTTATAAATTATAAATTATAAATTTTTGTGAATTTTTTACTTCCAAAGAACAGTGCAATACGCTTGCCTGCAACAAAAAAAAACCAAAATGCAAGAAGCAATTAATACCATTTCATCTCTTCATATGCCTTCAGAGAATTATAGTGAACTAAAGAACACTTCAAGGGTTGCAGAAAAACCCAATATTTCGACCGATAGCCATCATGATAATCGTCAAGTAGGTATAAGTGAGTACGAAACTGTAAAATACCACGACAAGACAGACAATATCAAAAGTTGAGACCACTAACGTAAGTTTCAATTTGAACAAAAATGCCAATGACAAATAAAAAACTACTCAGGAAGTATACATACATAAGAAGAAAATTCTTCCAAATATTTTCACAGCAGCAGACGATTACTATTTTAATTTTTGATGGTCCGTATTTCTTCTTAAATTACTCGTCAAGTGTTCTTAATTTTTTTATTAGCAATAACAAAAATTAACATTTTTAACTAGTTAGATTTTTATTGAACAAAAATAAAACTTGCAAATTGTACATAATTTTTAAATTTTCGATTTATTAAAGCTCTGACAGGAGGTTGATAACAAGCGCACAGAAACTTCCTTGATCGCAGGTAACTAGGACAGCGGCACCAAAAAAAAACAAATTAAAACACTGAATCGGTAAGTAAAAAGTTATCCATATACTATTACATTAATTAGGAGACTCGGGCTCAGAAGACTAAAATTTTTATTTTAAACTGTGCACATTTTTTAACATGTAGTTAGTGTCTAACCGAATAATCCGATTCAAATATTTCAATCGGCTAATTATTCCGACTATTTCGGCAGCACTATTTTTTTATATATTCTGCAAAACATTGAAATTACTCTTTACTTTTTTATTTATTTTGGAGAAATAACAAAAAAGAAATTGGTATAAATGAAAAAAAAATTAGCTCAGGCTTTTGACGATATATGATCAACTTCGGTTGCACCAGGGATAATAAAGACAGTACAATTGCACTTTTTCAGTACTATTCTAATAAGATATTTTAAAAACTTGCCACTTCTATGCTTAAACTCATATTTATCCGTTTTAGATTTCCATTTTAATTTTAAAAAAGAAAATTAATTTTCCATAAGTAAGAAATAAATCACCTTTAAATACTATGTCAAATTTTATTTAGATACAAGATTTTCTAAAGTCCAGCATATCTTGTCATCAGAAATTTAAAAATTCAAATATCAAAGAAGTAAAATATCTTAACGAAGCAACACCGGATATTATTTGTTATTTATTATAAGTTATAAGACCAACACATGGTAGTCAACTTCTCAAATCTTAGGTCCTCTATGACCTTTGCACCTTTTATATTTTATTAATATTTATTTTATTATTAGTTTATTATATTTTCAGAGTCGGTATTAGCTTATGTGTAGTAGTCGTCTTCTCTGAATTCATTTGATGAGTGACGGGTTTTCTTAAATTACCATGATCTATAGCTAAATTGTGCAAGTGCTATAGCGGTATATACATTTATTCTAATTGAGATCAGCATTTACAAAAAATGCAATCACTAATTACTGTCTTAACTTTAAATGAATGCAATAAATATGCAATAACACTACAGTTACCATTACTTTTGCAATATATAGCGCTGTGCGGTATCATCAATTTTCCTTTTATAGCAAACAGAATAAAACATACATACATCTATGATTGCTTCTCAATCATGCGATCATAAACTATTACAAAGTTTTATAAATCTGCTATTATCTAAGAACTTGGTGAATATATCAGCTAATTGATCCACTGTTCTCATAGGCTTCACGTTCTGTAGACTTTTCTCCAATTTGTTTTTCAAATATGTCCCAAGCAATAATTACTTACAAATGAAATCTCCTTATCTTTTGCTCTTTTGACATTCTTCGTAAATTCCAACAAGGCAGCAGAATCCGTTGGTGGTAGTCCCGTTCACACTGCCACCAAATTAAAATTTTCAAAATAAATTTTCACACGAAATTGCCACTCATCGTAACCGCGACCGTTAAGTTGTGGTATACATACGATATCTTTAAGATCGCCCATAACCTATTCATCGTTTGTTGGTCTTATAAAAATTTATTAATGTTACAAAGCCAACTGTAAATAGTATTTAACAAGAGAATGAACACAAATTTTCTTTTTATAGCAAACAATATAAAACATAATTGTATAATTTCCTCTTAATTATGCGATCATAAACTATTGCAAAGTTTTGTAAATCTGCTATTATCTAAGAACTTGGTGAATATATAGTATGTAATGAAGTAAACGTATTCTGCTTTACATAAAGATGTTGATACTGTCGTTTTCTATTAGCTCAGGAAACTACTCTTCTATATACTTTAAAAACAACGCTAACTGATATTTTACTTCGTCACTGGCCCAATCTGCATCAGCATAGCCAAGTAAAGACTATCTTGTATACTGTTAGCATTGTAAGTAAATGCCTTCCAAGTGATTTTTTCACTGTTTGCCACATTTCATCTGAATGGTATTGGGGGAAACGACCCAAGCATCCTACTGAAAACAGATGTCAGGTCTAACACACAGCAATTCCTTATTCAGAGGTGTGTTCATTGCGTTACAATTCATCATTGCAAATTTTTAAAAAATGTGATATTATTATATTTTCACAAACTTTTTCAAATTTCATCCCCAAGAGTATTCCGTAATCCGACAATTAAAGTTTTTTTAGATAAATGATTCTTCAGAAGTTCAATAAGTTTAACATTATTATTTGCAATTAACAGTCATACGCATACATACATGATTACAAATAATAAATCAGAACTATTAAATATCGTGTATAAACGATAAGATTCTTATGTAGGAATGATGTTTTGCCATCAACTTAATATAGACATAAGTTTTTCTTAACAGTCATAGCCAATATTACACGAACAATTTATTCATAGAATTCATAGTTGCGAAATTCTTCAATATTTTTATTTAATGTATATTTAAAATACAAAATATTTAAAAGTTTTAATATAAGTATATTTCTTTATTTTATTCAATAATTATTTAATATAATATTTATAAAAAGAAATGGTTTTGATTCTTGATCGATAGAAAACTTAATTATTAATGAAAAAATGTTTGACAAAAATATTATAGTAATTTCAAGGAAAATATAATTAATAACGTGTTTATACATACATTTAAAAGATAACAGTTACAGAGTACAATAATAAGGAATGATGGTTGCACATATAACTGTAGATGCGCAGGTTTCATTAAAATCGCCGTCTTTCCGAACAGGGCCTTGTAATGCATTGGGAGTCAATTCTCATCACACTTAATTTTAAGAACACATTCTGATTTTAGTAATTTGATATTTTTTAGGTGCTTGACAATTTTCCAAACTGAATCCATTGACAACAATTGTTCTTTAATAGCTTTGTAGAACTCGGCCACATCATGACGAATAGAAATATCAGAGAATTGACTGCGCATATGATGTATACAAAAATAAATTAAAGAAATTTACCTGCACTTCACTGCTTTCAACTGCATCAGCATCATCATTGTTATTACTATTCATGTTATAGATTTCATTACACTCATCCTGCTCAGCATAGGTTACATCTTGATCAAAACTTAATAAATTATTCTCTGACCTACTTTCACTTGTACTAGTTAGGTCACTAGCACGTACATAATCCCTTTCTTGCATGTTACTTTTTACTACATACTATTAAACAGGTTCGATTTTCCGTTTGCCTGTATTGGGAAAATTAGTTTCGGCAAACTTCACATCTCTTGAAGCTACTATCTTTTTGGTTTTCATATCCCAGAGCTTGTAACCACTTGGAACGTAACCGATCATAACTAGTTCTTCGCATTTAGCATCGCGTTATTTGCGTTTTTGTTTCGGTACCCAAGCATGAGATTTACAACTAAATATTTTTAGCGAGCATATATTTGGCCTATACCCGAAACATATCTGTGCAAGTGTAACGTCTTGTGAGAGTGCTTTTTTTACTTCTGCTAATTATGTACACTCCAGCTAAATCTGCTTCATTCCACTTATATTTAGGCACACTTGATTCTACCAGCGCTCTATTGAATTGCTCCTCCACTCAATTTTTTTGAGGGAAATAAACTAAGGTTTCTTCTACTTGAATACCTTTTTGTTTGTAGCAATGCTTTTGCTCTTTTGATCCGTAATCCCGGCGATGATCTATAATGAGTCTTCAAATTGAAGTTCTAAATTTAGCTGTAACCATCCCTTCATATTCTATGAAACTTAAACACTTCAGACTTCAATTTGATTGCATATACCATTAAAAATTCCGTAAAATCATCAATGAATGATATAAAATAGTTGGAGCCATCCCAAGATAAAGGATATATTAGGCCACACACATAAAGTTTCAGTTATGGTTGAAAATATTTATATATTTTTTTGTTAGCCAAATAAATAAACTATGATTGACCAATGTGACCTTATAACATGTCTAGTATATTTATTTGTTGTTACTACGAGAGGGATCTTTTGAAAATTTTGGGACTTGGATATTTAAATAGACTTATTTGTTTTATTTGATAATGCAGTGAAATATAGACAACCAAAAATCTGCCACTTCCTTTTTTCTATCAAATTACTCCTAAAACTATCAACAAATTTAGTATTTTATTTAAAAAAACACGTTTAATAAATTTAGTTACTCTTCTGTGCGACACGTGAAATGTTCCCTGAGCGTGTGAGTTCTCGATCGCGATCGCAGTTGTCCACCGTGGTCTTGGAATTTAAACCTTTAAACTTTTAAATTTAGGGCTAAATGGGACGTAAATGATATGGTGTTGCCAATGGCCCACAATCTACGCAAGACTTCAAAGATCGAATTCGTTGTGTTATCGAGGATATACAGCTCTGAATATGCAAATTGGTGATGGAAAACTTTATGAAAACTGTGGAGAGCAGCATCAGAACATTCCTAGAGCACCGAATTTAGTAAAAGCGACATAGAATAAAATTAGTGGTTAGGATGAAGAAAATCAATCTTGTAGCTTTTGACGAGTAAACATTTTCTTCAAGTGGGTGTGTTAAGGGAAAAAAACAATGTTGGCGGCAATACAGCGAGATAAGAAGAAGACAGAGTATAAGTGATAAAAAGGGAATTTTTCTCATAAGAAATGGGAAAAAGGGAAATGTCAAATAAATATGTAGGATAAGATTTTCGATATATAGAATCGATAGCCATTTGTTTTGTTTTTAATTGAACTAAAGCACATTAAATTGGAGCTTGTGGAAATAGTGGGAAATTTGGAATATTACATTAAATTTTGATTTGAAACTACGCATTAAATTGTGTGCGGACGACCCATTAAATTGGGATATTAAATTGTCGAGAACGCTAACTTGTACGGAGGTATAGAGATAAATAAAAAAAAAAGAAATCGTTAAGTATTTTTGTTATTTATTATCTATATTAGTTTTGCAGTGCGAATAAATTGGAGTACATTTAACTGCGTAGAAAAAAATGAGTGTAGTAAGATTATTTCTATGTGAAAACATAGACAAATCGTTACTGCGGAATGAATGGGAAAAATGGTATAGGTCCCTCTCTATATATTCAATCTGAAGATACAAAAGACGAGGTGAAGAGGAAGAAATTGCTTCATCTAGGCGGCTCGCAGTTACAGGAGGTTGTGTTTAATATTCCAGGAGCCTTAGTGGAATATGACGGAGGGGAAAAGATTAAGTATTTAAAGTCCTAGTCGATAAACTAAATGAATATTTCTCGCCAAAGCGGAATTCGACTTTTGATAGACATTTATTTAGAAGTCTCACGCTATGGAAATATAAGATTTTAATAAGTTTTAATGCGCCTCAGAAACCAAGGATCTAAATGCGAATTTGCATCCAATCCAAATGAAATTAAAGAAATCTACATAAAAGATAAAATAATTGGCTTCGTGGGCACCAATAGATTTAAAAAGGATGTTTTTGGAAAAAGAACAAAGCGTAGATGAGGTAATTATTGCTTGCCAAATTCACGAGCAAATAAATAAGCAATCGCAAAGTATGCTGTCCAAGATAGAAGGCGACACCGAAAATCCAGTTTCTACAAGAACTGAGTGGACAAAACGGGCAAGTGATGAATGTGGAAAATGTGGCCAAAAAGGGCATTTAATTAGCGATTTTTCTCTGTCCAGCCAGGAAGAGCAAGTGTAACAAATGTGGGCTAATCGGACACTGCTCGGAAATGTACAACCAAGAACAATAAACGTAGATCAGATGATTATGAACGCGGAAGCTCCAAACAGCGGCGAATTCAAACGTCAAAGGTAAGATGCATAGAGGAAAAAATTACAAACCAAAGATGTTCCTGATTTCGATTGTTTTAAAATTTATGATAATTTGACTATGGATGAAATGATGAAGTGCCGCATAGGAGGCCGTGGTATCTCGATGATTATTGACTCGGGATCACGTTTTAATATCTTAAGCCAAATAGATTGGGGAATGCTTCAAAGCTGTGGTGCAGTTTTATTAAATGTTCGTGAGAATTCGGTAAACCAATTTAAAGCATATGCTGCGAATCAGCCTTTGAAAATAATATCTGTGTTTGAGGCACCCATATCAGTTGGGGAGTGCTCAGAAGTAATTGCCACATTTTAAGTGGTTGAAAACGGAAGTCAGTCACTTCTGGGTCGAGCGACGTCAATTCAACTCAAGGTGTTTAAGCTTGGACTGAGTGTAGATAAGATAAATCATGTTGAAAATTAGGAATCGTCTCCAAAAATCAAAAATACCACCATCGAATTGGCCATAGATCTAGCTGTAAAACCGGTTAAACAACCATTACGGCGAATACCAGTTGCTCTTGAGAAAAAAGTAGATGAAAAGTTAAATGAAGCCCTCAAACAAGACATTATTGAACCGGTTTCGGTACCGAAGTCATGGACTTCGCTTTTAGTTGCCGTTTCGACTCTGCGTTGACATGCGATGTACCAATAAAGCTGTTCTTCGGGAAAACTATCCGCTACCGACTTTTGATACATTCATGACGAAATTGAGAGGAGCCAAATTGTTTTCCAGACTAGATTTAAAGTGGGCATATTATCAATTAGAGTTTCATCAATCAAGTCGTGATATTACCACATTTATAACTCACAAGGGACTTTTCCGCTACAAGAGATTGATGTTCGGAATTAACTCGGCCCCTAAAATTTTTGAAGAAAATAATAGAGGAGCTTTAATCTCCTTATAGTAATGCTTTAAATTATATTGATGATATAATAATTTTCGGCAATACTGAAGAAAACATGATAATGCCGTTAAACAAGTGCTGCAAATATTCAGAGATAATGATGTATTGCTGAACGATGATAAAAGTGTATGCCGCGTTAGAAAACTTAAATTTTTGGGGCATATATTATCAGGTGACGGAATATATCCCGACCCTGACAGGGTAAAAATAATTATAGAATTCCGACATCCGCAAACAAAAGAAGGAATAAGAAGTTTTCTGGACCTAATAACTTATGTCGGAAAATTTATTCCAGATTTCTGTCCTTCGGATACCTTAAATAGTTATTAGCCTTTTCGTTATGAGTTATCTTCATTTTCGTTGCGAGGAACGCGCATTGTTGTACCGAAAATTCTTCGAACCAAATTATTAGAACTGGCTCTTGAGGGGCACCCGGGAGAGTCGGCGATGAAGAGGAGGGTAAGATCCAAAGTTTGGTGGCCTCGTGTTGACAGAGAAGTGGAATCATTCGTGAAAAATTGCTGGGATTGCTTATTAGTGTCACAAGCAAATAATTCGGCTCCTATGAAGAGACACGCGTTCCCAAATGGTCTATGGCAATGTGTCGCTACAGATTTACTTGGTCCACTGCCGAATAACGGTTACGTTTTTGTTTTAATTGCTTATTACTCTCGCTATCAGGAAGTACAGTTTATAAGCACTTATTAACATTTTACGTGGGATCTTTTGTCGATTGGTTATAACGCATTTAATAAGAGCTGATAATGGCAGACAATATGTTAGCGTCGAATTTAAGAACTTCTGCAAGGACAATAATATAAAGTTAATAACTACACCTACTTATTGGCCACAGGCAAATAGAGAGGTCGAAAATATGAATCGTTCACTAGTGAAACAACTTAAATTTGCCCACACCACTAGACAAGATTACAAAATAAATATTCAGAAATATATCATGATGTATAACGTAACACCCCACGGCACAACGAAATGTGATATTTCCACATAAGCTTCACCAACATTTGATTCAACGGAGTATGAGTTACTAGAAAGGAATGCGAACGAGGTGACGATAACTGGGAGTGGGAAGAAATTTCGAAATAATATTAGTCACATTAAGAAGTTTCCAACAATCGAAATTGTCGACACAAATATTGATACATCAGTTCCAGAATCCGTGTCATCCGAATCTTCAACACCAGCCCTCGATTCCGGAATACGTTTGAAGTTTAAAAATATAGGAGGGATGTGGAGAGCAGCATCAGAACATTCACAGAGCAACGAATAGAGTAAAAACGACATAGAATAAAATGAGTAGTTAGTATGAAGAAAATCAGTCTTGTAGTAGCTTTTGACGAGTAAAGTTGTATTCTCAAGAAAGTATCATTAAATTAAACCTAAACTATTTTATTCATCTACAGGCTAGAAAAGGTATGTTGTTAAAAAACCTTGATGAATGGTTCGAGTTGTGAAATTCAATAAAGTAGAACATTTAATGCAATTTTATTTTTCGGCAACATATACAAAAAATAAAAAGGTATGTTGTTAAAAAAAACCATGGCCCTACAGGCATAGTCATCGCGGTCATTCGGCTGACTTTGTTTTCCCTCATCTTTACAATTAAATACACGTCTCATGATTTCACTTAAAAATATTATTGTTTTACATATCAAAATGAGACCTGCTATTAGAAGACCGTATAGATAGCTAAAAACTAGATTAATTAAATAAAGAAACGATTTTTTATATTAGTATTATTTTACAGCGCATTTTTAAATTGTCACCTTCACCGAGAACTCAACTGTTGACTAAACATTTGTCCATTTCTAACTTAAAAGCTTTCGCCATTGGATTTCCATCAATGTATTTTTTGTCTTCAGAATACTTTCGTTTGTATGGGTGTTTTTTATTGATGTATAGAACTTTAAGTTGGCATCACTTTTTTAACTGGCGGCCATTTTGTCAGCTGTCAAGTGATTAATATTTAGTTTGGTTTGCCATTTCATCATGAACAGGTTGACAAAAGAACAACGCTTGCAAATCCTGCAAATTAATTTCGAAAATAATGGTTCAGTTCACGAAGTTTACCGCAAACTCCGTCCATTTTATGGTCGACATAATCGTCCATCAGAGCAATTAATTCGGTTAACCATGGATCGTTTTCGCACTACGTTTACTCTATGTGATAATACGCATCCGCAGAGACGTCGAACAGTGCGCACCGAAGAAACAATTGCCGCTGTAGAGCAAAGTGTTGAAGAGGACCCGAATGAAATGATTCGCCACCGTGCACAGCAATTGGAGCTTTGTCCATCAACTTTATGGAAGATTTTGCGCAAAGATCTTGCCTTGAGATCTTACAAGATCCAGCTTGTGCAAGAATTAAAGCCGCGAGACCATGCAATGCGTCGTGATTTTGGTGTAGGAGACCCTTGAGACGCCATTACATCCACAAAAACTGACTGTTTGGTGTGCTCTATGGGCTGGTGGAGTCATTGGGCCATACTTCTTCCAAAATAATGCTGGAGAGTCAGTTACCGTTAATGGAGACCGGTATAGAGCCACGATAACCTACTATTTTGTTCCCAAATTGGATGGCATGAATGTGGATGAGTTGTGGTTCCAACAAGACGGCGCTACATGCTACACAGCTAGGGTTGCCAGAAGGGCCTGATTTGGCCTGATTGTCAAGTTTTTTAATGCGCGTCAAGTGTCAAGTGAAAAAGTGATTTGTCAAGCTTTTTTGTAAGTTAACTTTTTTTCTCAAATTTATTCTAGCTATGTAATAATACTTAAAAAAGTATGTGTATATTTCTAAAAAACAAATCTAAAGCCCATATTTTTACTATCAATAGAACTAAGGACTAATATGATACATATTTTTTTTTGTGCAATTATAGTTTAAAAAATAACTATAACTATAACTTTCTGTACAATTATTATAAAAGTGCCAACACTGATATTTACCCCATTACTCAACACTAGTAAATTGACAACATTGAACCAGAGAAGCAAGTCGTGAACTTAGCCAGCTTAGCCGACTTGATATATCCATGGTGGAATAATACAGGCGGCTTTTCATTGTTTTTTTAATAAAACTTATGTGTTTGAAGAATTGTCAAGTTATTTATGGAAATTATTATTTATTTATTATAGACTAGCTAAAATCTCTCAGCAAAATTGTTTTTACGAGTAAAAGTTAAAATTTAATTCCTATTTTCCCAATAATAATTATCCAGAAGTTCTTCTTTAAAAACTAAAAATCTCTTTTATATATTTAGTATGAGTGTTTTTACTTGTCAAGTTTTTTTTCCAAAATCAAGTTTTTTTTTGGTCAATGTCAAGCTTTTTGACAAATTAGATCTGGCAAGCCTACACACAGCGCACGTCACAATCGATTTATTGAAGGAAACATTCGATGAGCGCATAATTTCGCGGAATGGACCTGTCTATTGGCCACCAAGATCGTGTGATTTGACACCATTGGATTATTTTCTTTGGGGATATGTGAAGTCGCTCGTCTACGCCAACAAACCAGAAACGTTAGGGGACTTGGAAGCCAACATTCGTGGCGTTATTGCCAACATACGGCCCCGTATGCTCGAAAAAGTGGTTGAAAATTGGACCTGTAGAATTGGCTTTATTCGAGCCAGCCGCGGCGGCCACATGCCCGAAATCATATTTAAACATTAATGGCATAAAATTATCCTTCCAATAAAGCCAAATTGATGGACATTAAAACGATTTTCTTGTGTTTTATTTCAATTCGAAGTTCTATACCTTTTAAAAAAACACCCTGTATTACATTGGCTTAATTTTTAAATACCTCAAGATGATTTTATTGGTTCAGTAGAAAAAAATTTTGCCTTTTGGAAGCTAAATTTAAAGTAAAAAAGGCTAAAAAGAGCCACGAAGCTACAGCGTACAGTTCGACGCTAAAATACCATAAAAAATGCTAAATCTGCCTCGAAAAGGTATCACTGATAATCACTCATATTTGTTGTACTATAAAATTAAGAGCAACAAAAAATACTTATATAAAGTAATCTTATTCATACTGATTTTATACCACACTCTTTGGTGAATGGTATATAAGAGTACAGTAAGCTTAAATTATGTTCTCTCAGATCGCAGATATTAGGTAACAGAACTGATGTATCTGGTGTGATGATGTATAGTTCGGTTATATGTTGGGCTTTGTACCCAACGTAAAGAGTGAGACGTACCCCTGTATACTTTGTGCCTGTTTTTATTCAAAGTTAAAGTTTGAAAAGTTGTCAAGTTTTTTAGTCAAACTAATAAAAAAATCAAATCAAACGAAACACGAATAATAAATATAAATTGTTTATATAAATAGATAAAAATTTGTGTAAATTTTTTTACTTACAAAGATCAGTGCAATGCGCTTGCTTGCAACGACAAAAAAAATAAACAAAAACGCAAAAGCAATAAATATCATTTCATCTATTCACATTCCTTCAGAGAATTATAGTGTACTAAAGAACACTTCAAGGGTTGCAGAAAAAACCAATATATCAACCGATAGCCATCATGATAATCGTCAAGTAGGTATAAGTGAGTAAGAAACTGTAAAATACCACGACAAGACAGACAATATCAAAAGTTGAGACCACTAACGTAAGTTTCAATTTGAACAAAAATACCAATGACAGATAAAAAACTACTCTGGAAGTATACATATGTAAGAAGAAAATTCTTCCAAATATTTTCACAGCAGCAGACGAATACTATTTTGATTTTTGATGATCCATATTTCTTCTTAAATTACTCGTCAAGTGTTCTTAATTTTTTTTATTAGCAATAACAAAAATTAACATTTTTAGCTATTTAGTTTTTTATTGAACAAAAATGAAACTTGAAAATTGTACATAATTTTTAAATTTTCGATTTATTAAAGCTCTGGCTGGAGGTTGTTAACAAGCGCACAGAAACTTCATTGATCGCATGTAACTAGGACAGCGGATAGCACCTTCTTCATGTCCCAAATGTTCAAACACGGGAAAATCAAAACAAAGAAAACAAATGAAAACACTGAATCGGTAAGTAAAAAGTTGTCTACATACTATTAGATTAATTAGGAGGCTTGGGCTCAGAAAATTAAAATTTTTATTTTAAAATGCGCACATTTCTTAACGTGTACTTAGTGTCTGACTGAATAATCCAATTCAAATATTTTAGTCGGGTAATACTTTCGACTTTTTCGTCAGCACTATTTTTTCTATATTTTTTACAAAACATTGAAACTATCATTTATATATTTTGGAGAAATCGCAAAAAGAATTTTTAAAAATAAAAAAAATTAGTTCAGGCTTTTGACGATATTTGATTTTTTATACATTTATATATTTATATTTTTATATATTTATATTTTTTAATATATTTATATTTTTTATATATTTATATTTTTTATATATTTATATTTTTTATATATTTATATTTTTTATATATTTATATTTTTTTATATATTTTTATTTTTTATATATTTTTATTTTTTTATATATTTTTATCTTTTATATATTTTTATTTTTTATATATTTTTATTTTTTATATATTTTTGTTTATATATATTTTTATTTATATATATTTTTATTTTTTATATATTTTTATTTTTTATATATTTTTATTTTTTATATATTTTTTATATATTTATATTTTTTATATATTTATATTTTTTATATATTTATATTTTTTATATATTTATATTTTTTATATATTTTTATTTTTTATATATTTTTATTTTTTATATATTTTTATTTTTTACGTATTTTTATTTTTTTTATATTTTTATTTTTTATATATTTTTATTTTTTTAATATTTTTATTTTTTTCAATATTTTTATTTATTATTATTTTATTATTATTATTTTATTAATTTTTTTTTTATATATTTTTATTTTTTGTATATTTTTATTTTTTATAAAGTTTTATTTTTTATATATTTTTATTTTTTTAATATTTTTATTTTTTCAATATTTTTATTTTTATTTTTTATATATTTATATTTTTATTTTTTATATATTTATATTTTTTATATATTTATATTTTTTATATATTTATATTTTTTATATATTTATATTTTGTATATATTTATATTTTTTATATATTTATATTTTGTATATATTTATATTTTTTATATATTTATATTTTTTATATATTTATATTTTTTGTATATTTATATTTTTTATATATTTATATTTTTTATATAATTTTATTTTTTATATATTTTTATTATATATATATATATATTTTTTTTGTATTGATATATTTTATATATTTATATTTTTTATATATTTATATTTTTTATATATTTATATTTTTTATATATTTATATTTTTTATATATTTATATTTTTAATATATTTATATTTTTTATATATTTATATTTTTTGTATATTTATATTTTTTGTATATTTATATTTTTTGTATATTTATATTTTTTATATATTTATATATTTTATATATTTATATTTTTTATATATATTTTATATATTTATATTTTTTATATATTTATATTTTTTATATATTTATATTTTTTATATATTTATATTTTTTATATATTTATATTTTTTATATATTTATATTTTTTATATATTTATATTTTTTATATATTTATATTTTTTATATATCTATATTTTTTATATATTTATATTTTTTATATATTTTATATATTTATATTTTTTATATATTTATATTTTTTATATATTTATATTTTTTATATATTTATATTTTTTATATATTTATATTTTTTATATATTTATATTTTTTATATATTTATATTTTTATATTTTTTATATATTTATATTTTTATATTTTTTATAAATTTATATTTTTTATAAATTTATATTTTTATATATTTATATTTTTTATATATTTATATTTTTTATATATTTATATTTTTTATATATTTATATTTTTTATATATTTATATTTTTTATATATTTATATTTTTTATATATTTATATTTTTTATATATTTATATTTTTTATATATTTATATTTTTTATATATTTATATTTTTTATATATTTATATTTTTTATATATTTATATTTTTTATATATTTATATTTTTTATATATTTATATTTTTTATATATTTATATTTTTTATATATTTATATTTTTTATATATTTATATTTTTTATATATATATATTTTTTATATATTTATATTTTTTATAT